>AP027112.1:47799200-48374828 GCA_028142955.1 Pinctada fucata | reverse complement strand
TATTATGAATGAGAGTGTAATATGTACACGTCAAATAGATGTCATACTCATCAAAATCACATTCTGTACCAGTATTAGCCTTCTTTCATGAAATAAAAATAACATTACATCGTTTTTGTATATAATTTTATGATACAAGGTAGGTTTATTTGTGAGCACTAACTCTTGAACGGTAAATTCGACGTCAGGATGAAATAACGATGAAATGTACATGTATAGCGTCTGTGATACGTTTTATTTCAAGTACATGTCTCAGAATGTACACTAAAATGCAAGAATTTCCATAATATCCACGGTTCCTTATGATATAGATGAAATCTGTCATCCTTAGAACCGTTTGACTTGCATATCAAACCGAGCTTCTAGGATCCAGATCCCAGTTATTTTTCAAGTACTTTCTTACCAAAAATAGGAGAAAAATTCTCAAATCGCACCGGCTTAAACACATTGACACTACTTTTAAATGATTAGAAATTTTATTTGAATCACATAGAAAAAATGCTGTAAAGATTAAAAGTACACAACTTTTTAAATATTTTTTCAAAGTCATGCACCTGGTTCCGTACCGGAATTATTCGAATTTTATGATTTGAGGACCCATTTTCACACGTATTCTTCCACACATGTAGATGTCTCACACACTTTAAACTATATTCAAAATTTTATTTCATCTATCTACTAAACAATGACGGAAAGACAATTCAAGATAAGCATTATGTGTATTTTCCATCAATTGTTGAAAATAATAAGAAAATAATAGGAACTCTTTGACAGGACAATGACCTAGATACGCATTAATTGGGATCTGTATCCTCTAGCACTTTCTTCTCCGTTTATATCCATCTATGGATGGTCAGTAATTAGTGACGCCATTTTGAATAAAACATGCCCGAATAAGTAAGTCTATTTATCAAACAAATATTTTTATTTTTTATTCTAATTTAAGTGGGTTTTTTTTATTTTTTTTGGGGGGGGGAAGGGGGGGAAGGGGGGGGGGGGGCTATAACTGACGTTGACGTAGCTACTTTTACCCATACATTTATTTGATGGCGAAACTTTTTATTGAGTGTTATTCTTGGAGATAGCCGGCTGCTCCCCCCTCCCCCGGAAAAAAAAGTGGGAATGAGGAGGGTGACCCCGTATCAACTTGTTATATCTAATACTCATCTTTTTTTTATTTTTCTTGGCTTTAATCAAAGCAATAAAAGCTAATTTCTTTCAAATACAATCTAAAACTTAGGGACTCAGCCATCACCTTTTTTTTTAAAGGTACGGTGAAAATTAATTAATTTTATAAAATTCTATAATGCAAAATCTTTCTTTTCATGTGAATGTTTACAATCTCATTATAAATTCAAACTAACGCATACATTCGCAGTTACGTCATTTTGAATTTGGGGTGCGCAGCTCTAATTCATTTCACTGGCGCCACCTACAATGTATTGTGTTTTTACATTAGAGATTTGTGAAGATTTTATTAAACAAATTGGACAATACTATGGTCGTTACTGCATATTTTCAAATAAAACTTTTTTTATGGCTACTTTTTCTCCTCAATCAAGACGGAATAAATTTTACGTTTTCAATAAAATCTATTTTCAGGAACACTGTAGCAAAACTGCATACTTTTCCCGAGTATATGTGTAACGTTTATCAAAATATTAGTTTTAAACATATATAAATAATTGCTCTCTCTCTCTCTCTCTCTCTCTCTCTCTCTCTCACCACGTTTCGAGAGAAAGAGGGTGAGGTTAGGACCCCATCAACAACCCCCTCCTCGGTATTCCTCCTGTGATAATTTCTCGTTTCCTATCCAGGCAGCCGGTTCACGTAGATCTTTCAATGCTCCTTCTAACTGTGCATGAATTATGCAAATGAGCTAAATCCTAAACAATGTCTACGTCACGGTGTCGAAGCGGTCATGTTCTGAGAATGCGAGGGAAAAACTTCGAGCTATACCTGCGCTACCCAGATATCTCACGTAAGCTCTAAATTTAGAATCGATCGATACCAAACACGTGTACCTTGAACTAATGTTTTGATTTTTAATGATTTTTTGAAAATTTGAATTGGCGGAAAACTTAGAAGGGCGGAAAAGGGGGGTAGTGAGGAGATATGAATTTTTATGGGCATGTTGTGAATTTTTATTTATCGAGTGAACTCTGCCCTGTCGAATGGCACCGGTGTCTTGTAGAGTCCATCTTTGTAACTCGGAGTCTAATCCATGGAATTTAAGTTCAAACGTTAAAATTTGGAACATCCGGCCTCTCAAACGGTACGTGCTTTTGTTTTATCTTTTGAATATTTCAATTTTCTGCACACCAAATTATTAGAATAAACTGTTTTTGTCCAAATAATGGACTTCCAGTTGATCTAAATGCTTCATCAGCGATCAGCCGTTTCAACTACAGCGCGGCGCAAAAAAGGGGGGGGGGGGTCAATTACAGTATTGCAGTATATACGGCTAGATGAAAAATAAAAGAATCAAATCTTAATTTTATCTCGCACTATTTTACCAGCAAGCAAATATTTGCTCATAATTTTGATCACAATTTTGGAAGATAAATAAAATTCTTACGTAGTTTCTTAAATACATGCATGTATTGTATTTCAACAACAACAACAACCCCCCTTTTTTTCACACCAGATTCTTAAATCATTACTTCGACACGAGGTATATGAGCAAATACTAAATTGCAATGTACACTTGACGACAGTTACACGAAGCTTACTACCAATATTCACTCTTGATATACACTTGTCGATGGTCTGACGGTTTTATTGCTTTTTTATTACTATAAAATGGCATGGACACAGCATGCAGCATAGCCACGGCCAGCTGTAATTTTCATTTATAAAGGCTTTAATCCTTCATAAAATGCAGGAACATAATACCCCCATACATCATGTATTTGATTATGTTTTACAAATTCGTAGTCATAAATGTCGATTTTAACACTTCTGGGAAAAAACAGATTTGAAATTAATGTTTTCATAAACCACGTGATACATGTTTATGTTTTCATTCAGTGTTTATGTTTTGGACTTTGCGCAAACTCAGAACGGTCTAATTCGGGTACTTTCGAAAGTGCTTAGTTTGTAAAGAGAAGGTCATGGTGCGGTTCCCATCAATCAACACGTAATTGCACATAAATTATGCAGCGACCTATTGTGGCGTCTTTGAACATACGGTCATAATGGATGCCAGCGCCAGGTCCAGCAGAGAGAGTCGGGACACTCCCTCCCTTTCTAAGCAAAAATGCCGATTCTTTCTTAGTATATGTATATTAACTTTTATCAAAGTAATCGGTTGGAACCCCCACCCACGACAGCTTTGACCGACCCCACCCCAACCCGTTGAAAAAAAAATGTCCCCGTCCTAGAGATGCCTTAGATACTTAAAAAAATGACTTGCCCTACGCCTTCTTCTATACGGGATGACTTATTAAAAAATATTTTGCGCGGCAAATTTCTTAATGCTGTGAACCCCCTCCCCCCCAATTTTTTTTTCAACGTTTCCACTGTCACCGACGAAGCATCGTTCGACAATTGTAATATCTTATTGCACATATGTTACATTTTATACTGTAAATGATCTGCTACAATAATCAACAAATTAGGAGACTTACCGAGTTCTCTGCAGACATCGTTTCCTTTTTTAAATTTCTGCTATTTACAATACTTTTCCTTTCTCTTTTTTCCGTTTTGGTGCTTGCCTTTTTGACGAAAGGAAAAAGTTTCGAATATCACAACTCATCCTCCGTTAGTGCCATGTCCATTGCTCATTCAAATTTAAAGATGAAATTTCATTAGCTTACCATGACTTCCGGTTACCATTTCCAGCCAATCATTTCAAAGCAATTTCTTCTGAACCAAAATGTCTAAAACGGAAAGCAGCTCGGATCGATGCAGTAAGGAGGTAAGAAATATTCTACATCTTTATGATTGAATTAAAATAATAATGACAAAAGAGTATTGCGGTGATTTCTTTTTGATTGATAGCGCTTTGAATCCGGCTTAAATCCTTCACTATTGAATGTAATTGATGCTTGTGTAGGGAATGCTTTAGATTTCACGTGTGATGATTTCTGATAAGTAAAACATTTTTCGGGATGATATTCTTTAACATTGAAAATGATATTTATAATCTATAAAAGTAGGTTGTTCGATACATTCCTAGACGGAGTTTTATCGTTATCGTCAGACATTTTGTTTAAAATCCAATTTACTCCCAAGAGTGTGTATTCTTATCGTGCAAAATTCATAACAATTGGCCAATAATGAAAGACATACGGTGTATATCTTGTATTTACTTTTAACACATTAGAATCATCCTAACAAAATGTTACAATCTTTATATCAATTAAAAAATTCATCGTGTCATACTTTGAGTTTTGTGTTTCCTACTACCTTTAATTTCTTTTTGAAAATCATCATATACTTCTCATCTAACTAGTTTCGAGTCAAATAAAACTTTTCCAGCAGGAAATCGGTATTTTTAAACACGTTAAGAAGCCCTTCTGTGAACGTTTATTTATGGGCGGAGATATACAAAACGTATAACGAATCTTAGTTATTACATGTACCTATATACGTTCACGTAACGGTAAAAGTAACCGCTTTATTGCTTGCTAAATATGTTTACGTAACGGTTACTGCAACCGCTTTATTGCTTGTTAAATATGTTTTCGTAACGGTTACTGCAGCCGCTTTATTGCTTGCTAGATATGTTTACGTAACGGTTACTGCAGACTTTTTTTCGGATTTCTTTTTTTGCAGTCAGAACCCCATTTTCGTAATATGTAATTGAAAATACTTTTTTCTATTCTAAGACTTATATATTCATTTATTAATTTCATTCATTTATTTATATATGCAGAAATTTTAGTTTAGTAAAAGGAATATTATCTATGCGTAATGCAAATAACGATGATGGAAAAAATAGTTTCACGAACAGCACGTGAAATAGATCTCCGCTTCACCCATGGGACGATAACGGAGCGGAACTTCAATATGCCACTTGAGGAATACATGCATTATAAATCTTAAACATAAGGGTGATTTAGCAGGAATCTGAAGAAACCACGATCGACAATTTTCGATATATCAATGATTGATTTTCCTCGTAATCACGATAATGTGTCATGGCAAGATTGTTAAAGAAATGGATTTTACGCATAATCATAGAATACGAATGTGGAAGGGGAATGCTATTAAATGGATTCATATGAATTAGGAAGGCTTTAGCAACAACAAAAAAATAGCCTGAGAGGGGATATCAAATATTCTGTAATTTGTGCTTTAGATTTATTTAAAAAATAGATTACGATTATACAATGATACTAGGGCGAAATGAAATATATTTATGAAAACATTGATCGAAGTTCGGTAAGATAATACGATCTTAAATTTTTTTTCCAGTATCCACATAATATTACATGTATCATTTAAACTTTGCAATAATGTGTTATTCATCAGGTAGAGGTCGGGCAGTGTGGGAAAGGGGAGGATGACAAAGCCCCGTATTCCTACACAATGTCTTCTCTATCTATGATACATCTCTATGATACATTCATTAGGCTCGTTTAAAAGCCTTATACAAGATACTTTATTACCAATTTGGGCCCAGTTAAAGACATACACTTGCATTACATGTATAAAAGTATCACCTTATAATGACCAATTCGTTCTGTTGCTGTACCGATTTGTGATATAATTGGCCTACCAAGTGGCATAATTGGAAGTTCATTACAAGCGCCTTGCCGGATTCTGTTTATCAAATCGTCATTAAGTGTCTGTATCTTAGGGAGCAAGTATAATCTCCCCACACGACATTTGTAAGATGTTCCTTCACGACATAAGATACTTAGCAGTGTGAGTGTCGAATGTGCCATTTGTTTTCATTTCACTTAACTGTATCTGTATTTTATCCTCTATATCTTAGAGGTTTGGTTGTTCGACTTCTTCGTAGTGGAGTGAATTTAGCATTTCAACTCCTTTTTTCTTGTATTCCTCTTTGTCAAGAATTACTATTGTGTTGCTTTGTCGGCTTTTTTCATAACTACATCTTTCATATTTTTCAGTTTTTGTATTGACAGATTATCATGAGTTTGTGAAGGGATACTAAGCTTTGGATGGCATGTGTATTTAATAGACATATAGCATATCATTAATATCTTTCACTTACATGTATTTCTTAGATAAAATAATATGATGAAGCACATAGTCTTACTGTCTTGTCTCGTCATACAGTTTTCCTTACTTATCTTTTTTCTTTTGAAACAGAATATTCCTTGCCTGGATGAATAGTACATGTACAGGAGAAAATAAATGAATTACGACAAACTTTAAGGTAAGAAACATGTAACACAATTTTGAGTTTAGCAGCGAAAAAAAATATATGGCAATGTATAATGTCATAATTGCATGTAATAAGATGTAGGATTCAAAATATTTTTATTAGAATCAAAACCAAAGCCTATAGATGGATTTCACATGTTGATTCCTCATGACCAGAGCTTTCATGCCAAGACTTTTGACCTTTGAACTACATGTACTTTAAGAAATTTAACTAGGATATACATGTATTTCATGAGCTGTAAGGGATAGAGCCTAGATTTTTGGCCGAATTGCGAAGCAAAATCCGGTCTATGAAATGGCGAAGTCCGTCTATCTGTCTGTCCGTCAGTCCGTCAATCCGTGCGTCAACATTTTGGTTAAAGTGTTGCGTTTAAGTCCGTTGAGAGAAAAATATTTGGAGGAGCAAATTGTAACTTGACTTTGACCTACTTTTGAATTATAAGAGGTAGGGTTTTGATATTTCACATATAGAGTCCTCATGACCAGAACTTTAATTTGATATCATGACTTTTGACCTAGTGACCTTGACATTGACCTTTGACCTTCTTTGAAACTATAAGAGGTAGAATTTTGATATTTCAGTTGTAGATTCCTCATGACTAGACCCTTCATCTGATATCATGACTTTTGAATAAATGACCTTGACATTGACCTCTGACCTACTTTACAGAAAAAAAGTGTAAAATTTACAGTTAAATATGTAAAATTTACAGAAAAAAGTGTAAAATTTGCAGACAAAAGTGTATAATATACAGATAAAGTGTCAAATTTACACTTGAATATGCAAAATTTACAGAAAAAAGCGCAAGATTTACACATAAAAGTGTAAATGTACACTTTTATATGTAAAAAAAAAACAAATTAAAAAAGAGAATCAAAATGGCACTAATACGCTTCCATACTATTATTATCTTTATATTATGAGAATAATGTTAAATACATGAGTACGCGATAACAAAACATGAAGATGTAAACGTCTTCAAATTGAATAGCATCATTTAAGAACAAATAAATTGGCAACGTGGACCAGACATGCACGTTTCGGGTACTCAACCCTCATCAGTGATCCTAAATCCTAAATCTAAACAATGTAATATGCCAAAAAGTATGAAAGTTACTATGTCGAAAAAGGGTACCGAAAGACGTAGCAGGATTGGTGGGATATGATGCTACAGGACCCACTTTTTAGAAATTTCAAGAAATTTTGATAACAGAAATTTAGATTGCGTTGAAGAAACGATCAACCGAAATTGATCGAACTTGGCTACATGTGCCCTCGGGGACTCCTGGTCCACCAGCAGTGACACTCACCAAGTGGTATAAATGTAAACGTCTTCAAATTGAATAGCATCATTTAAGAACAAATAAATTGGCAACGTGGACCAGACATGCACGTTTCGGGTACTCAACCCTCATCAGTGATCCTAAATCCTAAATCTAAACAATGTAATATGCCAAAAAGTATGAAAGTTACTATGTCGAAAAAGGGTACCGAAAGACGTAGCAGGATTGGTGGGATATGATATGATTTTAGTAAATATTTATTGACAACCAATTTGTAACAGATGCTTTAATTTTCAATATATTATGATTAAACTAAATGTTTCAGGAGAACAACAACTGGAGAGACGATTATGGAGTACAACAGTTCACTTCAAATTCTTTTAGGAGACCGTTTTAATTTTGCGAAAGTCTTCAAAATAATGGATTGGATTAGTACCTTGATGAGTACTATGATATCTACACATTGCAAGCACTGGATTTATCAACTTAAATATTACCTGGATGATTTTATCTTGTGTGAACATAATTGGAGGCAAAAAGAAAGGAGTCAAAGTACAAACACCTGGAGTACCAAACAAGTAGTTCTAAAGAATAATGTAACAATAATACGTCCATGATGTATTCGTGATTTATATATTAGGCATTTCAGCAAATAGTGTCCCAGCAGTAATGAAAGAGGCCCAAAAGTGAAGACACATAGGACATAAGATGAGCTGAAATTCACAAAATGATATATATAATATATATATATTTATATATATATATATAATGGATGCCAAGAACCATTAAAAAATCCGTGTGTGTGAGAAAAATTACGATGGCAAGACATCATAATGAGGAATTGGAAACATTTCTTCAACATATTGTACAAGACACTTGCTTGTGTTTGGACAGAATATAGTAAGGAGAAGGGATTTTCGACATCAGGATCAGCGTTACATATCATAACTCAATGTAGGAGATTCTTTGTATTTGTTTTATAAATGTCATTAATTATCTCCGGAAGCGTCCTAATGCCACATTCTAAATTTTTTCTCCTAATAAGGAGATACTTTCACCTAATAAGGACTGAACTTTCATCTAATAAGGACAAACTGTCACCTCATTAGGAGAAACTTTCACCTAATTAGGATATATTATTACCTAATGAGAAGATACAATCACCTAATTAGGACTTAGTTATCACCTAATTTGGATATACTATCACCTAATAAGAACTTAGCTATCTCCTAATTAGGAGATACTATCACCTTATTAGGAAATAGTATCACCTTATTAGGAGATAATATCACCTTATCACCTAATTAGGAGATACCATAACCTAATTAGGACTTTACTATCACCTTATTAGGAGATACAAACACCTAATAAGGATTTAGCTATCATCTAATTAGGAGGTACTTTCACCTTATGAGGACTTAAATATCACCCAATTAGGACATACTATCACCTAATTAGGAGATAATATCACCTAATTTGGACTTAGCTATCACCTAATTAGGACTTAGCTATCACCTAATTAGGACTTATCTACCTCCTAATTAAGCGATACTGTCATCTTATAAGGAGATACTATCACCTCCTTATTAGGAGATAATATCACCTTATTAGGAGATAATATCACCTTATTAGGAGATATTATCATTATTTGGCATTTATCACCTTATTAGGAGATATTATCATTATTTGGCATATTACATTGTTTAGATTTAGGATTTAGGATCACTGATGAGGGTTAAGTACCCGAAACGTGCATGTCTGGTCCACGTTGCCAATTTATTTGTTCTTAAATGATGCTATTCAATTTGAAGACGTTTACATTGTTAGGAGATAATATCACCTAATAAGGACTTAGCTATCGCCAAATTAGGACTGTGCTATCACGTAATTAGGAGATACTTTCACCTAATAAGAACTTAGCTATCATCTAATTAGGACTTAGCTATCACCTTATTAGGACATACTATCACCTTATTAGGAGATAATATCACCTAATTTGGACTTAGCTACATGTATCACCTAAATTGGACTAAGCTATCACCTAATTAGGTGATAGCTAAGTCCTAATAGGGTGATAGCTAAGTCCTTATAAGAAAGTCCTAATTAGGTGATAGCTAAGTCCTTATTAGGTGATAGTGTCTCCTAATTAGGTGATAGTATCTCCTAATTAGGTGATAGTATCTCCTTATTAGGTGATAGTATTTTCTTATAAGGTGATAGTATCTCCTAATTAGGTGATATCATGTCTTAATTAGGTGATAGTATGTCCTAATTAGCTGATAGCTAAGTCCTAATTAGGTGATAGTATCTCCTTATTAGGAGATAAACAATTCAAAATGTGACATTAGGACACTCACATACTTATCTACTGGTCAAATATGCTAAATTACTAAAAGTAGTTCTGAAAATGCAAATTTAAGGTATGAAATGGAAGTAATTGCACAGTTTGTCTTAACAAACAGTTGTCAAGTTAGTAACCAGTTGTTAGGAAAGTACACCTTGTCTGAAATAAGATAGATTTCTTAACAACCAGTTGTTAAGAAAATATCGCTTGTTAGCTTCTAAACTTTAACAACAGATTGTCAAGAAGTTTATCCCATGTATCTTTCATGTAGTTCGATAGTCGAAACACATTGCTATCTTAACAACAACTTGTTTGTGAATCAAACTGAATCTCAGTGTGATGTATATAAAATGAAGCTTTTAGGTACATGTACTCGTGAAGCACTGAATGTAGTCTATCTTGACAACCAGTTGTTAGGAATTTTGATTCTGAAATTTATAACTGATTTTGTATGGAATCCTTTTTCTTTGTTTTCACAGTGTAATACATGTGTGCTGAAATTGAAGTTAAAAAATTCTAAATCATTGTTAATTTTGTTTAGATAAAGGCTGTTAACAACACTCAAAGCAATTTGACCATATGGAATTGGTCAAATCAAATTGGAAGCTGTTACATATGAATATGTAAATGGATATAAAAAGAGGACGTGCGTAATACAGTCCGTGCTCTGCCGGCTGTAGCGAGCTCATATATGTTATCACCCGAGGAGTCCGACTGACATTCAGAGAGGACAGGTGGTCGGGGCCCTGTCTTCTCTAAAGAGGTTTGGACAGGGCCCGTCATGGAGTCCCGTCGTCACAGTCAGTCAGAGTGCAAGTCTTAAGAATGCGCTCGTACAAGACTGTATATTGGTCAAGTACCAAGCTTAGTGTCCGTCTGGTGACATTAGGATCATATCCACGGTATAAAAGGCGTTTGATGACTCTGACGCATTTTCGATACATATGCTGTCTACCTTTGATCCTTCTTATTTTGTTAATTATGTCACCATAAAATGCAGGTTGTGAAATACCCAAAGTAATATACTCCGTTGCTTGTATGGGTCCGAATTTCAAAAGAAGTTGATCATAATTTTTGTAAAATTTCCAGAAAGTCTTTACTAGTTTATGAAAGCGAAAACCTTGACCTAAAAGTTTCTTTGTAATTTGTAGATTTCTATTATGAAAATCCAAAACATCAGTACATGCTCTAGCATACCGGATGAGCTGTGAAATGTAGATACCGTATGACGGTAATCTAGGGACATCACCGTCAAGCCAGGGAAAATTTACTATGTTGAATCCAAAATCATCTCGTTTGTCATATACACTTGTATGAATTTCTCCATTGACAATTTTGATATTTAGGTCCAAAAATGGTGTTTCAGTGTCTGTAAAGTTTGCCTTGTTTAGAGTCAATTCTTGTGGATAAATAACATCTTTATACTTTTCAAAAACAGGATTATCGATAGTAAGAATATCATCCAGGTACCTAGAAGTACCAGTGAAGCATTTCACATCATCATGTTTTCTTTGCTTTTGAAGATTTTGAATAAATTCCTTTTCATATGTGTATAAAAATAAATCTGCAACAAGAGGCGCACAATTTGTACCCATAGGAATCCCTACAACCTGCTTGTAGAGATTCTCACCAAATCTTACATAAATGTTGTCCAAGAGGAAGGACAAGGCACTACACAGGTCGCTACATGTCCATGATTTGTATGATTTGTATTCTGTAGCGGAAAAGAAACCCTTTGATTCAGATGTACAAATATAAATTTTCCCCTCTCGATTATAGCACCATTTAATGAGTTTGGACAATTGATCATTGATTTTGTCGTGAGGAAGCGTGGTGTACATATTTGAAAAATCGTATGAAGCAATCGTATTGGCTTGAAAATTTCTAGATTTTATCTTGTCAATCACATCCCCGGAATTTTTTATAGACCAAAATAAATTTACATCATTCCTGTTAAGAACAGTTTCACAATATTTTGCAACGTGTTCCTTTACCGCCGTGAGGGCTGACGTCAGATGTCTAGACAAACTTGTAGTTGAGCAGTTGCTAGAATTAGCAATGTATCTAAATTTGTAAGGAGATTTGTGCACCTACAAGTACCACCTACAATGCACTGGACAGTAGATGCTTTTAATTAGATAAAGTTGTATTTTTTTTTCTGTGAATTTGTTTTATTCTCTCCGTCCGTTTGTCGCATTTTTCTTTCCTGTTTAAGAAAGCGCTGGTTTATATATTGTGAAGAATGTGTAAGCCTTTTAGTTGTGTTTATGGGAATTTGATTTCTGGTTTTGTGTTCTACTATCATTCAATGATAGATTTATTTCATAGCGAGATCGAAAGTTTTCTAATGACAAACCGTTTAAGAAACAAGATAGGGGATATCCAACATCACAAGGTTACAGCACTCACAACAAAACCCCACAACCACCCAATGCAAAAACACAGAGCAGACACGCACAGAAAGAGACGCATAAGGGAAAGGAACACCACACACAACACAGAAACATTAATCACAAAGGACCACACTTAAACCAACGATACCAATGGGCAACCGGTTTTGACTCAGGGTGGTTGAAAACAATTCAGCGCAAATTGGATAAACGATACACTATTATAGCAATTATATACAAGAAGATGCAAAACGATCTTGTCAAAAAGACGGACACTAGGCTTGGTACTTGACCAATCTACAGTCTAGTACAGCGCATCCTTGAGACTTGCACTCTGAATGACTGTGACGATGGGACTCCATGACGGGCCCTGTCCAAACTTTATTTTTTATAGAAGACAGTGCCCCGATAACCTTTCCTCTCTGAATACCATTCGGACTTCTCGGATGATTACATACATGAGCTTGCTATAGCCGGCAGAGCACGGACTGTATTATTCACGCCCTCTTTCTATATCCATTTACATATTCATCTGTGTTGCTGGGGCCCGTACGTTTTGCGGTCTTGTTTGTGTGAATAAACATCAAAGAAGTACCTAACCGTCATTCAGTCTCAAAGTCGAGAAGTCAAGCAAAATCGTGAGAATTCCCATCGAAACAGTTGTAAACTCCGAAATGGACAACATTCCGAATTGAAATCAGGTGCCCAGGAAGAGTCAGCGTCTCCTGATTGCATGCAATACCCTATTGTGAAGACATCTAACAGTGAGGAGGTTGTTTTACACCCCAATTGTACGTTCTTCGAGACCTCTGGGTGATTGAAGTGAGAGGGTTGTGCGCACGTAATCCAGGATAACCACACCATCGCTTCGGATGTTTTGCTGTTGGTGCTGCAACGGGGTCTTGTTGGAGATCCCCTCCCTTTGTGACAAAATATGGACGAACGGATACAACGATTGCATAAACAACAGACGCCAGAAATCAGATAGGTTTCGTATAGTCGTTTGCTATTGGTTTTAGAAAAAAAAACTATATAGAGTATGAAAGATTTGTTCTAAGTTTGATAAATACAGCACGAAATCATTTCAGGAGTAGTGAAAAAGAAAATGTTTATTGAAATTACACATTATCAAAGGACGTGTAAGCAAAAAGTTTGTATAAATTAAGGAAGGAATCTCAGATAACATCAGGCTACAGCACCCACAGCAAAACCCCAAAACACCGAATGTAAGAACATAGAGCACAACGTTCACTTAAATTTCATTCTAAGTACCTATTACCCTTGATTGATGTGTGATGTCTATCTTTTATGTGCCCGTCTTTATGCGGGACGTATTATGGTATAATACTACAAACGACTTGTTTGACAATTCTATCCTATCCTATCCACCATCCTTCATCCTACATCCACCTCATATCCACTCTATCCTATTCTATCCCATCCTATTCCATCCAATCCTATTCTATCCTATCCATTTGATTGCAATTCAATTCTATCCCATCCTATCCTACATCCTATCCTATCCTGCATCCTTTCCTATCCTCCTTTATCTACCTTTCATAACCTTTATGATTAAATCTAAATGGCTTGATACAAATTCATGCATAAGTATTGTCGTAGCAAAGTTACCTGACCGGGCGGAGCTAATTCAATCTAGCGAATGAGACGAGTCAATTAGAATTAGGATATATAGACTATGAATTGCATATATAGTAATTAGAGTAAATACTCATTACCTGTAATTCTTAAAGCTTATATCACTTAATCAGAAGTAAGCTCTTCTGGTGATCAGGTGAAGATAAGCCCCGCCCGGTCAGGTCAGTTTGTCACGACAATAGTAAATTATCTGTAATTATTGCTATTTGAGGATTTTATAAAAAATGAAAATTATGTAGATGAATAACTCTTTAGCACTTGCAGTGAACGAAACAAAAATATCACAATGAAACCTCCAATTTTGTTCTTAATTCAATTAATAGCAATTCTCTGTAACCATTTAAACAATTTCGGCACGCATGGTCTCCGATTTTCATGAAATTTCACACATAATTAGGGACCAATGAAAAAAGGAAAATTTGACAAAAAAAAAATAATTCTAGGTCATCTGGTTACCATGGCAACGGCCTTTAAAGTTGAAAAATTGGCAAAATTGAGCTAATTTGAAGCTCTATAATTTGGTCTATATGTGACATCAATGGAAGATTTTTTATGCATCCTAAAGATTAGGACATAAAATTTTAAATACAATCACTAGTAGTGTCTGATATTGTAAAAAAGGCTGGTTACCATGACAACATAATTAGCTAATTTTGATATATTGATTTCAAAATGTTGTTTGTATTTTCCAATTTTTCTTCTCTCTTGATGGGTATATAATAAGGAAATAGGATTTATTTTATAGAATGAGCAAATTCAAGATAAAACCACTTGTTGCTATGCACATAAGTTACCTTGGTAACGGTAACTATGGTCTTTGATATTACTTATTTTGCAAATTCAGAGTCATTTAAAAAAATTTTGCATCATGATGAACAGATAAAAATTGTTGGGAAATATCAAACACAATGAGCTCTTTCAAAAACCGTGAAAAAGCTATGGGGAACATATGTTACCATGGCAACCATTTTTTATTATTTTCATAAAACAGTAATTATTAATCCCAGGAAGTTCAAATTTAATGACAATAAAGATCAAGTAAGCCTCTATCAAAATATAACAAAAAAGTTTCAAATAATCAATGGTTGCTATAGTAATTTGGCCATACATTATGAAAATAAGCATTTTTTGTTGTTTTTCGAAGCCTTTTCCTCAAAAAACGAAACAGGCTTACACAACCTTCTTTACATATACGATAAAGCAAGGTCTTAACTTTATTTTAGATTAAAAAAAATTCAGATTACTTAACTTTTGATGCCCGTATCCAAGGACTCAAAGTGGGCCTATGTGCAATTTTACACAATCGTTCCCATAGCAACGGGCTATTTCCTGAATATGTTTTAAAAATTTTCTTTCGTGTAATGAAAGATCTACTTGAATACATTAATTTATTTTCATCACTTTGAATTAAAATTCAATGATCTAGTAAAAAAAGGACTCTAAATATTGTCCAAAATTGCTTTCATTTTTGCGATTTGAGGTCATGTTGCCATAGCAACGAACACAAAGTTTGTTCCAATGTGAATGCTTACGTTTTATTTGCGTAAAAAACTCAAAAATGTAAGTAATTTATCGTTGAATTTTGAAAAAATGCCAAAATACTATTTTGATAGGGTACCTGTGTTGTTGCTATGGAAACATATAGATAAGACCATAAACCCAACATTATTATTACTTAACTTGAAAGAGCAATGATAGGGTACTGATAATTCATTAGTGTTTGTTTTAGATTATGCTGCATAAATTATGTATGTGACTTCAAAAACACCCAAAAATGCATTTTTTCAATATTCAAAGTCCGTTTCCATGGCAACCAGATGTGATATTAAGAAAATTTTTCACAAATTTGTACTTTTGGGTCAGACCCAACCTTATGTACAAATTTTATCAAAATCTGAGACATGCCGTGCCATGTGTCCTTCATAAAAGTGCAAATGCTTACAGAGAATAGCTATTAAAATTTGTATTACCCATTAAGTCAAGTGAAAGTTTTCTATGGATTTAATTTAATCAAAATTAATAAGTATGTTTGTCTGCTAATAACTTAAAAGAAAGATTGGATTGAAGAACGAGGTGAATAGGATGTAGGATAGGATAGGATAGGATGTAGGATAGGATTTAGGATAGGTTAGGATGTAGGATAGGAAAGGATAGAAATGGTTAGGATTGAGGTGGATAGGATTGAGGTTGATTGAGATGGATAAGATATGATAGGATAGGATAGGATTCTATCCACTTTCTAGCCTACATCTTGCATCCTTCGTCCTATCCTATCCATTATTTGTTCAAACAAGTGGGTTGCAGGACTGTACAGCGATGTCAGTCCTTCTGTCCGTTCATCCGTCCGTCCGACCCTTGCAAATAAGATAGAACCATTTGAACTAGGAATTTCAAATTAACTAAGTGAATTGAGTAAAATGAGAACCCTATTGATTATAGGTCAATGTCATTTTAGGGCTAAAAATAGATATTTTGGTGAAAATATCTTTTTGAATTCATTAAAAATTGATTTTTGTTTAAAATTTTTTGAAATTTCATATGCTTTGAGAAGAAACTATATGCTTAAACACATATCACGGGTTCTTATATCTTTCGTCAGAAAATTGAGAAATTATGCGTAAGGGGAAGTGGGGGGATCAGTACACATGATATATGTATAATTGTACCTTATAAACATGATAGAGATCAATTCAATTGACCTAGGAATTTCAAAGAACCCTATTTATTTTTAAGATCATAGGTCAAAGGTTAATGTCATTATGCGGCTAAAAATACCTCTTTTCGTTTTCATTTAAAACATATTTTTGGTCATAATGTTTTGAAATTCTATATTCTTTGAGAAAAAGGTATATCCTTCCGCATGTGTAACGGCCTTTTAATATCTTTTGTCAGAAAATGTAGCAATTAGGCTTAAGGAGAAATGTGTGCGGGTCCAATGCATACATGATATAATTTAACCTTGTAAACGTGATAGAAGTCAAACCAATTGAGCTAAGAATTTCAAGAATTTACCATGTACATTGAGTGAAATTAGACAAAGACGCCCATTGATATTCAAGGTCAAAAGTCAAAGGACAAGGTCATTTTGGATGATAGAAATATATCTTTGGGTGAAAGTATTCTAAAAATTCATTTAGAATCAATTTATGGTCAAAATGTTTTTCTTATACCTTTATTTCTTCATACGACTTCTCTAATATGTACACCACACTTCCTCATGACAAAATTAATGATCGATTATCTAATCTCATTAAATGGTGTTTTGATCGAGAGCGAAAAACTTACATTTGTACATCTGAATCGAAGGGTTTCTTTTCCTCGACAGACTACAAATCATACAAATCATGGACATGTAGTGACCTGTGTAATGCCTTGTCCTTCCTCTTGGACAATATTTATGTTAGATTTGGTGAGGATCTATACAAGCAGGTTATAGGAATTCCTATGGGTACTAACTGTGCGCCTCTTGTTGCAGATTTATTTTTATACACTTATGAAAAAGAATTTATCCAAAATCTTCAAAAGCAAAGAAAATTTGATGAGCTGAAATGTTTCAATAATACTTCTAGGTATCTGGATGATATTCTAACCATTGACAATCCTGCTTTTGAATTATATAAGAATGAAATTTATCCACAAGAATTAACCTTTAACAAGGCAAACCTTTCAAATACAGAAACACCCTTTTTGGACCTAAATATCAAAATTGTAAACGGAAAGATTCATACAAGTGTATATGACAAAAGGGATAATTTTGGATTCAACATAGTAAATTTCCCTTGGCTTGACGGTGATGTTCCAAGATTACCGTCATACGGCATTTACATATCACAGCTCATTCGGTACGCTAGAGCATGTACTGATATTTTGGATTTTCACAGTAGAAATTTACAAATTACCAAAAAACTTTTGGGTCAAGGTTTCCGCTTTCATAAACTAGTTTAGACTTTCTGGAAATTTTACAAAAATTACAGTCAACTTCTTTTAAAATTCGGATCTATACATCCAACAGAGTACATTACTATGGGTATTACACAACCTGTCTTTTATGGTGATATGATAAACAAAATAAAAAGGATCAAAGGTAGGCAGCATAACCATCGAAAATGCGTCAGAATCATCAAACGCCTTTTATACCGTGGATATGATCCTAATGTCACCAGACGGACACTAGGCTTGGTATTTGACTAATCTACAGTCTTGTACAAGCGCATCCTTGAGACTTGCACTCTGACTGACAGTGACGACGGGACTCCATGACGGACCCTGTCCAAACCTCTTTAGAGAAGACAGGGCCCCGACCACCTATCCTCTCTGAATGTCAGTCGGACTCCTCGGGTGATTACATACATGAGCTCGCTACAGCCGGCAGAGCACGGACTGTATTACGCATGCCCTCTTTTTATATCCATTTACATATTCATCTGTGTCTATGGGGCCTCTGCGTTTCGCGGTCTTGTTTGTGTGATGTCATCTTACAGTGAGGAGGTTGTTTTACACCACAATTGTACGTTCTTCGAGACCTCTGGGTAATTGGAGAAGTGAGAGGGTTGTGCGCACGTAATCCAGGATAACCACACCATTTGCTACTTGCGTGACAGATGGCCGTCCAAAGTCGGCACCGGTTACCCATTGGTCTCGTCGGTTTATGTGTAGTCTTTTGTGTTCGATGTTTACATGTCGTGTGTCTCTTTTCCGTCTCGTGCTGTATTCGTCTTTTGTGTTTTTGCATCGGGTGTTTTGGTGTTTTACTGTTGATGCTGCAACGGGGTCTTGTTGGAGATCTCCTCCCTTCTTCTTAAGAAGGAAAGTATATTCTTTCTCACATGTCATGGTTTTTACATCTTTTGTTAGATAAATAAGAATAAATGATATATGTTTACTGAGTGTAATGATACAAAATTTTGGACAAAGAACTAAAACGCCTGCTTTTTGCATGTATTTGTCTCTCTTAAGTGTGTTTACACCTTTTTTAAGACGGTAGACAATGATTTGATTTATGTTTTAGTTGGATGTCCTTGGATCCTTTTTCATCAAGGCGTTCCCATCCATGGCAGCATAAATAGCGAATGTCATATCACGAATCCTGAATGCCCACCAGCTAACCATAAAGGATACTTGTCAAACCAATTATACCAGTGTATGCCACTATTTCTGAAAAAAAAATTATTTGCACCTTTGGAAATATGACATTGATGTTAAAATGATAAATTAATAATGATTAATATATTTCATATATATAGGTGCTATCTTTTTGTTCATCGCTATTAAATGTCTTATTGTCATATTCAAAAATCTCTTACCTTCTTTCCAGATCCGGCATGTTTCATTCAAAGATCTGCCCGCTCGTCTTATGGGTAATATATTCTATGAAAAAAATATTTTGAAGGACGTAGCTCAGATGGAGAATAAAATGCAAGTGCTGAATCAACATACTTACATGTATTCTAAAAACAACTATAGCGATTTCGGTTAAGACATCGAAAATCAATTATTGGATATCAATATTTTGAATTGAATACTAATTTGAGTATAACTATGATTATGAAGAAGACGTCCGGTAAAGGATTTTACATTGTACTGTATTAGTAACATATCTATTGTATTAATTATAATACGTATACAAGTATTTTTATTCATTTCTGGTTCACAGTATTCACTTTACTGTTCAGGAGGCTGTTTTCCATTTCCTTTCCTCACATATACATGTTCATTCATATTAAGCTTTTTCCTTCAGTTACGATATCATTACAAGTGAACCACCAAGGACGATAAAAGCTGGAACCAGTAACCATTCCTCAGAACTGGAGGATACAAACGAGTCACAAAGAAAAATTTTCATTGCAATAGGAGTTTCCGCTGTGGTGATATTGGTTGTGATCTTATTGATCGTGATTGGTCTTTTAAAAAGAGGTAATTATAAAAATATTGGCGTATTACTCAAGATGTCATCTATGTCATATCATGACACGCCAACGGATGTGGCGCTCAATATGTAGGGGAAACAGGCCACGCCTTAAAATCTCGTTTTCGAAGTCATTCATGTCAGATAAGAAACTTGTGTCAGAAAAAAAAAACAAAGAAATTTCCTTTATAATCACTTCGTTAAATATAACCATTTAATTTGGGATATAACTATTACCTAAAAATCAAAGTAAAACTGAAGTAAAAAAAACCGCTTACAAGGATAATTTGCCTGGATAACAAAACTGCAAACTGCGTACCCTCTTGGGTCCGTCGATGCTCAATTTGGTGCTCTATTGTGAGTTCTGTTGCGATTATCGTCAGGATCTTCTTAAACTCACCTGTATCAAACGATCAAATTTATGGACAAGGAAACATCTCTTCGACCTCATCAAATATTAATGTTTTTTCAATCTGCCCTTAGGCTAACACTCAACGGAAGCATAGATCTCGCGGTAAAAGGCAAAACAAAAAAAAAAATTCAGAAAAAGAGCTAGAATATATCGTACCCTGAAAGATCTACAGTAACTGATCATTGCAAGCAACGGCGGCATAAATGAACCGCTACATGCTCTCCCTTCAGTTCCAGCAATTCAATTAAAATCTATCATGGAAGAAGCACTGGTTGCATTCTTAAGTAACACTGATTGATTCAGGCTAAACATCTTTGTTGCATTCGCACAAAATAAACTATGTCCGTTGGTTAAAACACCTCCCCTAAAAGACGATAAATAAAAATTCCATTTATAAACAAAGGTTTTGATCTTCTGATCATCTCTAACATTTTGAGGGAACATCACATACAAAGTGCCATTCCTCAATATTTTGAAAATTTAGAACCTCCTCTTATTTGTTACAAATATAAGAGACATATTCGAAATTTCGTTTTAACTACAACAAAGTAACATCAAATAGTAAAATACTTGAATCATATCCTGCTTCTTGAGTATGTGAAACGTCTGAATATCTATATAAACCAGCTAGTCATATTATAACAGGTGACTTTTCAATTATGCAAGACAGGCAGCTCCGTGGTCTTCTCAAAAAAGGACCTAAGTATAGAATCCCATCCAAGATAGATTTTATTAAATGTCGCGAGGTGCCAACGGTATACCGTACCAAACGATGGAGTCGAATCACATGCTCTGAATGACTGGAAAACCCTCATTTTGGACATTACCGATATTCGAATAGATTACTACCACAAAAATCCTCATCTTTTTGAAAATCCAAGTTCTAAATCTGTAAGATATTTCAAATCCAAGTTACGTAATTAACATGAGAAATATGTCTTTGCGCCTACAGACAAAGCAGCCAACAACACAATAATTATTTGAAAACGCTAATACATATCAACTTTAGTTTCGGAACTTTGCCCTTCTAATACTTATATTGAAAGCAATGGAAGTGTTCCCAATATTTTGAAGAAACATAACATTGAACGTTCTTCATTTAACATCCCTATTTCTTAATTGGAATATACAATATACTGCATATCAAACTTCACAAGTCTCATTACATGTTTCGAGATATTGCTAATTCTAGCAACTGATAAACTACAATTTTGTCTAGGAATCTGACGCCAGCAATCACGGCTTTAAAGGAACACGTGGCCAAATACTGTGAAATGTCATGAACAAGAATGGTGTAAACTTCTTTTGGTCTATCAAAAATTCAGGGAATGTGATTGACGAAATGAAATCAAGAAATTTTGAAGCAAATACGATTTCTACATCAAACTTAAATAACTACACATAAACCAACTATACTAATGGTCAATCCGTGCCGACTTAGGACGGCAATCTACCACGTCAGTAGCAGACGGTGTGGTTATCCTGGATTACGAGCGCACAACCCTTCTACATTTCCGATTACCAAGAGGATTCGAAGAACGTACAAGTTTGGTGTAAAACAACCTCTTCACTTTTAGATGACAACACACAAACAAGAACACAAAACGCAGGGGCCAAAAAAAACACAAATGGATAGGTAAATGGTTATAAAAAACGTAATACAGTCCGTGCCCTGCCGGCTGTAACGAGTTCATGTATATTATCACCCGAGGAGTCCGATTGACATTAGGATCATATCCACGGTATGAAAGGCGCTTGCTGATTCTGACGCATTTGCGATGATAATTCTGTCTGCCTTTTTCCCTTCTTATTTTTTTATTATGCCACCATAAAATGCAGGTTGTAAAATACCCAAAGTCATATAATCTGTTGCTTATATGGTTCCGAATTTCAAAAGAATTTAACATCTTTTTTGTAAATAATACAAACAGTGGTGTCAAAATAAATTGCAAGTTACCAATGTTGTTTGTTAACCATTAGCACAATGAAAAATATGTTTGCATTTTGAACATACTTTCCACTTTATTTTCTTTTATATCATTAAGGCAAATACTGCAGATCATGGGAAAGATCCTCTAACAGAAATAAAAATGGTAATAAGTAGTACAAGGGCCGTTCCGAAGGTTTGTGGTAAACTGCATCAGACAAAATTACATTTACTAGTTCTACACGATCTAGATATTTTGATTTTTATTTCTTGGAATTTCATTGAATGAGTTTTTTAAAATAAACAACAGAAAAAGTCCCCTTTAAACAAAATAAGGTCACAGGCTACGGAGCAGCTATTTTCAAAAACATGCGACGCTGTAAAGATATCTCGCAGAGATTTGACTTTCCTTTAAAGTCAAGGTCATAGGTCAAAGTTCAAGGTAACAGATAGGGAAATAACAAAATCATTGTATACAGCCTACAGGTCGCAGTTTGATTGGATCTTGACAAAACTTCATACACTGATTGCTTATAACAAGATAAAGAATCCTTTTGATTTTCAAGGTCAGAGATCAAAGGTGAAAATCAAAGATTGGAAATGGTCAAAATTCATGTTTACAGTCTGGAAGGTGCAGTTTTGAATGGATATTAATCAAACCTCATTCACTGAATGCTTATGACACAAAAAAAACCTATTTAATTTCGAGGTCTGAGGTCAAAGGTCAAGATCACAGATTGCACATGGTCAAAATCCTTGTATTCAGCCTGGAAGGTGCAGTTTTGATTGGATCATCAGTGAACTTCATACTATGATTGTTTGTGATAAAACGCAAAATCCTATTGTTTTTCAAGGTCAGAGTTCAAGGGTCAAGTTTACAGATTTGAAATGATCAAATCTTTGTATACAAAATAGAGGGTGAGGTTTCAATCGCAATCCAGACTGTCACTGATTATTTCTAGACATATTGATTTTCCTGCCGTGCGAGGTGATGGTACGCTTTGCGTTGCCCAGCTTTTATTAATGTTGGAGATTTCATTGACGATTCAATGCATAGATCCTAGTAAAAAAATAGAAATATGACCCAATTCCATTCAGTATTATAATGTTATAGGTTGTTCCATTACTACATTACTTTACTCAGCAATTTATATCAAATTACGGGATTGGTTCTTAACAAATATTTCAAGTACATTTTTTTCTGTAACTTGGACTCTAATTATTATGACTATTATATGAGGTTTTAGATAATGATATTAATCTTAATCTTCTCTCGATATTACCCTTCATTTCTATAAAATTCTATTCACATTCTTCTTTCAAATGCAGTACTTTAAAAGACAAGTGTCCACGAACTTTCAGAACAGTCCTCGTATTTTTTTTTCTCTCATTTCAATACTTCTCTTTTAATGATCAAAATATGGCGAAGCGTTTTTTAAACATGAATTAACAATGTTTAATAGCAGCAGCAATTGAATTTAATAGATCGGCGAATCGTCAATCTTTACAATCAACTTAATATAGAGTTAGTTTTTACCCAATCATTTTTTTCAATTCAATTCTTGAACTCTTTTCTTTTCATCGTTAAAAATGAATTTATACTAGAATAAATGTATCTTATTTTCGAACATTTCAGAAAATAATGAACGCTACATAAACATTTAATAGTCTAACATATTTCTTTTTTTTTTCAAGTGAAAGATTCCGATGAATGGCCGGACGATGAGGATTCGACTCTCATGAAAACTGGTATTTACGTTTATAGCGCCAAAATATTTTATCTATAAATGTTGTATACGCAACCAAATATTATGAAATCAATACAGTCGTCTTTAAATATGCATATCAACAGAACTGTCATCACACTTATAACAAAGGCCAAGTCTGTTTGTTATTCCTCTACATGTATTTTGATTGTCATTACGGGTCACCAAAAGCTTTTTGATAAACATTTTTGATAATTGAATAGTCAAAGAGGAGATTAAGAGTTAAAATCAACACAATGACTTTTTAATGATGTATATATTAAGTTCGATTTGCCAGAATCTTAACTAAGAGCGTGAAGAGACATTTATTGACTGTTCAAAATTAAGTTACAAAATGCGATATGTAGGTAATGCCAAAACTTTAATTATTTGATTTTTTATGATTTTTCCTTTTGTGAAAAGGGAGGGGGGTTCAAACATTTTCATTTCTATGTAACCACTGTTCAGATTTTATTAAACTTGGTATGAGGACTACTCATGGTTCCCAACAAGTAAAATAATTCTGTCAAGATATCCACTTTTAGATTTTTACGGAACGTTTTTTAAGATTTTACATAGCCATAGGTATGTTTTCCGTGCCCAATGGACCTAAGGGTAGTCGGTTAAAACCCCGACAGGGACTCGCGCATGCGTCAACTTGAATGGCCACGAAAATTTTCGCTGAGAAATAACAATTGAAAAATGGTGAAAACTGGCATATTTAATATTTGGATTTAACGTAGTGATACGAGATTTTGTTTTGATGAACTCCTGTGTAGTATTTTTGGACTGTATTTGCAGTTTGTTGCAGTAACACGCATTTTGATCATTTTCCATTGTTCCGATAGGAAGGAATGTGAACTGTTGTCAAGATCGGTGATGGCCATATTAAACTGATTAGTATTGAACTCAACTTTCATAGCACTAATACCTACATGAGATCATAGGGAAGTCTAAAAACACGCCCAAAAATGTACATAAAAAGGCAAAACCATCTAAAAACGCAGAAGAGGAGAGTCAGTCGGAATTAAGTCCGAACGTGGATGTCTCTACTTGTAAACTAGGAGAGAGCGTTAAACGCAAAAGGGATGAATTGAGCACAAACGATAATCATTCGAGCTCATCATCTTTTATGAGTAGTTTGATCGGAGCTGCACACAACGTTCTGTATAGGCATCAGCCAGCAGCTAACACCGTAGTCACCTCTACTCCGATACCCGCCCCTCGTGATGACATGGCGAATTCAGTCGCTGATATCAGACTGCGAAATTCCGCCCTTCATACAAAGCTTGACGAGGTGCTTGCTAAACTATATAAACTAGATATCATTGAGACCAAACTTAACCAACTTGATATTACGGTTGTTTCATTGGATAAAAGGGTTAGCACCATGGAAACTAAATTCTGTGACCTTGAAAGAAGCGTTACGTTTCTGAGTGATACATTGGACGACACGGTGAATAAGATGAGGAGTCTTGGAGAGCGTACTGATGTGGCTGCGTTCAGAGGATTGAAACTGATTGCTCACGTCACGAGCGTACTATTAAAACCATATGTAAGAATCTCGATCACTTACGTAGAGAAAACCGTGACCTGGAGGAGAAAATTATAGACTTAAGGTGGAGCTCCATGAAAAACAATTTAGTTTTCACCGGATTCCATGGATAGGACAGATATGAAAATGCTGAAGAAAAGTTACGCCATTTTATACATTATGAGCTTGGCATAACGATACAAATTTCATTTGGGAATGTGCATAGATATGGACGCCGAGTCAAGGCAGACCTAGACCCATCGTAGCGAGGTTCCATTTCAATCAAGACCGGGAACTCGTGCTCCGTAATGCCTATAGGCTACGAGGTAAACCATACGGGATTAGGGAACAGTTTCCTGCGGAGATGGAAGAAAAGAGGAAGTTACTCTACCCGGTGGCTCGAGAAATGAGGAACCAAGGATGTCACGTCAAAATTGTCCGGGATAAGCTCTTTGTCGACGGACAGTTATACGAGGAAGATGTTGATTCCAATTACTATTACGACGAGGATCCTTTCGTTGACGCGTCCAGTGAACCAGAGCAGATTGTTTGCGTCGGTCCAGTAGTGCGCGATCAAATTTCACTGATCCTAAACAGTTAGCCGGTTCCGCTCCGTTAGTGCGCGATCAATTCAGCACCGACCCAAGGCAGACTTTACCTGTAGCTGGTTCCGCTCCTTCTGTGCGCGATGGTAACATGAGCGCAGCTGATCATACAGATCCATCAAACATGAACAGTGGAAGGTAGGATTTTTTGGAGAGTGATAACATAGAACTCTCATTTATTTCAAGGAACGTTAACAAAGGGCTTAGACAAAAGCTTAAAGACCCTGAATTTGTAAATATTGTAAATAACTACGACATTATTTGTTTGTTAGAATGTTGGGTTTCAGAAAATGACCAAATAGAATTAGAAGGGTATGAAGAACACATATTCCCCAGATCCAAAGGCAGGGATCGGGGCATCGCTATCTTCTATAAATCAAATCTTTCTCATAGGGTAAGCATTGTAGCAAATATACTTAATACTATAGTCTGGATAAAAATTAACGGTAGTGATTTTAGTAAACCTATTTTCATTGCTGCATGTTACCTCCCACCTGAAAGCAGTGTTTTTTATAATCGTAATGATATAGATATTTTTCATGAGTTAGAAGACACTTTGTGTAAATATATGTCACAAGGAAGTGTATATGTTACTGGAGATTTGAATGCGAGATGTGGTGATAGTTTAGATTTTATTGTAAACGATGATCTATGTGTCCGATAATTTGCAACCTTTAATTAGATATAACCCTGACTTAGATATTGATGACAGATGTACCACTGATAATTATGTGAATCAATTTGATAGAAGGCTTTTGACTTTTTGACTTTTTGTAAAAGTTCCAGCTTATGTATTGTAAACGGAAGACACAGAGATGACCCGAATGGTAGTATAACTTTCTATAGTTCAAACGGCACTAGTCTAATTGATTATTTGCTATGCTGTGGGCAAAGTATGTCGAAT
Organism: Pinctada fucata; assembly: GCA_028142955.1. Lineage (NCBI taxonomy): Eukaryota > Metazoa > Mollusca > Bivalvia > Pterioida > Pteriidae > Pinctada > Pinctada fucata. The sequence goes on along the minus strand of AP027112.1, from coordinate 48,347,762 downwards.
ATTGTAAAATTTTCTACAGGTAAATTTAATGTTTTCTCAGATCATGCCCCGCTAACGTTTAGTTTACTTATTTCTGCACCGACTATCACTCTACAAGGACATGAAGATAGAAATAACGATAATTCATGTAGAAATTATAGTAAAACAATAAGATGGGTAGACGAGAATAAAGATAATGTTAATTCTACTCTGAGAGAAAACTGGCGTATTATTGATAGCTGTCTTGATATTAGCTTTGATAGGCAAGAAAATATTGATGCATGCGTAAAACGTTTTAGTAGAGCTGTTCGAATAAGCGACGTAAACCTACCAACGAACTTCGTTCTACGTATAGGTACGTAAAGGAACAAAATAAGGGATGGTTTCAAAAACACATTATTTAACATTTGTGACAAGATATCTGGCCTTATTTTATCAAAAGGATAAATCTAGCAGCATTATAAGCGAATTCAGCTTCTCAACTACCGATATTTAAAGCTTTTGTTTTGGTTTCGTCTTGCTCTTTGAAATGGTATTTTCATTGATTGATTTAGTGGGGTTAGAGGGTTTAGTAAGGTATTTGTTTGCCTCACACTTGTATGTGTAGACTTAATTTCTGGCAGAAAATAGTCGCTGCCGTTCAATACTTTACTTTAAGCTTAATTTAAATTTGATTTTGCAATACAAATAAGAATAAAAACATGACATCCATTTCATGCACAAAAGCCAGAATAACCCTAAGGCTTCTCTAGTTTGACTGGTCTTATTTTTTGATATACTAAGTTTATCCAAATATATTCTTACAGCAAAGGTGATACAATTTGTCATGTGTAACCATCCCCCCTCCTTAAAAAAATGAAAAAAAAATCGCTAGCTCGCTTCCTTCGCCACATCCATTCTCTATCATAAAGCGATAAACTTTTTCATATTGATTAATGCTTCCTTTCTAACGTCTGTAATTTGATCTTAGTATATTCTGCAGTCAACAACACGGTCGTTCACCGCAAGATAATTTGTGTTTGGGAGGGAGGGACTCACCCAGAATCCCAAGAAGGACTTCACCCTGGGTCCACTTTGATGCGGCATATAGATGCCCCTAGCCACCTTTCTTTTTTTCATCTTCAACCCCTCCCCAAGTCAAATTCTTTATTCGCCCTGATATGTTACATAATATCAGATTATATGAAGCGCATGGCAGGTTGCATCCCATACATTATGGTCTGACCTAAGAAGGGAGAATTTAAAGAAAAAAGAACCGCCTTTGCTTGTCTGTACGGTATCCTCAATCTTACTGCCTTGCACAGGGTGTTTGGAGAAAAGGACATTTTTTGCAGAGGAGTCTTTATCCAAGTGAACAGTGAATAGTGCAAAATTATTTTTTATGTAAACTCTTGCTTTATTTTTCTTAGATTATTGACTAGAACAGTTAACAAAGATGCAACATATATTTAAAAGATTTTTTGTCTGCTGCAATCACTGTTATATAGAATAAAATTCTATTTCTAATCATCTTCAATCTCCTAGAAAGACAGAATTAAGACCATTTGTTTTCTGATTCCTCAATTATTTAAAGTTTTCGACCCGCTACGCTATTAATTTGAAACACTGCACATCATTTAACCATTTGGTGTTCAAGTATTTCAGTTTTCAATCCTCCACCTTTTCAGAAAAAAACATTCTGAATTAACCTATGCGTCTTGTACCTTGTCATCGTGTTTAAGAATGAACATGTCCGCTAAAGAAAATCAAAACATATCACAGTAGCATAATATTAGGAAGATACGATGCTGTAAAATTACGTTCCGAAGTGCCAAGAATTAACCGGCTTTCACCAATACCCCTTCACAGGAACGTCGAAACCAATCTGGCTATGCCCCTTTCTTGTAATCCAGAACACTTCAATATCCTTGTAATAAAGAAGCAGAGAAATACCCTCTTTGATACGGTTCCCAAAACTATTTCAAACAACACTACAATTGATCATATCCCACATTCAAAGGTTGAGAGTATTTAGAACTGTTTATTTTCGTCTGTAAATCACTACTCCATAAATAAAACTTGAGGTATGCTATCGATGAATTAAAGTAAGATCTATTGTTTAGCATGTTTAATAAACTATTTTTGAGACCACCCTTTATTTTGTTCCTTTACGTACCAATACGTAGTACGAAGTTCGTTGGTAGGTTTACGTCGCTTATTCGAACAGCTCTATTGAAACTCTTTGTAACCTATATTTACCTCATTGTCACGTGAAGCTCTTCGTCTCTTTAATAGTAATAAATCAGAGGAAAATAGACGTGTTTTGATACAGAGGAAAGGGATGTACAAAAAGTTAGCATGTAAACTTAAGCGTGAATACTGTAGACATGAGGGTAATAATCTTGACTATTTACGTAAACACCATCCTAAATTGTTTTATAAAAAGTTCAATAACAACAAAAAGAAATTTATTAGGCCTAATATCACAGGGGAACAATTCCTTGAACATTTTAAAGAACTAAGCTCACCGACAAATTTGGACTCTGAAATTGATAGTTCAGAAATCTCCGACATTGATCTTGCGGCAGTGTACTCTGAGCTTGATGAGCCCATCACTGAATTCGAAATCACCAAGGCAATTGAACGCCTCAATACTGGTAAAAGCTGCGCAGAAGATAACCTTAAAATGAGTTATTTGTCAATACAAAGGATCTTATCGTTCCGTATCTACACAAGCTCTTTAATTCAATATTCACTTCCGGTTTCTACAGGCTTTGTAGTTCCTATTTTCAAAAAAGGTGATATAAATGACGTTAACAATTACAGAGGCATTACAATTATGAGCTGCTTAGGAAAATTTTTACTTCAGTTCTGAATTCTAGATTACATGATTGGGATAAAAGAAATAGTGTCATCACTGATGCACAATTTGGATTTCGTCCGGGATCTAGTACTGTAGATGCAATATTTGTACTGCAATCTCTTGAAAACAAGTATCTTAAACAGAAAAAAAAGACTTTACTGTTGTTTTATAGACTTAAAAAAGCTTTCGACTCGATACATAGATCTGCTCTCTGGACAAAATTGATAAAACTAGGTATAACCGGAAAAATGTTGACTATTATTAGAGCATTATATACGTCAGTGAAAACTTGTGTTAAATTCAATGATCGTTTCACTGAATACTTTAGAAGTGAAACCGGGCTCTTACAGGAAGAAGTCATGTCCCCGATTCTATGGTCTTTATACGTTAATGATTTTGAGATGCATTTTCTATAAGACTCTTGTCCCTCTATCGAAATACAAGATATCAATTTGTTTCTACTTATGTATGCAGATGACACGGTTTTGATTTCTTAGACGGTAGAGGGGTTACAGAAAATGTTGGATTCTCTTAAGAAATATACCGATGATTGGCACCTAAAGGTTAATACAAATAAGTCTTAAATTGTTGTTTTCAGAAATGGGGGAAATTTGAAATCATTTGAAAAATGGACTTATGATTTTAACCAACTGCAGGTAGTTTACAATTTTAGTTATCTTGGATTGTTATTGAACTACAATGGGAAATTTAACTTGACTCAGAAGCATATAGCTGACCAAGGAAGAAAAGCTTCATTTGCAATATTCAACTCCATTAAAGACTTTTCATTCAATATTGAGACTAAGCGTTCAATTTTGGATACTTATGTTAATTCTATTTTGTGCTATGGTTCAGAGATTTGGAGATTTCATAAAGCAGCAGACGTTGAAAAAGTTCATACCTCTTTCTGTAAAAATTTATAAGGCGTTAGCAGAAACACGAGTAACAATTTAGTTTACTACGAACTCGGTAGGCTCCCGTTGCAAGAACGCAGAAAATTGAGAATTTTTAAATACTTGCTAAAATTAAAGAAAAAGTGATAATTGTATTCTATTGAAATGCTATGACGAAATGATTGCAAATAATGATAGCTGGGTAATGAAGATAAAACAAGAACTTAACAATTTAGGATTAGGCTTTATCTGGGAAGCTGAAAATATTAGAGAAATAAATTATTACCGTGTTATTGAAAAACGATTATTGGATGTATATAGTCAATCACTTACAGAGGATATACGAAATTCAAGTAAAGGAAGACTTTATCAACAAAGCGTAGATAACTTTACTTTACAATATTACCTTCCAAAACCATTAATTTATATATGTAAGAAGAATATAGCACGTTTGAGACTGTCATCTCATAATTTGAACATTGAAAAGGGGAGATACAGAAATGAAAACAGAAATACCAGGTTATGTACATTGTGCAGTCACCAAGACATTGAAGATTAATTTCATTTTGTATCAAAATGCCTATTATATGATCAACTACGTAGAAAATATGTAAAACCTTAGAACTATAGAAAGCCGAGTGTTTTTAAATTGGTACAATTATTGAGTGTCCAGAATGTTCGGGAATTGTGTAATTTAGGAATTTTTTTAAGGTTTGCTGGTAGTTTAAGATCCGAAACAATGGGGTAGCTTAGCGGTCCACTCTCCTTGTATCTCTTATTTATTATAAATTACATCGAATAGAAGGGGGAGGGGGTGGTATGCCACATTATATTATTTCCTTGTGTATGCCTCGAATTCATTAATTCAAATATAAAAAAATAGTTTATAAATACGTATATTATCATGAACTTGGGGTAGCTTAGTAGATTGTGCTCTATATATTATTATGCACTTGTATAAGTTATGTCTTTTTCATGTATCTCTTGTACTTTTTTTTGTAATGAAACAATGTTTGATTATGTCATGTATAGTATAACCGTCATAATATGTGTGTTGTATTTATAAGCTGTATGGCTTTTGAATAAATTGAATTGAATTGAAAAAAAAAGATTTTTAATATGTTTTTTAAAGATTGTATACATTGTCAATATTGAATATAAGTTCTATAGTACCAATTCTATTGTACTAGACACGTGGTTCGGATATTCAATTCTCGTCAGTAGTACTTCTTGTCAAATTGTTTAATTTCCTCTTGCCAAAATGAGCGGCTCTGAATTTTGTGTAGGGTTTATTCAGAAGCATATTTAATAGAAAAAAATGGCCAAAACTCGTTGGAGGGTAGTTGCAAGGAGCTTAATTCTAAACATAACAAAAAACTATGCCGAAACCTCAGCTAAGGACAAGGCTATGCAGTGTATATGGCATGATTTTCATGCCCAATGGACCCAAGGGTAGTCGGTTAAAATATCCAGACGGTACCAAATATTTTTCCTTCCTTTTTAGCTGAAGTGAGTTATGGTCATAGCGTGTCCGCCGGCCGTCCGCTGTAAACTTATCATATTTTCGACTTCTTCTCCAGATTGGAATTTTGATGACACTTGGTAGGTGCATATATGCAGTACTGATTGTCTCCCACAGGTGTTATTGTTTTCCATCCTTATCCGACAACAGGTGGCGCCACCACAGGCAAAAGTAGGTTAGGGGTACGCTCTTTTGACAATCTTCCACTTCGAAGTCAAAAATTTGACGCCATTTTGGCGTCCTTCTGACATAAGTCAGAAATGCATATTTTTGCACTATTTCTTAAAATAGATCAATGAATATCTGATTTTACACACTCATTTTCTTCCTATTCGTCACATTTATGTTGCTTAATGCTTTGATATGTATTTTATGCTTATTATGTTTGTTTCTTTGTTTCTTTCTTTCTTTCTCTCTTTCTTTTTTTCTTTTTTATGATGTTTTTTTTTTCTTACATAAAAGGGAAGGTTAGGGTTGCTTTTCATACGTTATCTCCTTCTTTTCTCAAGCCACTTTTCAGATTTTCATGAAACGTGGTAGGTTTGAAGTACTAATGATCCCCTAGAAGTGTTTTTGTTTTTCGTCCATGTCCGTCAACAGGTGATGCAATCACAGGACGAATAAAGTCACGGGGGTACACTCCTCTTACTCTCTTCTTCTTCAGAACCGAAGCACATATCGACACACACAAAGCATCAGGATGATCTAGAGAGATGTCTGAAGAAGCGTTGTTATTTTTGGTTCCAATACGAAGTGAAAATTTTGACGCGTTTTTAACGTCTTTTCGGGCTTAGTCAGAGATGCAAATTTCTGCACTATTCCTTTAAATACCTCGTTTAATAACTTAATTTACACACTCATTCACTGCATATTTGTCATATTTAAGTAACTAAATGCGATGATTTGTGTTTTATGCTAAAATTTATTTATTTTCTATGAATTTTTGTGTTATACAAAAGGGAAAGGGGGTTGATTTTGTACATTTTCACCTTCTTTTCCATAACCACTTTAATTTCAGAATTTCATGAAACTTAGTATGTATAAGGTACTTATGGTCCCTATTTGTGATGCTGTTTTTCGTTCTGGATCGGTCAACATGTGGCGACACTACAGACAAAAGTAGGTCACAGGGGGATACTCTCCTTGGACAAACTTCTTCAGAACCAAAGTACGTATCAATAAACAGAAAGTATCAGACTGATCTAGGGAGTTGTCGAAGGAGGTGTTGTTTTTTTCGGTTCTACTCCGAAGTCAAGTTCTTTTTTCCCTTTTACAAACTATTTATTATTTGATATGCTTATCTAATGAAGTTTTCTGGTGAACGATCGTGGCCCTCGTTGGCCTTTTGTTTTGCTTTGTTTGTTTTTGTTTCTGTTTTTTTTTTTTTTTTTTTTTTTTTTTTTTGGTAATGATCGATTTTTACAAACATCTGAACATAAATCTTTATACGTTACAGCTACGTTAAACGTGCATGTCTGGTCCATGCTGAAATCTAATCTGTTCTAAGATGATGCTATTGAATTGGAAGACGTTTAACATAGACTGAGAAACCTTCAAGAAGGGAGATCTCCAACAAGACCCCGTTGCAGCATCAACAGCAGAACACCAAAACACCCGATGCAAAAACATAAAAGACGAGTACAGCACGAGACGGAAAAGAGACACACGACATGTAAACATCAAACACAAAAGACTACACATAAACCGACGAGACCAATGGGCAACCGGTGCCGACTTTGGACGGCCATTTGTCACGCAAGTAGCAAATGGTGTGGTTATCCTGGATTACGTGCGCACAACAAGTTTAACAGATCAATCAGAAAAATAATTTGGAAGATGTTTTAATGTGAAACATTTCATTTGCAGATGAAAGCAAACTTGATTTAACCTTGAGTCCTAAAGACGTTGAACCAACTCTCAATCAACAGAACATGACAAATAATCAACAACAAGAAGACATTAGAAGGGTATTCAAAAATATCTTGGAGATATCTGATGGAGTTGTTTCGTACGAGAAAATCAGAAGTCATTTTGAACAGAAGGAGAATTGCTCAGTGGTTTTGAAGAATCTTGAAAATATACTCAGAAAAAATGGCAATGTATTTCGTCTGATTGAAGGAGAAAGTATTCAATTCGTGATTGCATATATGTCTGTTGCTGAAATATGTGAAGATTACAATCCATCATCTCTCGCTGGACAATGTATAGAACCAAATTGTTCGAAATTTCACATTTGCACATCTTATGTAAGAAGTGTGTGTAGAAATCCGAACTGTAGCATTTCTCATACATACGACGACGCGCACAACCTGAATGTTAAACAAAGACTTGGTTTAAGCAAATATAAAGATAGCGATATAAATAAGATTCTGCGTAATAAGTATCCAAAAATTTGCTCGATCCCTGGTTGCAATACAGATAAGGTGTGTCCTTATTTACATATTTGCAGTAAGTTCTGCTTTGGAAAATGCGTCCACGGATTGAAATGTCTATTCGGACATTCTTTTAGGACTCAACACAATGTCTGGATCCTTAAGGCGTATGATATTCCGGAAGATGCAATTAAGAGTGGTTCAACATTAGCCAGAAGTCTTACAAGTGGAACAAAAATTTAATCAGACTAATTCTTAAAATTCAAGGCAATGTTACATTATTCGTAATGTTTTAAGGAGGATCAAATTAATGAATTCATATTTCTTCATCTCAATTGTTGAGCTAACATCTCAGAATGAATTAAGTCTCTTAGAAGAATATCAACAAAAGTAACAACTATAAAAACTATGGTTGTATTTTATCATTTTGTGTATCGACTGACTGTACAAATTTTGCGTTTTTTTTTATTTTGTCCCTCGACTCCATTATTTCTGAAATTCTACCATTCAATAAAAACTAAAATAAGAAACCCAGGAGACTCATCGCTCACATGAGAACATTCGTATTCTAACCGTATGGGATTTGAATATGATGTATATTTGTATCCTTATAAGCTAAGCGTTATGCAAAACAAAGGAGGGGATCTCCAACAACACCAGGTTGTAGCACCCACAGCAAAACCCCAAAAACCTCAATGCAAAAACACAAAGCAGACAAGCACGGAAAGAGACGCATAAGGGACAAGGAACGTCAACGCACAACACAGAAACATCAAACACAAAGGACTGCACATAAACCAACGAGACCAATGGGCAACCGGTGCCGACTTAGGACGGTCATCTGCCACGGAAATAGCAGAAGGTGTGGTTATCCTGGATCACATGTACGTGCGCACAACCCTCCCACTTTTCCGATTACCCAGAGGTCTCGAAGAACGTACAATTGTGGTGTAAAACAACCTCCTCAGACCGCAAAACGCAGGGGCCCAAGCAACACAGATGAATATGTAAATGGATATAAAAAGAGGGCGTACGTAATACAATCCGTGCTCTGCCGCCGCGAGCTCATGTATGTTATCAATCGAGGAGTCCGACTGACATTCAGAGAGGACAGGTGGTCGGGGCCCTGTCTTCTCTAAAGAGGTTTGGACAGGGCCCGTCATGGAGTCCCGTCGTCACAGTCAGTCAGAGTGCAAGTTTTAAGAATGCGCTTGTACAAGACTGTAGATTGGTTAAGTACCAAGCCTAGTGTCCGTCTGGTGACATTAGGATCATATCCACGGTATAAAAGGCGTTTGATGATTCTGACGCATTTTCGATAGTGATGTTGTCTATCTTTGATCCTTCTTATCTTGTTAATAATGTTGGTTGTGAAATACCTTAAGTAATATACTCTGTTGCCTGTATTGGTCCTAATTTCAGAAGATCTTGACAATAATTTTTATAAAATTTCCAGAAAGTCTTTACTAGTTTGTGAAAGCGAAAACCTTGTCCTAAAAGTTTATTGGTAATTGTAAAATTCTGCTATGAAAATCCAAACCATCAGTACATGCTCTAGCATACCAGATGAGCTGTAAAATATAGATACCATAGGTCGGTAATCTAGGAACATCACCGTCAAGCCAGGGGAAATTTACTATGTTAAATCCAAAATCATCTCATTTGTCATACACACTTGTATGGATCTCTCCATTAACAATTCTGATATTAAGGTCAAAAAATGGTGTTTCTGTGTTTGAAACGTTTGCCTTGTTTAGAATCAATTCTTGTGGAAAAATAACATTTTTATACTTATCAAAAACAGGATTGTCGATAGTAAGAATATCATCCAGGTACCTAGAAGTACCAATGAAGCATTTCACATCATCATTTTTTCTTTGCTTTTTAAGATTTTGGATAAATTCCTTTTCATACGTGTATAAAAATAAATCTGCAACAAGAGGCGCACAATTAGTACCCATTGGAATCCCTACAACCTGCTTGTAGAGTTTCTCACCAAATCTTACATAAATATTGTAAGAAAGTCTTTACTAGTTTGTGAAAGCGAAAACCTTGTCCTAAAAGTTTATTGGTAATTTGTAAAATTCTGCTATGAAAGTCAAAACATCAGTACATGCTCTAGCATACCGGATGAGCTGTAAAATATAGATACCATAGGTCGGTAATCTTAGGAACATCACCGTCAAGCCAGGGGAAATTTACTATGTTAAATCCAAAATCATCTCATTTGTCATACACACTTGTATGGATCTCTCCATTAACAATTCTGATATTAAGGTCCAAAAATGGTGTTTCTGTGTTTGAAACGTTTGTCTTGTTTAGAATCAATTCTTGTGGAAAAATAACATTTTTATACTTTTCAAAAACAGGATTGTCGATAGTAAGAATATCATCCAGGTACCTAGAAGTACCAATGAAGCATTTCACATCATCATTTTTTCTTTGCTTTTTAAGATTTTGGATAAATTCCTTTCCATACGTGTATAAAAATAAATCTGCAACAAGAGGCGCACAATTACTACCCATTGGAATCCCTACAACCTGCTTGTAGAGTTTCTCACCAAATCTTACATAAATATTGTCCAAAAGGAAGGACAAGGCAATACAAAGGTCACCACATGTCCATGATTTGTATGATTTGTAATCTGTGGCGGAAAAGAAACCCTTTGATTCAGAAGTACAAATATAAGTTTTCCTCTCTCGATCAAAATACCATTTAATGAGTTTGGACAGTCGAGCATTTATTTTGTCGTGAGGAAGCGTGGTGTTCATATTAGAAAAGTCGTATGAAGATATCGTATTTGCTTCAAAATTTCTTGATTTCATTTTGTCAATCACAACCCCTGAATTTTTAATAGACCAAAAGAAGTTTACGCCATTCCTGTTCATGACAGTTTAACAGTATTTTGCCACGTGTTCCTTTACAGCCATGAGTGATGACGTCAGATTTCTGGACAAAATTGTTGTTGAGCAGTTGCTAGAATAAGCAATGTATCGAAATTTGTAAGGAGACTTGTGAACTTTTGGTATACAGTATATTGTAGGGAGATCCAATTTAGAAATAGGGATGTTAAAAGAAGACAATTCACTGTTATGTTTGTTCAAAATATTGGGAACACTTTCGTTGCTTTCGATATAAGTATTAGTAGAGGAAAGTTCCGAAACTAAGGTTGATATGTAGTAACGTTTTCAAATAATTATGGTGTTGTTGGATGCTTTGTCTGCAGGCGCGAATACATATTTTTCATGTAAATTACGTAATTTGGATTTGAAATATCTTTCAGATTTAGAAATTGGATTTTCAAAAAGATGAGGATTTTTGTGGTAGTTATCTATTCGAATATCGGTAATATCCAAAATAAGGGTTTTCCAGTCATTCAGAGCATGCAATTCGACTCCCTCCGATTTACACCATCGTTTGGTATAGTTATCTAAAGCTTCCTTTAGCACTTCGCGACATTTAATAAAATATACCTTGGACGGGATTCTATATTTAGGTCCTTTTTTGAGAAGACCATGGAGCTGCCTGTCTTTGATAATTGAAAAGTCACCTGTAATGATATGACCAGCTGGTTTATATAGATATTCAGACGTTGCACAATCTCAAGAAGCAGGACATGATTCAAGAATTTAAGGATCTTGTGTAACTTTGTTGTAGCTAAAAACGAAATATCGAATAGGTCTCTTATATTTGTAACAAATAAGAGGAGGTTCTAAATTTACAAAATATTGAGGAATGACACTTTGTACGCGATGATCCCGAAAAACATAAGAGATGTTCAAAAGATCTGATCCTTTGTTAATAAATGGAATTTTTATGCATCGTCTTTTAAGCCTCTGTCACACCTTCACGTTCTGGCATGGCGTTCGCACTAGGACCACCAAAATTGTACGAAACGTGGTGTGAACGTAGCAAGGACGCGGGGAACGTAATAAGAACTCGTTGATACGTATTGAGATCGTAGTAAGGACGCCGACGAACGTGCCCGTATGCCGAGCCACCACGACCGTTTTGAACTGTTCAAAACAGTCGTAGTGAGGACGCGGTGATTACGGAACGTGTTAGGGACTACTTGCGAACGTATTGAGAACTTCATGGACGTATTAGAAACGTGTCGCGAACGTAGTAGGGTCGTAGTACAGACGGCTAAAACTTTTACATATAACTATATGGAGAACGTCACGTCTCTGCCGTCCTTACCACGTTCTTGGTTTTAGGGGTCGAAAAAATCAAAATAGACCTCATACAAACAATTTATCCTTTGAACGTGTCACGATCGTAGCATGAACGCAGTAAGGACTTTGAGAACGTAGTAATAACGCCGTACTATCGTAACACAGACGCCTTCGTCGTAGTGTGAACTTGGGGCCGATCGTAGTGCAAACTTGACTAAACGTATTAAAGACGGGAAGGACGCGCTACTAACGTGTTACGGACGCTAAATGTCGTGTTGTGCACGTAATGGAGTCGTCAATTATTGTTTCGGAGAGCCCTTCCGGGTGAAAAATGCCACGTTCTTACTACGTCATGAAAAATTTCAAGGACTTCAAGGACGTAGTAAGAACGTCTCGAGAGAACGTGTAGGTGTGACAGGGGCTTTAGGGGAGGTGTTTTAACCAAAGGATATTATAGTTTATTTTGTGTGAATGCAACAATGATGTTTAGCCTGAATCAATCAGTGTTTCTTAAGAATGCAACCAGTGCTTCATCAAAGATAGATTTTTATTGAACTGCTGGAACAGAGAGAGCATGTAGCAGTTCATGTCTGCCGCCGTTGCGTGCAATGATCAATAGATCTTTGAGGGTACGATGTACTCTTGCTCTATTTCTGAGTTTTTTTGTTTCGCTTTTTACCGTGAGACCTATGCTTCCTTTTAGTGTTAGGGCGGATTGAAAAAAAGTTAATATTTGAAGAGGTCGAAGAATTGTTTCCTTGTCCATAAATCGTTTAGACCAAGGGGGTACGCAGTTTGCAGTTTGGTTATCCAGGCAAGTTCAACTTGTAAGCGGCGTTTTTTAGTTTCAGTTTTACTTTGATTTTTAAGTTTTGGGAAAGACTGAACTGGAGTAATTGTAATATCCGAAATTGAATGATTGTATTTAACGGCCTGTTTCCACTACATATTGGGCACCACATCCCTTGGCGTGTCATGTAATGACATAGATGACATCTTGATGCGATCAATCATTGTCCTTATCATGCCCATTAACACTAGATTTAATTGTGGAATTGCAATTGATGAGCGGACACATACCGCATCTTTACCCATTGCACCTGCAAATGGTTGAGAACCCTCTATGTTTGATTTTAAATGTAGAGCCTGCAATGCTCAATAAGTGCATAAATTCAAAATTTGATAAAGTAAATGATAGAAATATCATATTGGATATCAAAAGACATACCAAAAAAATCCATTCATTCAATTCTTCTATAATTTCACTTAAAGTATATCAATATTAACCAAGTGGAAAATATGGTAAAAATCTTGCTTGAATAAAAATGTTGAAGTGCAAAAACATGAATCAGAATGACAGGCAACCCCTGATGACAGATCTAGAAAAAAACACTTGTAGGGAATAATGGGTACGTCACTCCTACCTAGTTTTATAAAAATACTTCTAATTGTTCTGTAGAAGAAAACCAATATCTTTGATCCTTTTTTCAACATAAGAAAATTTTCATGACAAATCAGAAAGATGATATTTTCAACTACCATTGCATAACTAAAATATGCCAAATTGCAAATTAATTCACAAAATCACACATGGATAGAGTTATTCAAATCAACAATTTAAAAAGGAGCATATCTATCGAAGTCAAAAAAGCATCAAAGGAGAGTATCCCCTTGACCTATTTTTCCTGTTGTTGCACCACCTGTTGACGGGTCCGGAAGAAAAACAACAACACTTGTAGGACACCATAAGAAGGTCATTCCTAGCGAGTTTAATAAAAAAAATCCCTTCAGTGATTATGGTAATGAGGCCAAAGATATGCAAAGTTTACGGACCGACGGACGACAAACGTCTAGGGATTTAACGATACACAAGATCACGATACCATGCGTATCATGATACAAGACTCACGATACAATACGTATCACGATACACTTTTCTTTCCGATCCAACCCTCGCATATTCCTTGAACCTAACGAAAAACTTCAGATACTTGCATCAATTTAGACTTAACAGCATAGAGAGGGTTCTCACAAGTTAAATGGTGATTGGGGTATACTATTGGCTTCATACAATGTGCATTATAAGTAAATGATATAGAAAAAAATTGTCTCAATTTGTTACATTGTGTTTTATTTTGTTAAAACATACTGTATAGTTATGTATCGTTTAAATGGAAGATATATCGTGATACGTATCGTCAAGATACAGTATCGCAATACGAGTGCAAACGATATATCATTACACTACTGCAAACGTCGGGCTATGACATTAGCTCACTTTGAGCCTTTAGGTCAGGTGATCTGAAAACTTTGGTCTAAACAACGAATGACATGATCTCAGTTTGTTACATCAAGAAAATTACTCCTTCAAATGTTCTTTGCTGAATGGGTATTTGGGGGGATGCATGTTTTCGAGTGCAAAATCTAAAACAAAAGATAGGGAAAAAATAGTTTCGTATGAGTCATGCTATCAAAGATTAAAACATCAGCATATGTAATATTGTCAATACTGAAATATATGTTCTATTGTACCAATTTTGTTGTACTAAATACGTATTTCGGATATTTTAATCCTCGTCGGTAGCAGAGCAAGGAACCATATTTCGCCGGTGACCATATTTCGCCATTTCATGTTAATTGCTTCTCGTTGATTATCAGAATTTTTTGTCAAATTTATTTTTCTATATCCTATTAAATATGACCGTAGCAGTCATATTTTGATATATTGTGATATCACCTGCACTAAAATAACACAAAACAGGAGAAAATTCATGCAAACACCCTATTTTAGACTAAAGATCCGATTTTTTACAAAAACCAAACAAAGAAAACATTTTATACGGCATCATTTCTTAGAAGTATTAGTGACAAAAGATTTCCTGACGGCAAAATCATAATTTTGTCCGTTTTGTGTGCAAATTTGATAATTATCAACAACAAAATAAAATCGGCGAAATATGGTCACACCCGAACACATGGAAACGAAATATTTTGACGTTTCATAAGGAAACAGTGAGCTGAGTAAAATAAAATATTTTTGTAGTATTTCGATCGAGAATGGAGTTAATTGAAAATTAAATTTTAGGAAAAAAATTATTGAATTGGCCTCGAAGTTTTGAAAATTTCTTAGAAATATACGAAAAATGCGGCGAAATATGGTCACATGCTCTACTTCATGCAAAATAGTTTAAATAAAGTCAAATTGAATTTTCCTGGAGCCATCTACAATACATAACTTTGATTTCCCCTTGCCAAATGAGCGGCTCCAAATTTTGCGTAGGGTTTATTCAGAAGCGTATTCAGTGCAGAAATATGGTCAAATATCGTTGGAGGGTAGGCACAAGGAGCTTAATTCTAAGCGCTATGCAATGAGGGAGATATGAAACTCTTTAAAAAATACATAATTCAAAATTTGAACTTTTGGTCAAACTCTATTTTTTGGGTCAAAACGTAGATTGTGTGAATTTATAATTGCGATGTTTACAGAAAGTCATTTAATTTTGGTATTTTGCTTTGTATTGCCGTTTTATTGCTCGAGAAAATATTCTTAGCACTGTTGACCCTGCACAAGATATTAATGTTAAAAAATTTGAACCTAGTCTGTTTAAACGACGAGAACATGGATTTTTTATTTTAAAAATAGTAGAAATCTCTTTATCTTATGAAAAGCAGACAGGTATAAGCATTGATTCAGTCTTATAATGCATTCGCAATCTTTAATGCAAAAATACGTATCTCACGATGATCTACATGTCCGTTAATTGTCTAAAATATATTAAATTTTACCGATTTACCTCGAAACGAACACAGATAATCCAGGACAAACACGAGAAATCCAGGACAATTAACACAAAAAATCACTCGTTGTCAGGACACCTTACATGGTGTGTTAAATCTCTGCGAATTGCAGGAAAATCGAACCTATTTTAACCGAGAACGCGCCATTTGGGTTACCCCTACCCCTTCTTTTTATGTCGCGATACGTTACGTCGATGTTAAGCATAGCGTTGTATGTCTTGTCGGCAAATTCATAATCAACATTCTTACGCGAAATTGTGAAAAATTAATTTGAATTAATAACAGTCAAATTCCGATTAAACACGGGAAGCAACCGAACAAATGTAAAATTTAAAAAAAAAATAAGGAGAAGAAGGAAAAATTAAAAAAAAAAAACAAAAAATTGAATGGACTGTCCAGTGCACGGGTAAAGTTGTAGTCGGGTTGTTAAGAACCGAACCCCCACCCAATCTTTGACTTCTCCTTTTGAAATTCGAACATTTTTTTTTTTTATTCTATTATTTTCCCGAGGTTTTTTTTATGAAAGGAATCATCCCAGATTGCCGAGCCGGACCTCTTAACCCCTTTCTACGATACATATTTTTCTTCTAGATGAACTTCTTGTGAAACGAAGACCTACCTGTATCTGATAAAGCTAAATATACTCTATTTAGACTAATCATCCTCTTAAAAATAAAATCGAAGTAATAACGGTCATACTTATCTTATAACTTCAGATTTCTTTCGGCATTTACGGAATGAAACATGCCTTAATTAGGTCAAAGGATTCGTGTAGATACTGAATATCAAAAGAATAAAGAAATGTATAAATCTCGGAAACATATCTAATCTATGAGTAATGCTCAATTTCAGGAAATAAATCAGAGAAAATGAAATGCATACTTATGAAAATAGATAATGATATATAGAGAAACCATAAAAAATCCCCTTTTCCTCCGTGTACCGCGCGGGAAATTCCTCTATTATGACGTCATGATTAAGTAATGCAGATGCTTGTCGTGAAACGATGAAAACGTTATGACAGACAACAAACGTTTGCGAGATCAATTTTGAGTTACGTCCTTACCCTGAGACTACCATCTTAAGTGTAGACAATAACGCTAAAGTAAACGTGCTTTTCGCAGTTGACTTGTCCGTTGGTCTCAATAGTTTATGCGTTGTCATATGTGTTTGATGTTTCCGTGTGATGCTCTTTGTACCTTTTGCGTCCCTTTCTGTGAGTTTATCGAGGAGAAGACCGTGACGAGGACGTTGTACAAAGGGTATTTCGAAGTATCCTTGAAATTTCTGACGGCGTTGTATCTTACACTCAACTCCTGGTGTACTTTGTACAGAAGGAAGATTGTAGAGATATTTATGAGAAACCTGAAAGCATAATGTGGAAGGATACAATGTCTTGACTCGTGTTTCGTCTTTTGAAAGATTATAGTATTTGTTTCGTGGCTGCATATGTGTCTGATGATGCTTTATCGACCATACAGGTTTGGAGCCGCGCAGTCTCTGTAAAGTTAATGTACACATTTAAATTCTAAAAATAAAACTAGAGGGTGCTAGAAAAATGAATTTGGGCGGCTCATGAACAGCACATGGCTTGACGCATCAATGACAAATATGGATAATGACCATATCCCTGTCTACAGTACAAAATCGATAATTCAGAAAATCAGAAACCGAATGCTTACAAAATCAGGATAAAACAGGAACCAAAGCAAACAGAAACAAAAACATCCACCATATGAAAAGAAGCGAACTCCCGATATGAGAGTGAGACCAGGTGCCCAGGAAGAGTAAGCATCTCCTGCTTGCATGCAACACCCGTCGCTTCAATTCGGTAGAACTGTCACATCCGGTACTTCCATTTTGGAAGATATAGAGTACAATCTTTGGTTGGATGGTTCAAATGGTCTATGACAGAATATCATCCACCATTCTGGATAGTGGGAAATCAAAGTGTATGACGAGTTCCCCATATCGACCGTAGAACTTCCTCAGTGACGATGTTAGTCGGTCACAAACATATCCCTGACTGAGAAGCTTATCTGAAAGACGCCTAGCTCTCAGAACAAAATCCGTATATTTGGTACTTGCTCTGGCATAGCGTATCAACTGAGATATGAAAACGCCATAAGCAGGCGATGAAGGGATGTTGCTACTCAGAAAAGGAAAGTTCGTAATGCTGAAATTGAAGTCGTCACGTTTGTCATAGAGTGAGGTGTTCATGTGACCATCAGTGTCGTAGGACAACATTATGTCCAAATAGGATGCTGAATTATTTGTCTCTGTAGTTTCTTTGACTTCAAGCTCCGAAGGATAGATACTGCTCAGGTAATCCGCGAATTTTGGATTATTGATGGACAACACATCGTCTATGCATCTGTAAGTGAAGTTGAAGTCAGAAGCTAAGTATCTTTTCCTTCAGAGACCAAAGATTGAATGAATTCAGCTTCGTACGAGTAAAGGAAAATGTCGGCAAGGAGTGGGGCACAATTGGTTCCCATTGGAATTCCGACAATTTGCTGGAAGACCTTTCCTCCAAACACCACAAAAATGTTGTCGATCAGAAAGTTTAACATCTGAATAATGTCTGTTTCAGTGTACTTATTTTCAGAATCTGACTTTTCTTTTACAAAGTAGGTTTTGTCATAGTTAACAACAATAAATTTGTATTTGCGATTACCGTTCTTACTTGTAAACGCATTACTTATAATTTTTGCGAGTCTTTCTTTCAATTTAGAATGTGGAATTGTAGTGTAAAGTGTCGAAAAATCAAAGGCTTTGATCGAATGGACTCTACTAAAATGAGTGAATTTCAGATGTTCTAAAAGTTCCTTCGAATTCTTTAAAATCCACATCTGGTTGATACCACTGCGAGAATATACTGTCGAACAATATTTTTGTAGCCCAGATTTGATTTCAGATAAAACTTTGGTGAGTAAGATCGATACAGATTTGGTAGAATATTTTGAGGAACCAGCGATGAAACGTTGTTTGTACGGATTCTTATGCATTTTATGTATGCAGTATAAGTATGGTAAATCTAAATCTAAATTGGTAGTGTCGAAGCCAAAGGAAGCAAGAGCTGATTTGTGGTTAACTATTATTTCAGAGGCAGAAAGGTTTGTTGGGGTGTAAGTGGGATTTCATGTTGAAAATTCGATATTCAAAACATGTGTCTGGTGTATGAAAATTGGTTTGAAATTTTCTTCTAGAAGGTATACAGTTGAAACACTGCCGTATTTTTATGCGATGATTACAATCCATCATCAATCGCAGCAGAATGTGTAGATCCGAAGTTTACGTAATTTCACGTCTGTACGTTTTCTGCGAAAAGCATATGTAAAGCCAACATTGTACGAAGAGACACACACTTTGAAAGTAAAAGAAATACTTTTGTTAAGCAATTATACAGACATCGATATCAATATGATTCTTCCTATTAATCAATACCCCAAAATTTGCTCTTCTACTGGTTGTGATAAAGATGAAGATTGTTCTAATGTATATATTTTCAGTACGTTCTTCTATATAGAAAATGTTCACACGCATTACAATGTCGATTTGGACATTCTCTTAGAACTGAGCATAATACCTGGATTCTGAAGACATGTGGCATTTAAGAATAATACGGAAGTTTTCCAACTCTATACCTTCATGACGAAAATTTCAAACCAACTTTTCCTCCATAAGACACGTGTTTCAAATATTAAATTCTCATCAGTGATGCTTCCAGCCAAAGTGCTTTTCATGCGCGACCCAAATTTATTTCACTAGCGCCCTCTGGTTTTATTTCTCGAATTCATATTGATGCATTTACTTTACAGAGAGTACGCGACTCCAAATTTCCTGTAGGGTCGATTCAGTAGCATATCCAAATAAAATCTGTGTTCAGAATAGCATTGTAGGGAGGATGCTAAGATATTAATCTCCTTCAATTTCGATCATATTTTTCGATGAAATGGCAAGTTTTCGAAATAGCAAAACAATTAGATTGGATGTCAATTTGATAGAGGGCCAAAACAAAGCTTCTATCAGGCGACAGAGATGGAAAGAAGTGATTAATACACATAACAAAAATCAAGTCACGGGGAACGATTTTAACTGCTCCACACTGCAATAAAAACGTCACGAGTTAGATATCAATATTTTGAGAAATCAAAGTCATAAAAACTACTTTTCGCTTTCTAAGAAATTCTTAAATTCCCAAAAGATATCATGACGTTATCAATTTTTCATGAAAATCAGCATAATTCTAGATTATTTTCATTCAGATTACATCGAGCGGGATTTTGAACAACTTTTTTTCCTTTTGCATGCATATAAAGACGTACAAAGCCAACAACATATCAAAATATAAATGTTGTTCAGAAGCCCCCTCGACACTAAGTAATAGCGAATTTTTCGAAAATATGCCCCAAAATGACGTTTTTCCAGAAGTTCGGCCAAATATACCATGATTTCTGAGGCCCCAAAAAATTGAGAAAGGAAATTAAGGGATATGTATCATTTGATAAGTAGCCTATATTGTAGAAAGAATGTAAACACAAATTCATTTCTTTGTGTAAATTTAAGATTCTGACCCAAAAGAGGGCATCTTTTCTACATAAACCATATATAGTCCTTTAAGCCAAATTGCCCTACCATGTAAGTATATCAAGTAAGATATAATAGAAATGTATTTGTCTCATTCGCACAGTATAAACTTTATCCTATTGTGAAAAACACCTCACCGAAAAGACGATTCATAAAAATCCCGTTTATTAACAAAGGTTTTGATCTTCTGAACATCTCTAATATTTTTCGGGATCATCGCGTACAAAGTACCATTCCTCAATATTTTGAAAATTTAGAGCCACCTCTTATTTGTTATAAGTACAAGAAACCTATTCGAAACTTTGTTTTTAACTATAATAAAGTTACAACGGATTCTGACATACTTGAATCGTGTCCTGCTTCTTGAGAATGTGCAACTTCTAAATATCTCTACAAACCAGCTGGCCATGTTGTTACAGGTGACTTTTCAATTATCCAAGACAGACAGCTCCGTGGTCTTCTTAAAAAAGGACCTAAGTATAGAATCCCATCCAAGATAGATTTTGTCAAATGCCGTGAAGTGCTTACGGAAGCCTTAGATAATTATACGAAAAGATGGTGTAAATCAGAAGGAGTCGAACCGCATGCTCTGAATGACTGGAAAAACCTCATTTTAGATATAACGGATATTCGAATAGATAACTTCCATAAAAACCCTCATCTTTTTCAAAATCCACGTTCCAAATCAGAGCGATATTTCAAATCCAAACTAAGTAAATTACATGAAAAATATGTCTTTGCACCAGCTGATAAAGCAGCCAACAACACCATTATCATTTGAAAACGTTACTACATATCAACTTTGATTTCGGAACTTTCCTCTACAAATACATATATCAAAAGCAATGAAAGTGCATCTAACATTTCAGGCAAGCATAACAGTGAACTGTCTTCATTCAATATCTCTATTTCTAAATTGGATCTCCCAACACTATATTGCATACCGAAACTGCACAAGTCTCCTTACAAAAAAAAATGGCCGACGCGGCAAATCATGTTGAAAGAATGAGATAGTTTAACCTACTTAGTGGGTCTCCTGAAGAGTATTTGCAATGAATTAGTTGATAGATGGAGAGAAGAAGATACAGTCTGTAAGTTTATGAACTATGATGATGAATTCCACGTCTAGATTTCTGAAACCAGATAATTTTTGTACCACCTAGACGAATATTTACAAAAACAAGTACATGTATAACAACAAACGAGAACGAGTTCCAAGTGACCAAAGCCAGGAACCTACGTCTCCCACTCAGAATCAGACAGTCAAAAAGATTAAATTATTTGATTTAAAAGAAGGTAGCGATAGTGACAGTATTTATCAGGACGCTGAGGACAGAAGTCTGAGCGATTCAGAGTTAGAGGGCGACGCCCAAGTGTGTGAAGAAAAAATGGCTACCATTGAAAATGTAAACATTACTGAGGCACTTATGCAAGCCATAGACAGTCCTACTGTTGTAGATCGTCTCATGAGTGCCATTAAAAAAGAAATCCGTGATAGTATAAGAGAAGAAATAGAGAGCTTAACAAAAGAGTTAAAAGTCAGAGACGTGAAAATATCAGAGCTTGAGACAAAATTAAAAGAAAAGGAGGGTAGCATAAAATCTCTCGAAAACAAGGTAGAGGGCTTAGAGATGTACGGAAGGAGAAATGGTGTGAGGGTCTTTGGTATCCCGGAAAATGTTGGTGAAAATACTGACGAGATTATCCTCTCATTAGCTCAGGATATGCGTGTCGACATCCCCCCTTTCGCTCTAGGACGTAGCCACCGAGTAGGGAAGGTAACTCCAGGGAAGTCCCGTCCGATCATAGCAAAGTTCGTCGGACACAACTTCAAAGTTGCTTACATGAAAGGGAAAAAGGTGCTTCGTCAAAATCCTAATCGTAAAACCGTGTACGTAAACGAAGACCTCACACGTAAACGTTATGGATGGCTCATGAAAGCACGTAGTATCCGACGCGAAGGGAAAATACACAGCTGTTGGTCAACCGATGGTGTGCTATTTATAAAACTGAGTGACAATAAAGATGAACGACCGGTGCGCATCGATTCAGACGACGAGATGACCGCTTTCCTTCGATCTCGTGGACACGACGAACAGACCGGTACCACAAGGAAATCCGTCTACTCCACATCTACTGATATTGATGAATAGCTCTGAGTCACATACTAATACTTCATAACAATACATACAATTATTAAATCAAAAAACTTAATCAACTCCTCATGTATGTGTTTCTCCTTACCTGTAATATGATGTATAGTCATGTATCACATCGAGGGTAGCATTACACACTTTCAATCACATTGAATTTTTATATTGTCCAGCTTCAAGTGTAAAAGAAAGGTGTAAATATCACTACAGTATGTATGCATAAGTTGTATTACGCATTGAATATTCTTACAACATACTGAATTATTCCTTCAATCATATTCTCCTTCACCATCGTTTTTTCTTCTCTTAAATCCATGTGCTTGTATATACATATTGTAGAACGAACTGCATGCTTCGTACGTTCTTATTTCGTTCTAGTTTGAGACCTTTTCTTCTTTTCGGAAATCTCTGCTTTTTTCTTCGATGGCATAAGCTCATAGATCCGAATATAAATCTATTATTAGAGTTGGGTTATTTATAAATCATATTTTTCCCCAGCAAATCTAACGGATATTTTAAGATTTGTGTATTGTACATTTATTTGATTTTTTGCCTTTCACTTGTCACAGTTGATAGTTCTAGCACGTTGTTTCTCATCTCAGTTATCACTGCACACGTAATTAATATGCCTATGTATACATGGTATAAAGGGTTTTGTCTTGCTAGACTTAAATTTATAAATACATATTCATATTGTAAATCACGTATATCTTTAAGCTGTATCGGTTTTTTTTTCTTACTCCAAAAATGTTACATATTGATTCAATCGGTTCGTTACAATGATAACTAATGTTTTTACCTGCGTTGATCTTCAAACCCAGTTACCCACTTAGATATATCAATATGTCACATTACTTCATTTTGTTCCCGATGTATTGTTTTCTTACTTATTTTTACCATACCTTGTTTACATCTTTTCGTCAGTTCTCCCCAAGCCTATACATAGCTGTGTTGAGTGTCGCTCCGTTGGTATCCCCCCTATCCCTCTCCTGTTTTAAGCTCATTACTCGTAATTTTCATAGATTTACTTGCGTATAGAGCGAGGGTGGGGCGTTATCATGCTAGGGCATCTAAACCCCTTAAGAGAAATGTTCTGCATTTCCGAGATGTTCTCTTTGCAAATTTTATTTATTCATATCAAGAATACGGTATCACACTCATGTTAGCTTGCTTAGCATTATGTGATGCAATCATATCAAATTATTACGACAAAATTTTGCACAACATTTCAAAAACAGAGTCATTCACTTTAAAATCAACAAAGAATTTACACTTACATTTCATGTATATAGACTTTATTTCGTTACTTCTACTTTTAGCAGGGGATATCGAAAGAAATCCAGGTCCTCCTCTTGATACAACAGATAAAGATATTTCAATATGTCACTTAAATTGTCAAAGCCTGAACAACAAACTTGATCTTATCGCGGTCGAGTTGGGTAAATTTGATGTCATTACGCTTAGCGAGACCTGGCTTGACCAATCGATAGGAAATTCTGATATTATTATTCCTAACTTTCATGAACCTCTCCGGCTTGATAGAAATAGGCATGGGGGAGGGGTGGCTGTTTACTTTCGCAAAAATGTTCCTTATATCTTTAGAAATGATCTCACAGTACCCAACTTAGAAGTCCTATGGGCAGAAATTATTCTTGGAGGTAAAAGAGTTCTCTTAGGCACTTTCTATATCCACCCTCGATTTAACGACTGGAACTTGGTACAGCATGCCATAGACCAAGCGTCTCAAAGCTGTGAAAATCTAATCTTGATTGGCGATTTTAATGAAAATTTCCTAGATAGCTCTAAATCTAAAAATACCAGGGAAATTATGAATATCTTTAACCTGAACCAGGTAATAGATTCCCCAACGAGAATTACTTCTACTACATCGACTATATTAGACATAGCACTCCTTTCCTCATCTCTTGATTGTACGTCTAAAGGTATCCTGGACCCTTTCTGCAGCGATCACTGTCCAATCTATATCTCATCTAGTTTCATCAAAATTCAGCAGCGTAGCTACTCACGTAAGATATGGCACTACGATAGGGCAAATTACGAATTATTTAGACAAAACCTAACCTCTTGTGATTGGAATTTGAATAATTTATCTGTTGATGAGGGTGTATCCTTATTTACTGTAAATATTCTAGATTCGGCTGAGTCGTCAATACCACATAAAGTCGTAACTATAAGACCTAGAGATCCTCCATGGATGCACAACGAAATAAGGAAAGAAATAAGGGAACGTAAAAAATTACATAGAATAGCGAAAATCTTGAACGATGAGGCCAGTTGGATGAGATTTCGGAACCAAAGAAACAAAATTAATAACCTTGTCCGATCATCTAAAATTATGTATTTTAAAAAAAATAGCGATCTCACTTCAACAAGGTAACTTAAGACCAAAACAGTGGTGGACTCTGACAAATCAATTTTTAAAACAGAATAATGACACTGAAATTCCCCTTCTCATACATAATGGTACAACTTATAGTTCTTCATCTGAAAAATGTAAGCTCCTAAATGACTTTTTCTGTATGCAGAGCTCAATCGATGACAGCCATGCCACCCTTCCACCATACGACCCTCCAGACTCCTTCTTGAATCAAATTCACTTGACATCACAAGATGTCGAGGACACTCTTACACTTTTGGATGTATCTAAGGCAAATGGACCAGACCTCTTAAATCCTAGACTGCTTAAAGAAGGTGCCATTGTATTATCTCCATACTTAGCAAACCTGTTTAATAAATCGCTTGATCTTCGCCAATTTCCCTCTTCTTGGAAGTATGCCAATATTATACCAGTTCATAAAAAAGGTGACAAATCTAATCCAACCAATTATAGACCCATTTCTTTGTTAAGTTGCCTAGGAAAAGTCTTTGAAAAGTGTATTTTTAAATATTTGTATAACTTCCTAAAAAGTAATGATATAATTTCCAGATTTCAATCGGGTTTCACTCCTGGCGACTCGGCTGTGTATCAGTTAATAGACCTCTATGACACATTCTGTCGGGCCCTTGATGATGGGAAAGAAATTAGAGTGATATTTTGTGACATCAGCAAGGCCTTCGACAGAGTGTGGCATAGGGGTCTCTTATTTAAACTCCAACAAATAGGCATATCCTCCTCTCTACTAGAATGGTTTGAAAGTTATTTATCCAATAGGCAACAACGGGTGGTGGTGGGTGGGGGGTCTTCGGAGTTCAAAGAGGTTTCTGCAGGGGTTCCCCAGGGGTCAATATTAGGGCCGATCATGTTTCTTATCTATATAAATGACATTGTTAACGATATCAATTCAAATATACGCCTGTTTGCTGATGACACCTCCCTTTACTTTATCATAGATGATCCGATTGCTTCTGCTGAACTAATGAACAATGATTTAGAAAAAATCCACAATTGGTCCCAGATTTGGCTTGTTAACTTTAATCCAGAAAAAACGGAAGAAATGCTCCTTTCTAGAAAGACTGATCCACCCCTGCATCCCCCATTATTCATGAATAATACTCAGATAAAAAACGTTGCCACTCATAAACATTTGGGAGTTACTTTAAACAAATCATGTACTTGGCAAGATCATTTGGCGGACATTACTTCTAAAGCATGGAAAAGAATAGGCATTCTTCGATCACTTATGCACAAATTAGATAGGAAGACTTTAGAAACCATATATTTCTCTTTTATTAGGCCTATTTTGGAATATGCTGATGTAATATGGGATAATTGTACTGCTTCTGAAAAACAAAGTATTGAGAAAATTCAAACTGAGGCTGCGATCATAGTTACAGGGGCGACACGTTCAGTGTCGAGAACCAGACTAATGGAGGATGCGGGTTGGATCAGCCTTGAAGAACGAAGATGTAACCATCGACTTTTCACCTTTTATAAAATGTTAAAATCTAGCACTCCAAACTATTTAATAGATTTAATACCGCCAAGCGTCCAACAGGTCAGCAACCGAAACCTAAGATCCTCTGGTAATTTACAACCACCAAGATGTAAAAGTAACTTATATCAAAATTCTTTCCTTATCAAAACGGTAAATGATTGGAATTCCTTACCAGACAACATTAAATTAACTAGGTCAACATATGAATTTAAACGCTATCTTAACCAAAATGTAAAGAAAACACCTTCTTATTTCTACTTGGGTGATCGTAAGAGCCAGATCTTGCACTCTAGACTTCGATTGTCCTGCAGTTCCTTAAATTCGGATCTTTTTCGAAATCATCTAAGAACAGATGATAAATGCTCTTGTGGGCAACCTGAAACAGCTCAACATTATCTTTTAGAATGTTCAAAGTATGACAACATAAGAATTTCAACTATTTCTCAATTGCCCTACCAAATTAATATAAATATTCTGCTTTCTGGAAATCCCTTGTATGATAACGATACCAACGGAGAGATATTCAACACAGTCCATACTTTCATATCACGTTCAAAAAGATTTGAATAATTTCATATCTATATATACAAATTTCTGCTACCATGCTGCTTAATTGTTTTGAACTAATTTTCTTTTCTACATTATGCTTCTTTCATAATCTTAAAAAAGTGGTTTATCTTATTAAGTCGTCCAAATATCCACATTGCATTTTCAATATTATTAAAAGGAGAGAGCTTAGCATAAGTTTCAAACTTGTTGCTCAATCCTGAATTTGTGCTCATGTAACTAATGTTTAATATGCTTTTCAAATAAATATTGTTTAAACCAAGTCTCCTTACAAATTTCGATTTATTGCTAATTCTAGTAACTGCTCCACTACAATTTTGTCAAGAAATCTGACGTCAGCACTTACTGCTATTAAAGAACACATAACTAGATATTGTGAAACGGTTCTAAACAGGAACGATGTAAATTTATTTTGGTCTATTAAGAATTCAGGGGATGTGATTGAAAAAATGAAATCTGGAAATTTCCAAGCCAATACGATTTCTTCATACGACTTCTCTAATATGTACACCACACTTCCTCATGACAAAATTAATGATCGATTATCTAATCTCATTAAATGGTGTTTTGATCGAGAGCAAAAAACTTACATTTGTACATCTGAATCGAAGGGTTTCTTTTCCTCGACAGACTACAAATCATACAAATCATGGACATGTAGTGACCTGTGTAATGCCTTGTCCTTCCTCTTGGACAATATTTATGTTAGATTTGGTGAGGATCTATACAAGCAGGTTGTAGGAATTCCTATGGGTACTAACTGTGCGCCTCTTGTTGCAGATTTATTTTTATACACTTATGAAAAGGAATTTATCCAAAATCTTCAAAAGCAAAGAAAATTTGATGAGCTGAAATGTTTCAATAATACTTCTAGGTATCTGGATGATATTCTAACCATTGACAATCCTGCTTTTGAATTATATAAGAATGAAATTTATCCACAAAAATTAACCCTTAACAAGGCAAACCTTTCTAATACAGAAACACCCTTTTTGGACCTAAATATCAAAATTGTAAACGGAAAGATTCATACAAGTGTATATGACAAAAGGGATGATTTTGGATTCAACATTGTAAATTTCCCTTGGCTTGACGGTGATGTTCCAAGATTACCGTCATACGGCATTTACATATCACAGCTCATCCGGTACGCTAGAGCATGTACTGATATTTTGGATTTTCACAGTAGAAATTTTCAAATTACCAAAAAACTTTTAGGTCAAGGTTTCCGCTTTCATAAACTAGTTAAGACTTTCTGGAAATTTTACAAGAATTACAGTCAACTTCTTTTAAAATGCGGATCTATACATGCAACAGAGTACATTACTATGGGTATTACACAACCTGTCTTTTATGGTGATATGATAAACAAAATAAAAAGGATCAAAGGTAGGCAGCATAACCATCGAAAATGCGTCAGAATCATCAAACGCCTTTTATACCGTGGGTATGATCCTAATGTCACCAGACGGACACTAGGCTTGGTACTTGACCAATCTACAGTCTTGTACAAGCGCATCCTTGAGACTTGCACTCTGACTGACTGTGACGACGGGACTCCATGACGGGCCCTGTCCAAACCTCTTTAGAGAAGACAGGGCCCCGACCACCTGTCCTCTCTGAATGTCAGTCGGACTCCTCGGGTGATTACATACATGAGCTCGCTACAGCCGGCAGAGCACGGACTGTATTACGCATGCCCTCTTTTTATATCCATTTACATATTCATCTGTGTCTATGGGGCCTCTGCGTTTCGCGGTCTTGTTTGTGTGATGTCATCTTACAGTGAGGAGGTTGTTTTACACCACAATTGTACGTTCTTCGAGACCTCTGGGTAATTGGAGAAGTGAGAGGGTTGTGCGCACGTAATCCAGGATAACCACACCATTTGCTACTTGCGTGACAGATGGCCGTCCAAAGTCGGCACCGGTTGCCCATTGGTCTCGTCGGTTTATGTGTAGTCTTTTGTGTTTGATGTTTACATGTCGTGTGTCTCTTTTCCGTCTCATGCTGTACTAGTCTTTTGTGTTTTTGCATCGGGTGTTTTGGTGTTTTACTGTTGATGCTGCAACGGGGTCTTGTTGGAGATCTCCTCCCTTCTTTTTAAAGACACATATGAAATAACTTGTATACATGGTCAATATAGTATTTACTTTTTATTATTTAGAACAACGCGAGAAGACAATGACTATTTAAAAATTATCATATCAAAATGTTAGCGTTATTTGTTTTTCCATAAGTTTCTCCTTAACGAGGCCCTGGACAAAACGTGTGCGCATCGTTTCGCGCATTCCCGTAACCGGTTCAATCTTTTATCTCTACATCGCACAGGTCTAACGTACTGTCATACTATGACGTCACAATCAAATGACGCGACAAAGCATTTAACGCCGCGCTAAAAATCAATAGGCTGGTAATCTGTGTATGTTCGTAATAAACGAAGATTAATGCTAAGCATGGTTAGATGATGAGATCGTCAGACTAGGGTTGACTCAAGGTTTTAATTATCATTATTTGGTGCACCTCCTCCCACTAAATAGTTATTTTATTTTATAGCGGGGGCCTTTAGAAAAAAAACAGAGAAACAATTAGAGAAATAAATAGAACTTCATCGATCAAAACTATTTTTAATTCATTAATTTTGTAAAAAAAAAAAAACAAAAACATGTACTACCCTGATACTATGTACACATATTTTTTGCATCATAAATCATCGTATTATAATCCCAATGCATTGGGGGGGGGGGGTCTAGCTAGTCATACGCACGGCACGGAAGCACGTGTTTTCTCATCTTTTTTTTTTTTTTTTTTTTTGTTCAGAAATGGCGTGATGTTCCTTTTCGTTTAATCGAGAGAATTACCAGCCAAGTTGCAGCAAGTAAATCTCATGCTAACAAACATAATCAACAACGCTGACGAATCTTCATTTTACTTTAATTTCTTTTTTTTTTCTCTCATTAGGTCGGGTGGCATTATTGAACTAGAAAATTTTGCGAGGGATCTGCATACCTCTTATAATCGAGTAGAACATATTCAATTATTAAAGTTTTACATTGAATTATTTAAAGTATATTTTAAATATATCCTCGTAATACGTATGAAGGTAAGCAAATGCATTTACATAGAAATATGTTATTTTCTTTTTTTTTTTAGGGAAAAAAGGGGGCGATATGGAAGTATTCAGATTAAAGTCGCTACATGATTTTTTTTCTCAATGTTTCACAAGCAATTTAAAATATATGTTAAATAAAGTGCATTAATTCATTGAAACGAGGCGCTCCGGTCCTGCAATCAGAAAAAGTAGCTGTATAAATATATAGTATGCATTTTATTTTCAGGGTTTCATTCTCTGAAATTGAGCCGGAGCGAAAATCCACATTTATCTATAAGTTATAGAAGTTTCCGAGATATATACATTTTCCGATTCTTCATTTTTGGGGGTTAATTTCAGTATAGATACATGAGCGGATTTTGAAGGGGGCGCAAGGGGCGCACGCCCCCCCCCCCCCCTAAAATTATCGAAGTAAGGTATTTTGGGGGCTTAACCTTTATGTGTATACTCAATTTCAGGCTGTTTTGAGTCGAATGTCGGAAACTTTTCGCTGGTTCGCTGTCGCTCGCCACCTTACTCAATTTAGATTAACTTCACACCATTTGCTAAGCATGACCATTTCATGCTAAAATAGCCAGAATTATAAAATAAAACTACATGCACCTTCCATACCTTTACTTTACTGTGACTATTTGGACGGTCTTTTTCTGACATATGTACTAAATGTACTAAGATTTAAGTCAACAAACATGTACTCTTGCAGCAAAGGGGATGCCATTTGGGTTGTGTACCCCAACCCTCTCTAAAACAATTTTAGAAAGTTCGCTGGTTCGCTTCGCTCGCCAGATATATTCAATAATACATAGTTTCTACGTTTTTTGTATGAATTATACATTTTCCGTTCTGGTGGTCAAAGGAACCCAAAACATGACTTCGTCCTGGACCCACTGAGGGAGGGAGAAAGCGGTCCCCAGACCCTTTGCCTTTTTGATATTCATGACGCCCTCCTTCACCCAAGTTTTGTATCCGCCCCTGAGATAACCCTAACCAATATATGGTGCAGTTCAGCCAGAAAATACTTTGTCCTACAGCATACTCCATTCCATAAATGATAATGACCACGATGATGGACGTAATTAATTATTGTCTTCAACGTACATTTTAGCTCAGTGGTCGCGGATAAAATCGTATGGATTAGAAATATATCAGAGAGGGTGAGAGGCATTCGGATCCCCTCGCCCTTTATTTGTAACGACATAAAAAGACTCGGATGCCAATGGCGGAAGGTTTTACATCCAATCGATGTAAAAGTAAAGAGGCACTTTTTCAACATTCAAAATTCTCAAACTTGAGTGAATGATCTTGTGAGTAACATATTTGTTAGTTACGATCCGGTGTTGAAACTTGTATTTCATGAAAGATAATAACAAAAACCAAAAGACCAACGGGGAACTATTTCCAAAATGGCGCCGTATGACGTCCGAGTCTTTTTTCGAAGGAAAAGGTCGAGGCTGATCCGAATGTGTGAGAGGTTGTCCTGCTCGGTCATTTCATTTCATTTGGTCCATTTAATGAATTTAAAAATATGATGCGCAATAATCGGGAAAAAAGGAAATGGGAGTCGCTCATAAACAACTCGACCCAATCTATTCCCGTGCATGGGGGTAGCCCCTTTCCACTTTCCTTATTCTTTAGAATTTTACTTTACATTTGGTATCCATCCATGATCTTTTATCGTATTCGAATTATTTTTGCAATTTCGCGTGAGCATGCAATACTATACTTAATCTTGACAGTGGAGTAGCTATAGGATGATTTCTATGTGGACGTCTAGAGAGGGATGGACCAAGTACATCAACTCCTCCCTCGGAAGGGGGAGGGTCACTGATACTTGGGAGGGGGGTCGTTTACGGGAGAGTATGGTTTTGGGTTCGGCAGCCTATATAGTATAGTTAAAACGCTTATAGAAACGCTTATAGATCCGAGACCTGTCGAGTACGCGATTCTGCTAGGGGAGCATGCAAATTTTAAAGATTAATGTGTGATCTGTGAGTAATCAATGTTACTTTTCAGACGTTTCCCCCAAAATACGAAGTATAAAAAAAATTAGAATAATGATATAGATATCGATATTGCTGAATCAAATTAGACAAAAGATAAGGCAATAAGAGAAAAACGCTTTGTTCACTTCATCTTCGAGACTTGCAAGTACAAGATGTATGTTTTAAAATTACACAAATGTGATTTGAGATTGTCCCTTACATACATTTTGTATTCTGGCGATAGCATTTGGCTTTCTTTCCCGAGAGGGATATGATATGTCGTATTATCACGCCTCAAACTAATTTCAGCCAATGACGTCGCAGTATTACGGTCACATTGCGTCCTACTATGACGCCGAGTTAGGTCACTAAAGGACTAGGTGCGCTAACCCTTCATATCGGCCCCTTTAATTTCGACGAAAAATATTTTTGATAAACGAATGATTAATTATCACTTTTTGCAAATAGAGAATAAGTGTCTTAATTTGTGTTTTGTTAAGGGTATGCAACACACAGCAAGTGCATTTATCGTACATGTAATGCGCGTTAGCGATAAATGCACTTGCTGT
This sequence comes from Pinctada fucata, assembly GCA_028142955.1. Lineage (NCBI taxonomy): Eukaryota > Metazoa > Mollusca > Bivalvia > Pterioida > Pteriidae > Pinctada > Pinctada fucata. Next base: position 48,315,311 of record AP027112.1, on the reverse strand, counting down.
GTGTTGCATACCCGTAACAAAACACAAATTATGACATTTATTCTATATATATGCACCGCAGTTGTCTGTTTTATTCTTTTTTCTGAAATTGCGTTTTTCTAGGTAACAACGTGACGTTAATATTCATGTCACCGCGGGTACAGTCTGCCGATTGGAACAGCCGTCGCGGCATGTTTCTTTAGATCTTATGCATTGTGACGTCACGAGCGTTTTCATGCGAAATACAAGCACGTTCCTTTCAATAGTTTCATCTCATCGCTGTCGCTCGCCACCTTACTCAATTTAGATTAACTTCACACCATTTGCTAAGCATGACCATTTCATGCTAAAATAGCCAGAATTATAAAATAAAACTACATGCACCTTCCATACCTTTACTTTACTGTGACTATTTGGACGGTCTTTTTCTGACATATGTACTAAATGTACTAAGATTTAAGTCAACAAACATGTACTCTTGCAGCAAAGGGGATGCCATTTGGGTTGTGTACCCCAACCCTCTCTAAAACAATTTTAGAAAGTTCGCTGGTTCGCTTCGCTCGCCAGATATATTCAATAATACATAGTTTCTACGTTTTTTGTATGAATTATACATTTTCCGTTCTGGTGGTCAAAGGAACCCAAAACATGACTTCGTCCTGGACCCACTGAGGGAGGGAGAAAGCGGTCCCCAGACCCTTTGCCTTTTTGATATTCATGACGCCCTCCTTCACCCAAATTTTGTATCCGCCCCTGAGATAACCCTAACCAATATATGGTGCAGTTCAGCCAGAAAATACTTTGTCCTACAGCATACTCCATTCCATAAATGATAATGACCACGATGATGGACGTAATTAATTATTGTCTTCAACGTACATTTTAGCTCAGTGGTCGCGGATAAAATCGTATGGATTAGAAATATATCAGAGAGGGTGAGAGGCATTCGGATCCCCTCGCCCTTTATTTGTAACGACATAAAAAGACTCGGATGCCAATGGCGGAAGGTTTTACATCAAATCGATGTAAAAGTAAAGAGGCACTTTTTCAACATTCAAAATTCTCAAACTTGAGTGAATGATCTTGTGAGTAACATATTTGTTAGTTACGATCCGGTGTTGAAACTTGTATTTCATGAAAGATAATAACAAAAACCAAAAGACCAACGGGGAACTATTTCCAAAATGGCGCCGTATGACGTCCGAGTCTTTTTTCGAAGGAAAAGGTCGAGGCTGATCCGAATGTGTGAGAGGTTGTCCTGCTCGGTCATTTCATTTCATTTGGTCCATTTAATGAATTTAAAAATATGATGCGCAATAATCGGGAAAAAAGGAAATGGGAGTCGCTCATAAACAACTCGACCCAATCTATTCCCGTGCATGGGGGTAGCCCCTTTCCACTTTCCTTATTCTTTAGAATTTTACTTTACATTTGGTATCCATCCATGATCTTTTATCGTATTCGAATTATTTTTGCAATTTCGCGTGAGCATGCAATACTATACTTAATCTTGACAGTGGAGTAGCTATAGGATGATTTCTATGTGGACGTCTAGAGAGGGATGGACCAAGTACATCAACTCCTCCCTCGGAAGGGGGAGGGTCACTGATACTTGGGAGGGGGGTCGATTACGGGAGAGTATGGTTTTGGGTTCGGCAGCCTATATAGTATAGTTAAAACGCTTATAGAAACGCTTATAGATCCGAGACCTGTCGAGTACGCGATTCTGCTAGGGGAGCATGCAAATTTTAAAGATTAATGTGTGATCTGTGAGTAATCAATGTTACTTTTCAGACGTTTCCCCCAAAATACGAAGTATAAAAAAAATTAGAATAATGATATAGATATCGATATTGCTGAATCAAATTAGACAAAAGATAAGGCAATAAGAGAAAAACGCTTTGTTCACTTCATCTTCGAGACTTGCAAGTACAAGATGTATGTTTTAAAATTACACAAATGTGATTTGAGATTGTCCCTTACATACATTTTGTATTCTGGCGATAGCATTTGGCTGTCTTTCCCGAGAGGGATCTGATATGTCGTATTATCACGCCTCAAACTAATTTCAGCCAATGACGTCGCAGTATTACGGTCACATTGCGTCCTACTATGACGCCGAGTTAGGTCACTAAAGGACTAGGTGCGCTAATCCTTCATATCGGCCCCTTTAATTTCGACGAAAAATATTTTTGATAAACGAATGATTAATTATCACTTTTTGCAAATAGAGAATAAGTGTCTTAATTTGTGTTTTGTTAAGGGTATGCAACACACAGCAAGTGCATTTATCGTACATGTAATGCGCGTTAGCGATAAATGCACTTGCTGTGTGTTGCATACCCGTAACAAAACACAAATTATGACATTTATTCTATATATATGCACCGCAGTTGTCTGTTTTATTCTTTTTTCTGAAATTGCGTTTTTCTAGGTAACAATGTGACGTTAATATTCATGTCACCGCGGGTACAGTCTGCCGATTGGAACAGCCGTCGCGGCATGTTTCTTTAGATCTTATGCATTGTGACGTCACGAGCGTTTTCATGCGAAATACAAGCACGTTCCTTTCAATAGTTTCATCTCATCGCTGTCGCTCGCCACCTTACTCAATTTAGATTAACTTCACACCATTTGCTAAGCATGACCATTTCATGCTAAAATAGCCAGAATTATAAAATAAAACTACATGCACCTTCCATACCTTTACTTTACTGTGACTATTTGGACGGTCTTTTTCTGACATATGTACTAAATGTACTAAGATTTAAGTCAACAAACATGTACTCTTGCAGCAAAGGGGATGCCATTTGGGTTGTGTACCCCAACCCTCTCTAAAACAATTTTAGAAAGTTCGCTGGTTTGCTTCGCTCGCCAGATATATTCAATAATACATAGTTTCTACGTTTTTTGTATGAATTATACATTTTCCGTTCTGGTGGTCAAAGGAACCCAAAACATGACTTCGTCCTGGACCCACTGAGGGAGGGAGAAAGCGGTCCCCAGACCCTTTGCCTTTTTGATATTCATGACGCCCTCCTTCACCCAAATTTTGTATCCGCCCCTGAGATAACCCTAACCAATATATGGTGCAGTTCAGCCAGAAAATACTTTGTCCTACAGCATACTCCATTCCATAAATGATAATGACCACGATGATGGACGTAATTAATTATTGTCTTCAACGTACATTTTAGCTCAGTGGTCGCGGATAAAATCGTATGGATTAGAAATATATCAGAGAGGGTGAGAGGCATTCGGATCCCCTCGCCCTTTATTTGTAACGACATAAAAAGACTCGGATGCCAATGGCGGAAGGTTTTACATCAAATCGATGTAAAAGTAAAGAGGCACTTTTTCAACATTCAAAATTCTCAAACTTGAGTGAATGATCTTGTGAGTAACATATTTGTTAGTTACGATCCGGTGTTGAAACTTGTATTTCATGAAAGATAATAACAAAAACCAAAAGACCAACGGGGAACTATTTCCAAAATGGCGCCGTATGACGTCCGAGTCTTTTTTCGAAGGAAAAGGTCGAGGCTGATCCGAATGTGTGAGAGGTTGTCCTGCTCGGTCATTTCATTTCATTTGGTCCATTTAATGAATTTAAAAATATGATGCGCAATAATCGGGAAAAAAGGAAATGGGAGTCGCTCATAAACAACTCGACCCAATCTATTCCCGTGCATGGGGGTAGCCCCTTTCCACTTTCCTTATTCTTTAGAATTTTACTTTACATTTGGTATCCATCCATGATCTTTTATCGTATTCGAATTATTTTTGCAATTTCGCGTGAGCATGCAATACTATACTTAATCTTGACAGTGGAGTAGCTATAGGATGATTTCTATGTGGACGTCTAGAGAGGGATGGACCAAGTACATCAACTCCTCCCTCGGAAGGGGGAGGGTCACTGATACTTGGGAGGGGTGTCGTTTACGGGAGAGTATGGTTTTGGGTTCGGCAGCCTATATAGTATAGTTAAAACGCTTATAGAAACGCTTATAGATCCGAGACCTGTCGAGTACGCGATTCTGCTAGGGGAGCATGCAAATTTTAAAGATTAATGTGTGATCTGTGAGTAATCAATGTTACTTTTCAGACGTTTCCCCCAAAATACGAAGTATAAAAAAAATTAGAATAATGATATAGATATCGATATTGCTGAATCAAATTAGACAAAAGATAAGGCAATAAGAGAAAAACGCTTTGTTCATTTCATCTTCGAGACTTGCAAGTACAAGATGTATGTTTTAAAATTACACAAATGTGATTTGAGATTGTCCCTTACATACATTTTGTATTCTGGCGATAGCATTTGGCTGTCTTTCCCGAGAGGGATATGATATGTCGTATTATCACGCCTCAAACTAATTTCAGCCAATGACGTCGCAGTATTACGGTCACATTGCGTCCTACTATGACGCCGAGTTAGGTCACTAAAGGACTAGGTGCGCTAACCCTTCATATCGGCCCCTTTAATTTCGACGAAAAATATTTTTGATAAACGAATGATTAATTATCACTTTTTGCAAATAGAGAATAAGTGTCTTAATTTGTGTTTTGTTAAGGGTATGCAACACACAGCAAGTGCATTTATCGTACATGTAATGCGCGTTAGCGATAAATGCACTTGCTGTGTGTTGCATACCCGTAACAAAACACAAATTATGACATTTATTCTATATATATGCACCGCAGTTGTCTGTTTTATTCTTTTTTCTGAAATTGCGTTTTTCTAGGTAACAACGTGACGTTAATATTCATGTCACCGCGGGTACAGTCTGCCGATTGGAACAGCCGTCGCGGCATGTTTCTTTAGATCTTATGCATTGTGACGTCACGAGCGTTTTCATGCGAAATACAAGCACGTTCCTTTCAATAGTTTCATCTCATCGCTGTCGCTCGCCACCTTACTCAATTTAGATTAACTTCACACCATTTGCTAAGCATGACCATTTCATGCTAAAATAGCCAGAATTATAAAATAAAACTACATGCACCTTCCATACCTTCACTTTACTGTGACTATTTGGACGGTCTTTTTCTGACATATGTACTAAATGTACTAAGATTTAAGTCAACAAACATGTACTCTTGCAGCAAAGGGGATGCCATTTGGGTTGTGTACCCCAACCCTCTCTAAAACAATTTTAGAAAGTTCGCTGGTTCGCTTCGCTCGCCAGATATATTCAATAATACATAGTTTCTACGTTTTTTGTATGAATTATACATTTTCCGTTCTGGTGGTCAAAGGAACCCAAAACATGACTTCGTCCTGGACCCACTGAGGGAGGGAGAAAGCGGTCCCCAGACCCTTTGCCTTTTTGATATTCATGACGCCCTCCTTCACCCAAATTTTGTATCCGCCCCTGAGATAACCCTAACCAATATATGGTGCAGTTCAGCCAGAAAATACTTTGTCCTACAGCATACTCCATTCCATAAATGATAATGACCACGATGATGGACGTAATTAATTATTGTCTTCAACGTACATTTTAGCTCAGTGGTCGCGGATAAAATCGTATGGATTAGACATATAGAAATATATCAGAGAGGGTGAGAGGCATTCGGATCCCCTCGCCCTTTATTTGTAACGACATAAAAAGACTCGGATGCCAATGGCGGAAGGTTTTACATCAAATCGATGTAAAAGTAAAGAGGCACTTTTTCAACATTCAAAATTCTCAAACTTGAGTGAATGATCTTGTGAGTAACATATTTGTTAGTTACGATCCGGTGTTGAAACTTGTATTTCATGAAAGATAATAACAAAAACCAAAAGACCAACGGGGAACTATTTCCAAAATGGCGCCGTATGACGTCCGAGTCTTTTTTCGAAGGAAAAGGTCGAGGCTGATCCGAATGTGTGAGAGATTGTCCTGCTCGGTCATTTCATTTCATTTGGTCCATTTAATGAATTTAAAAATATGATGCGCAATAATCGGGAAAAAAGGAAATGGGAGTCGCTCATAAACAACTCGACCCAATCTATTCCCGTGCATGGGGGTAGCCCCTTTCCACTTTCCTTATTCTTTAGAATTTTACTTTACATTTGGTATCCATCCATGATCTTTTATCGTATTCGAATTATTTTTGCAATTTCGCGTGAGCATGCAATACTATACTTAATCTTGACAGTGGAGTAGCTATAGGATGATTTCTATGTGGACGTCTAGAGAGGGATGGACCAAGTACATCAACTCCTCCCTCGGAAGGGGGAGGGTCACTGATACTTGGGAGGGGGGTCGTTTACGGGAGAGTATGGTTTTGGGTTCGGCAGCCTATATAGTATAGTTAAAACGCTTATAGAAACGCTTATAGATCCGAGACCTGTCGAGTACGCGATTCTGCTAGGGGAGCATGCAAATTTTAAAGATTAATGTGTGATCTGTGAGTAATCAATGTTACTTTTCAGACGTTTCCCCCAAAATACGAAGTATAAAAAAAATTAGAATAATGATATAGATATCGATATTGCTGAATCAAATTAGACAAAAGATAAGGCAATAAGAGAAAAACGCTTTGTTCATTTCATCTTCGAGACTTGCAAGTACAAGATGTATGTTTTAAAATTACACAAATGTGATTTGAGATTGTCCCTTACATACATTTTGTATTCTGGCGATAGCATTTGGCTGTCTTTCCCGAGAGGGATATGATATGTCGTATTATCACGCCTCAAACTAATTTCAGCCAATGACGTCGCAGTATTACGGTCACATTGCGTCCTACTATGACGCCGAGTTAGGTCACTAAAGGACTAGGTGCGCTAACCCTTCATATCGGCCCCTTTAATTTCGACGAAAAATATTTTTGATAAACGAATGATTAATTATCACTTTTTGCAAATAGAGAATAAGTGTCTTAATTTGTGTTTTGTTAAGGGTATGCAACACACAGCAAGTGCATTTATCGTACATGTAATGCGCGTTAGCGATAAATGCACTTGCTGTGTGTTGCATACCCGTAACAAAACACAAATTATGACATTTATTCTATATATATGCACCGCAGTTGTCTGTTTTATTCTTTTTTCTGAAATTGCGTTTTTCTAGGTAACAACGTGACGTTAATATTCATGTCACCGCGGGTACAGTCTGCCGATTGGAACAGCCGTCGCGGCATGTTTCTTTAGATCTTATGCATTGTGACGTCACGAGCGTTTTCATGCGAAATACAAGCACGTTCCTTTCAATAGTTTCATCTCAGGGAATCACAATGGTTGTGCATATATAGTTGAATGTTTGAGAAAATACCGCGTCATAATTTTGAATCCCCGTAACGACACGCGCGTGATGTATGACGTCATGTGTTGACGTCATTTACCCTGAATGACGCAAAACTCAGGAAAATAATCGTATTTCACACACAAATCTTCAAAATTCATCTATGCTCCAGGCCTCGTCCACGAATTTTTTATGCAAATTAAAAGGCCGATCAGAAATCCATCGATTGACACAAAAATATTTATGGGCAAGGCCTGGATTACCACCTGATTTCATAGTTTTGTATCGAAATATCGCTCATTGATTGATATTTTCAATTATTTCAGCGTTTTTAGACGTTTTGAATGACGTTTCATCAGTATAGGCCTGTGAAATAAAAAAAAAGCTTGAGAACTTGAAAGAACTTGATATATTCTGTCTTATGTTTCTCTTTATAATAGATAAGAATATGTCATCAAATTCTCTGTTTCAGTTTTTTTTATTAATTTCACTTTATATCTGCAAGTACAAGTTATGTGTAAAATTGCAAAAATATGCTTTTAAATGGTCCCTAACATATTTGGCAATATCATTTGGCTGTCTTTTTGTAGATAGATATATGCTTACGAATATGATATGCTATAAACAATAAATATACGAGCACGTTCATCCTTTATGAGGCCTTCTTTCATAATAAAGGGCAAATATGCTAAAAATATGATTTTGAGATGTTCCCTGAAGCTCACACAAGCGGTCAAAGTTGTACAGAACTTGATATATTCTGCCTTATGTTTCACTTTTCACTGTATGAACATGTCATCAAATTCTCTATAATTTCAGTTTTTTTTATAATTTCAATTGTACTGATAAAGACAGAGTACAAGTTATGTGTAAAATTGCAAAATATGCTTTGAGATCGCCCCTGATATATTTTCACGACTAAATTTTGCTGTCTTTTTCTAGAGAAATATATACTAGCAAATACAATATGCCGTAAACAAGAACTATAAGGACATATTCATCCTTTATGATGTCTTTATTTCAAAATATAGGGCAAATATGTTAAAATATGATTTTGAGATGTTCCCTGAAGCTCACACAGGCGGTCAAACTTCCACAGAACCTGATATATTTTGTCTTATGTTTCTCTTTTCAACATATGATAATCCTATCAAATTCTCTATTTCAATTTTTTTTTTATAAATTGCAATTAGAATGCAAAAAATCGTGTTTTTCTATGAAATCATATGGAGAAAACAAGGAAATCTTTGAGATGGTCCCCCCGAAAAACAAAGCGGTGAAATTGATTCTTTTTTCACCAAACTCTTGTATATAAGGAAATGACATTATGATATGAATTTAATCAAAATCTCTATTTCTGTTTTTGAGTTATCTTATTGTCCAGGGCCTCGTTAATAGTGTGTGTTATGCCCTTTGCCGTGTGGAGCTCGTAAAAAAGTTCCCCGCGAAGGGTTTGACAGTAAGTGTTTTGAATATATTTCCCTGACATTATCGCCAGAGCACTTTCTATATAGACAACGTCAGACAAAGCATGAGTTTCATAAATTGTTTTCATTTTCGTGCGTAAACATCGACGGCGGGTGCGGCTAGCCAACAGGGGATGCTTACTCCTCCCGGGCACCTGGTCCCACCTCTAGCTTGCTAGGGGTCCGTCGATGCTTAATTTTGTTCTCTATTGTGAGTGCTGTTGAGATTTTCGTCAGGATCTTCTTTAACTCATTCAGGTTGAGAGTGTCTACATTTTTGTTGTTGTTGTAAGTCTTGTAGTTGTGGTCATGTACTTGTGATCTTCGCTTTTTCTTTGTTGTTGTTTTATTCTTACATGAATGAACTTCTCATGTATTTCGACTTTTTTGCACTGACATTAGATCAGTTGCATACCATATGTCACAAAAGAAGTGTAGTCCTAATGAATGTATTTTTGCAGTACACTTGTTCTTCTTCTCGTCTACTTGGAAAATAAATAGTTTGATGAATTAAACAGTCATGTGCGACATGCAAGAACAATAAAAAAAAAAATATGATAAAACATGTTTTGTTTACTTGGAGATCGTTCATTCGCAAAGGAATGTGTTTCGAAGAGTTTGTAAAATACCATTGTTTCTCTTTCTATGGTACGGTAACATTGTAATTAAGAAGAAATAAAGAATCTGAATGTGATTTTGTTTCTTTTTTCGATGGATTTTTTCGTGCAACAGTGCATGCTCTGTCCATAGGCTGGCGGCAAATAGGGGTACATGTACTTAGTATGAAATGTTATCTGCTTGGCTGAATCAAATGTATTGATACTTACATAACAAATATGCCGTATTCCCAATAAAGCCTTTGAACAAACGAGGAATCTGACCTAACCAGATGAATGTATATGTCGGAATTCCTAACGTACCATTTTACTTGAATATCATGATTATTAGAAGTTAATTATTACTCCGTATGTACATTTATAAGAGATCCGTCGATGCTTAATTTGGTATTCTATTGTGAGTTTTTTATATCCATTTACATATTTATCTGTGCTGTGCGTTCTGCGGTCTTCTTTGTGTGTGGTCATCTGACAGTGAGGAGGTTGTTTCACACCACAATTGTACGTTCTTCGAGACCTCTGGGTAATCGGAAAAGTGGGTGGGTTGTGTGCACGTTATCCAGGATAACCACACCTTCTGCTATTTCCGTGGCAGATGGCCGTCCTAAGTCGGCACCAGTTGCCCATTGGTCTCGTTGGTTTATGTGTAGTCCTTTATGTTTGATGTTTCTGTGTTGTGCGTTGACGTTCCTTGTCCCTTATGCGTCTCTTTCTGTGCTTGTCTGCTTTGTGTTTTTGCATTGAGTGTTTTGGGGGTTTGCTGTGGGTGCTGCAGCCTGGTGTTGTTGGAGATCCCCTTCTTTGTTTTGTTGAGATTATCGTCAGGATCTTCTTTAACTTATTTGTGTCACACTTATGCCGTGTGGAGCTTGTAAAAAGTTCTCCGCGAGGGGTTTGACAGTAAGTATTTTGAATATTTTCCCTGACATTGTGGCCATAGCAATTTCTATATGGACAAACCTCAGACAGTGTATGGTTTTCATTTTTGTGCGTCGACGGCGGGTGTTGATAGCCAACGGGGGATGCTTACTCCTCCTTGGCACCTGGTTCCATCTCTAGCTTGCTAGAAGTCCGTCGATGCGCAATTCGGTGCTCTATTGTGAGTGTTGTTGAGATTATCGTCATGATCTGCTTTAACAAATTATAAGAACAAACTTACGGTTTTAAAGGAAATTTGATCTCTCGACTGAAATAGGTTACAATGAAAAAGTTCCAACAGCTATCCTGCGATTTATTTTTCGACTTACTAATGTATTGGTAGTCAGCACTGTTGTTTCGACGTAGTATGCTAACAAGGTTTCTGATGTGTCACTAATCATGAACATTTCCGGTGCAATTGATCAACCTATGTACTTTTTGTGATCGAATCATGTCCTCATTCGGTATGATATCTTATATACTAAAAATGACTAGAAAATTACCCGCGCAAAAGAAAGATTGTCACAGATATGTTGACATACATTATATTTAGATGCGTTATGTATTACTCAAGTATGCAATATGTGACCATAGGAATTCTGTTCAGATTTATATTGTTTGGCACTGATGTTTTTGAAAAGATTTTCTATAGGAATTTGAAATAATATAATTTTCATTGTCACCGGTACGAGGATTACCGTAATCAATTACGGCCAGTTTTATGTTTTAGTATAATAACCCAACAAATTTACGACTAAGCAAAATCTATTGAAAATACATAGCGTATTAAAGAAATACATATTTTATACTATTATGTGTGTTGTTGGGGATTGACAGTAAGTGTTTTGAATACTTTCCCTGACATGGTTGCCATAGCACTTTCTACATAGAAATGGCCTCAGTCAGTGCAGTTCATGTTTTTCATATGTTTTCATTGTCGTGCATGATCATCGACGGCTGGTGCGGCTAGCCAAAAGGGTATGCTTACTCCTCCCGGGCACCTGGTCCCACCTCTAGCTTGCTAGGGGTCCGTCGATGCTCAATTTGGTGCTCTATTGTGAGTGCTGTTGCGATTATCGTCAGGATCTTCTTTAACTCATTGGGGTCTAACCAGACTTGTTTTAGTTCCCTCCGAGCAAAAAAAAAAACAGACGGTGGCGAGACAATAAATCATCTCTGAGAAAGTTTGCCCTCGTCGGGATTCGAACCTAGACTCTTCAGATTGGAAAATCGGACTGAGGTTCTAGCGCTCTACCCACTGAGCTATGAAACCCCTTCTCCAACATTCTATAGTTAATGGTTAGTGTTCGATCCCCGTTTGAATTTTAGATTTTCCTAGACATAATTAATGATTACACAATAATTACAAATAATTCCTTCTAAACAATTATCAAACTCACATTGTCATATCATATGCTATACCTTCATATCACACCATTCATTTCTGGTCTCATTGTTTCGACGGACAATCGGCTAATACGTCCCTTTAGTAGTATAGATATATATTATCTAATTTAATCATGTTGGTCTTATTGGGTAAAGAAACATACAAAACATTTACTTGTCCCAGGTATATAAACATAGCATCGTTTATTTAAGTGTGTTAACCATCGTATTTACAATGTTTACAAACACAATATCTTTAAATAAACTCATGTCGTAAGAGGTGAGCTTTATCTCACGAAGCTTTATAGTCATCCATCTGAAAAGGTTTCCAATTTTTGGTGTTGCATGCAAGCAGGAGATGCTTATTCTTCCTGGGCACCTGACCTCACTTCCATATCGGGAGTTCGCTTCTTTTCAGATGGTGGAGGTCATGAAGCATCATATCCCACCCATCCTGCTACGTCTTTCAGTACGATTTTTCGACATAGTAATTTTCAAACGTTTTAGATTGAGGATCACTGACGAGGGTTAAGCACCCAAAACGTGCATGTCTAGCGAGATTTGATTCCATTCGGACGTTTGAAATGTTGGCGCTTTTAAAATTGGCGGATCGATTAAAACATCAACCAAAATTATAATGGTCAAATTCATGGGCGTATTAATGTTTTATGGCCGCCTAAACGAACATAAAATGACAAGAAACTGAAAAAATAAACATGCCCGGTGCTTTATTCATGAAAATAAGAGACATTGTTCATACACGTAGTTCAAAAAGTCGTGTTTCGAATTTTTCATTTTCGTTTTTTTTTTTTTTTTTGGTTTTTTTGTGGTATTTTTGTTGTTGTTGTTGTTGTTGTTTTTTTAATACCTTCGACTTAATTCGTTTAAGGCTCATAAGTCCAATCGTCAAAAACGCACACCCTATTTGCCGCTTAATAGGCGGAACCCATGTTTACAAGGTCAAAACATTTCCTAGTAAATGGAATTTTGATGAATCGTCTTTAAGGGGAGGTGTTTTTTAACAACGGGATAAGGTTTTGTGCGAACGAGGCAATAATATTAAGTCTGAATCAGTCTGTTCTGAAATGGGCGACTGAGCATGTTCGTGTCTGCCGCCATTGCGTCATGATTTTTGTCATTTTCATCGGTGACACTAGACGTCACTGTTACAAGTAAATGTCAAACGTATTCAAATTCTTTAGCATCATTTAAAAGCAGATAACTTTACAGCATGGACCTGACATGCAAGTTTCGGGTACAGTACTGCAACCCACTTGTTTGACAATTCTATCCTATCCTATCCACCATCCTACATCCTTCATCCACCTCCTATCCACTTTATCCTATCCTATCCTATCCCATCCTATCCTATCCACCTCATTCCAATCCAATTCTATCCTACATCCTATCCTTCATCCTCACCTATCTTATCCTACATCCTATCCTATCCTACATCATATCCTATCCGCCTTTAACTAATTCTCATCACCTTAAACAAGAGTATGATTAAAACTAAATGACTTGATACAAATCCATGCATAAGTAGTAAATTATCTGTAATGATCGCTGTTTTTTTTTTATTTCATTAAAATGAAAATTAGTTTGATGATAAATACCATTTTTGCACTTGTAGAGAACGAAACAAAATATCACAAGAAACCTCCCAGTTTTTTTTTAATTCAATTAAAATTTATATTACCTAGTATGTCAATTAAGAAATTTCAACGAATCGAATTTAATCACATGAGTATATTTGTCTGCTAATAACTTAAGAATTAAAAAAAAGATTAGATTGACAAATGAAGTGGATAGTATAGGATGTAGGATAGGATGTAGGATAGGAAAGCATAGCATAGGATGTAGGATAGAATAGGATGTAGGATAGAAATGGTTAGGATTGAGGTGGATAGGATAGGATAGGATAGTATAGGATAGGATAAGATGGGATGGGATAGGATAGGATAGGATAAGATTCTATCCACTTTCTATCCTACATCATACATCCTATCCTATCCACTTTTTTGTCAAACAAGTGGGTTGCAGGATTGTATTTAACCCTCGTCAGTGATCCGAGGGCAATCTAACCAATGAAATATTGCCAAAATATGTGAAAATTATGTACAGAATACATGCATGTCTGGTCCATGCTGAAATTTAATCTGTTCTAAAATGATGCTATGAAATTTAATCTGTTCTTGAATGATGCTATTGAATTTGAAGACGTTTAACATATACCGAATAACATATACCGAATGCTGAAACGTGCATGTCTGGTCCATGCTGAAATTTAATCTGTTCGAAAATGATGGTATTGAATTTTAAGGCGCTTAACATATACCGAATGACGTAGCAAGATGGCTTGGATCTGATGCTACAGGACCTAGGTTTCAGGAATTTCAGAAAATTTTGTAAACAGAAATGTTCAAATGCGTTTGAAGAAACGACCGACCAAAATTGATCGGGCTTGGGTACATGTGCCCTCGGGGACACCTGGTCCACCTGTAGTGACACTCACCAAGTGGTACAGATGTTAAACGTCTTCAAATTCATTAGCATCATTTAAAAGCAGATAAATTAACAGCATGGACCAGACATGCACATTTCGGGTATTTTACCTCGTCAGTGATCCTCAATCTAAACAATGAAATATGGCCAAAATATGTAAAAATTATGCACAAAATATACCGAATGACGTAGCAGGTTGGCTTGGATATGATGCTACAGGACCAAGATTTCAGGAATTTGGGAAAATTTTGTAAAAACAGAAATGTTCGAATGCGTTTGAAGAAACGACCAACCGAAATCGATCGAACTTGGCCACATGTGCCCTACGTTATATCCTTCTAAATTATTGATTACATGCAACATGGAACATTGACATACGAGTATGTATAGATTAATTATTAGATTAATTTGAAGAAGTCTGCAATAATGAAATAATGATTGTAGGTAAATCAAACTTTACATTAAGAATACATGTGATAGAAATAGGGAAGTGTTCTTTTGATCACAAATGCCTCAAAGTTTCTTCATCATTCTAATTCATCGAAAGGAATAACGCTATAATGATCACTTTCCTCTTGAACTTCATTTTCTTTTCTTGATATCGTCGAATTTTCCATCAAGTATAATGGATCCGAAATTCTTCTAAAGATTGAAAAAACAAATTAGTTCCCAATAAAATAGTGTAAATTGTATATTTACAATGGTATAACGCAAGGCAATTTTATGGAGAAGATATACAATGTCATTGCAAAGTTTCAAATGACTTCGCTAATATTTCTGACGTAAATTTTTTTTATCGAAACATTTAGAGTATCATCTTGATTATTCGCAAAACAAATGCTAAAATTCGAAACACCATTGAGTACATACGCAATACTAATATGGAAATACATAAATAGCATGGCGAATAAACGCAAGAAATGCTAATAAAAGAAATATTTTCTTTGAAATCAATTGGCTTTCGATACGTTGATACTATAATTATTTCATTTTTATATTTCGCGACTTATTCTTATTGTTTCAACTTTTTAATGTTGTTTAACTAAATATTGTCAATGCCGTTTGAATTTTGTTTTTATTGTAAGAAATACCTTCCAAAGCGTCTTCAAAATCTTCATTAGGCAAGATACCTACCTATTAGCATACTTTACTATAATAAGTAAACTTGCCATCGCCATAACAATGACCGGAAAACCTGAACCTAATATAGATAGTACATGTTTTTAAGGCATACTGTCATTTGTATAAGAGCTGCATATAAATTTGATATAGAAAAACAAATTATCAATAATTGTCAATTATTTTTTTTTAATCACAATGCTCCAGATTCATATCAACATATTTAATTTCTATACACAGCTGACCTATTAGCAAGAAGAAGATGCCTACTCCAGCCGAGACAGCTTTTCTAATCTTTATTCGGAATTTTCTGTTACTCCTATATTTCACTTGTTGGGTTAAAATTAAATTGTTAACGATATATAAATTCTCTTCTTTAGTTGGACGTTATGTTGTACGTTAAATAATTGAATGAAAGTCAAGTATGAATGTCGAAACCATATTCCAAAAAGCAGAATCAAAAAGCTTACGAATTTATGAAAAAAATTACAAAAAAGAAATTTCCCACGCGAAAAAAAAAATCCTTCACATTACTATATTATTTAACATAATGCATGTATACTGACGTTTCGCGCATTGTCATTATATCGCAAATCGAATATGAAAATACTCTATGTTGGCATATAATATGCTGATTGCTATTAGACATAATTGATAGAATATAGAAATTTATCAAATGTATGTTTAAACTACAAACACAAATAACACGTTTGTATTTTTAAGTACACCAAATCCACAGTATGATGCGTAATAGTTATGACACCTCTGGGTAATCGGAAGAGTGGGAGGGTTGTGCGCACGTAATCCGGATAACTTCACCTTCTGCTGCTTGCGATGCAGATGGCCGTAAAAAGTCGGCAGCGGTTTTTTGGGGTCTCGTTGATTTATGTGTGGTCTTTTGTGTTTGATTTTTCTTTGTTGTGAGTTGGTGTTTCTTATTCCTTCTGCCTCTCTTTCTGTGCGTGTCTACACAGTGTTTTCGCATTGGGTGTTTTGCTGTTGGTGCTGTATCATAGCGGGGTCGGAGATACCCTCCTTTGTTTTAAAATTTGTTAACACATTAATTGTAACAATCAATTCCAAATTTAAGATACATTACCAAAACTTGACTCTATAGAAATCTCTGGTGAAGGCATCGAATGTTCATATCTTCGTGTTTTGATTGATTCTGTAAAGGATTGATATACTTCTTTTTATCAAGGTTAGCTATTTCTAATCTATTTTAATATCGAAACCATCACTGCAATGATAATAATTGCTATGTTAACGTAGAAAACTTAGGACGGGACAATTTTTGCGATTAAATGACAAATATGGATTATGACCATATCCCTGTATACAGCACAAAATCGATAATTCAGAAAATCAGAAACCGAAGGCGTACAAAATCAGGATAAAACAGGAACCAAAGCAAACAAACAAAAACCTCCACCATATGAAAAGAAGCGAACTCCCGATATGGGAGTGAGACCAGGCGCCTATGAGGAGTAAGCATCTCCTGCTTGCATGCAACACCAGCCGCTTCAATTCGGTAGAACTGTCACATCCGGTTACTTCCATTTCGGAAGACATGGAGTGCAATCTTTGGTTGGATGGTTCAAATGGTCTATGATAGAATATCATCGACCATCCTTGAGAGTGGGGCATCATAGTGCATGACGAGTTCCCCACATCGACCGTAGAACTTCCTCAGTGACGATGTTAGTCGGTCACAACATATCCCTGACTGAGAAGCTTATCTGAAAGACGCCTAGCTCTCAGAACAAAATCCGTATATTTAGTACTTGCTCTGGCATAGCGTATTACCTGAAATATGAACACGCCATAAGCAGGCGATGAAGGTAAGTTGCTACTCAGAAAAGGAAAGCTTGTAATGCTGAAATTAAAGTCGTCACGTTTGTCATAGAGTGAGGTGTTCATGTGACCATCAGTGTCGTAGGACAACATTATGTCCAAATAGGATGCTGAATTATATGTCTCTGTAGTTTCTTTGACTTCAAGCTCCGAAGCATATATACTGCTCAGGTAATCAGCGAATTTTGGATTATTGATGGACAACACATCATCTATGTATCTGTAAGTGAAGTTGAAGTCAGAAGCTAAGTATATTTCCCTTCAGAGACCAAAGATTGAATGAATTCAGCTTCGTACGAGTTAAGGGAAATGTCGACAAGGAGTGGGGCACAATTGGTCCCCATTGGAATTCCGACAATTTCCTGGAAGACTTTTTCTCCAAACACCACAAAAATGTTGTAGATCAGAAAGTTTAACATCTGAATAGACGTTTTTCATATTCGCGGACTTCGGACTTCGAACACCGCACTTGGTTAAATTTTGTGAGAATTTATACATTTTCATGAGAGAATATACATATTTAAAGCTCTCCACGGTCATTTCATCTATTGTGTCTTCAGATTTTTCTTTTATCATTGCACCTAATTTCCTTAATATGACCCCTTTAGTGCGAAGTCCGTAGTGCAAAGTCCGAAGTACGTCAACTTGAAAAATGTCCAATAATATCTGTTTCAGTGTACTTATTTTCAGAATCGGACTTTTCTTTTACAAAGTAGGTTTTGTCATATTTAACAACAATAAATTTGTATTTGCTATTATCGTTCTTACTTGTAAACGTATTATAATTTCTGCGAGTCTTTCTTTCAATTTAGAATGTGGAATTGTAGTGTAAAGTGTCGAAAAATCAAAGGCTTGATCGAATGGACTCTACTAAAATGAGTGGATTTCAGATATTCTAAAAGTTCCTTCGAATTCTTTAAAATCAACATCTGGTTGATACATATACCACTGCGAGAATATACTATCGAACAATATTTTTGAAGCCCAGATTTGATTTCAGATAAAACTTTGGCGAGTAAGATCGATACAGATTTGGTAGAACATTTTGAGGAACCAGCGATGAAACGTTGTTTCTACGGATTCTTATGCATTTTAGAGATACAGTATCAGTATGGTGAATCTAAATCTTAATTGTTTGTGTAGAAGCCAAAGGAAGAAAGAGCTGATTTGTGGTTATCTATTATTTTAGAGGCAGAAAGGTTTATTGGGGTGTAAGTGGGATTTCCAGGTGTCGAATTAAAACCAAACTCTTTAACTAGACTGTCGAAATGGTACTTTTTGCAAGTAAATGCGTAATTATTTGAGGCTTTGTCCGCTGGTGTGATGACATGATGTTCTTGGAGGTAGGTAAGCTCTGCGATAACATCAGGATCTTTAAATACAGACTCGAATCTGGTCTTTACAGTTGATTTTAATAGGTAAATTCTAGATAAAAGTATCGTAAAAATATCATCCACGTGACAATTACAACCAGTACGCATCAATGACTACACGAAATACTCCCGATTTTACCATAAGTACCCCCACTCGAACCTTTGTAATGACAATTTCGCGAAAAACTTCCGTCAGCGAAAATACGTATGGTAACAGTAATTTCAAGTCGATTGGGGAAATAAATAACTCTTTCTCATAAAAAAGGTGCATAAACAAACTGTCTTATGTTCAAGTCCCATAAAATCCAAAAACATAACAAGCGCCAAGTTGTATGTAAGATGTATAGTTTGATGCATTTTTAATTGTGAAAAATTAAGTAAATCCATTATAATGAATCAAATGAGTTAAAGAAGATCCTGACGATAATCTCAACAGTACTCACAATAGAGCACCAAGTAAAGCATCGACGGACCCCTAGCAAGCTAGAGGTGGGACCAGGTGCCCGGGAGGAGTAAGCATCCCCTGTTGGCTAGCCGCACCCGCCATCGATGTTCACACACGAAAATGAAAAGAATATATAAAATACATGCACTGTCTGAGGCCACGTCTATATAGAAAGTGCTATGGCGACAATGTCAGGGAAAAATATTCAAAACACTTTCTGCCAAAACCCTCGCGGGGAACTTTTTTACGAGCTCCATACGGCAAAGGGCATAAGTGTGACACAAATGAGTTAAAGAAGATCCTGACGATAATCTCAACAGCACTCACAATAGAGCACCAAGTAAAGCATCGACGGACCCCTAGCAAGCTAGAGGTGGGACCAGGTGCCCGGGAGGAGTAAGCATCCCCTGCTGGCTAGCCTTACCCCTCCGTCGATGTTCACGCACGAAAATAAAAATATATAAAATACATGCACTCTCTTAGGCCACGTCTATATAGAAAGTGCTATGGCGACAATGTCAGGGAAAAATATTCAAAACACTTACTGTCAAACTCCTCGCGGGGAACTTTTTTACGAGCTCCACACTCAATAAACAATAGAGAGTAGACGATATGAAAGATGTAAAATATATTTGCTTAGGATTTATAATATTATATAATACTAGACAAAAAAGTAAGGGATCATTCTTGTTCAAGATAGTGTTGTGTAATTTTCATTAAAATACTGGAGCTGAAATAGGGACAATATTACAAATAGAAACCGATCAAAAAATTTTGGTAAAATGTTTTATGAATTTTCTCCATTTTTAATTTTGAATAAAAGACTATTTCATCAAAAAATCATATTTTTTTCTCTTTAATATCTTGTTTAGTTACCCTTACTTAATAAATCTTCAAGAGTCATTAAACACACGTGACGAATGCGATAGCGAATGGACGCATAATTTCGAGCTCCTGGATTAAGCCAAATATATGCTGCTAAAGTTGGAATTATTAACCGAAAATTGTCTGATCTTTAAGTTTATGTGACTCTGGAGTGATACTGAATTCATTTTAAAAAAATTAACATTTGGAAAATGTCAAATTTACAAGGAAAAAACTTGAATGCCAGAGAAAAACAATTGAGTGATAAGATCTCACAAAGGATAAAATATACAGAAAGACTACCTTTTTGCTTAATCTTCTTTTCTTGTACTTTCTCGTTATTGTAATTATAGATGTAACCCGTGTACCATATTTCAGATTTCGGATATTTATCTTTATCAGGTTACATAAAGTCTCAATTTTATGAGAGTTTTAAATTAAAAAAAAAGTCACGGTCTTTTGCCGTAACAAATATCTCGACAGTTTTTTTTTTCTTTTCATTGGCATGATTGAAAGTGGTCAGAGGTCAAGTATAGCTACTTGTAGTCAGTGAACCATGTACATCTGTAAGATGTGTTGCGTAAACGATAATTTCTTAAATTTTGAGGATTTTTGAAATCATGGTACTCGTAAAAGAGAGCAACATATTTCTACTTATATATTTGATTAATTTTGCCACTATAGCTTTGAAATGTTATTTTAACATATTTATATGGTGTATTGTAGCGAATAACATGTACATGTATATATTTGGGGTTATCCCTCTCCCCTCCCAACCCCTCCCACCCGTTACCTTCCCCCTCTCTCCCTCCCCCTTCCCTACCTCCGCCTCCCCCTTCCATCCCCTTCTCTCCATCCCCCTTCTCTCCATCCCCCTTCCCAACTTCCCCGCTACCCCCTTCTCTCCCTCTCCCTCCCTATCTCCCCCTCCCCCCTCTCTCCTCCCGCCCCTACCTCTCCCTCCCTTTCACCTAGTCTACCCCTAATTTTGTCTCCAAATTGATTTGGTAATCGGTTCAATAAATACAAAGTTGGCTAATCCAATTTTTCCATATGCGCAGAATGTTTAAAATGTTTAAAAGAGTCGAAAAACAATTCACATATTTTAATTGTAGAAATTCATATCATAATTTAAATCTGGATGTATCAACAGGGACTTTTAAGTTTGATAATGGTTGATATTATTAGTTTAAATTGTCAGGGTCTTGGTGATTACAAGAAAAGAAAAGATGTGTTTCAATATTTACGTAGATTAAATGCAAATTTATACTGTTTACAAGACACACATTTTATTAGAGAATTAGAAGATCAAATACGTAGTGAATGGGGATATACTTGTGTTTTTTTCTCATTTAGATCAAATGCTAGAGGTGTGTGTATTTTGTTTAATAATAACTTTGATTTTGATATTGGTAGAATAATCACAGATGAAAACGGTAACTACATTATAATTGAATTAAAAATTGATAACAAAGATATTTTACTTTGCAACCTATACGGACCAAATAATGACAATCCCGATTTTTATGACTCTCTCTTCACGCAAGTAACCAATCAAAATATTGAATATGTAATATTCTGTGGAGATTTTAATCTGGTGCAAAATCCAACTTTAGATTACTGTAATTACGTGAACATCAATAATATTAATGCTAGACGATGTGTGCTTGACTATAAAGAAGGCGCTTTTTTAATTGATCCATTTAGAGAATTATACGAGACTAAGAAAAGGTTTACATGGAGAAGGAGAAATCCATTAAAACAGGCGAGACTAGATTTTTTTCTAATAACGGAAAATTTTTTAACAAGTTTAAAAAGTTGCACTGTAGAGTCAGGATACAGAACAGATCATTCTATTATTAGACTACAACTTTCATTCAATGACTTTAAACGCGGGAAAGGTTTATGGAAATTTAACAACTCCTTACTGTATGATTTGGAATATGTTGAAAAAGTTAACGATGTTATTAAGAAAACGATAAGGCAATACGCCATACCAGTTTACAACTCTGATTACCTTTATAACATGGACTTACAAGATATATTTTTCACCATAAATGATCAACTACTATTTGAAACAATTTTGATTGAGATTCGAGGCTTATCAATATCACATTCTAGCTATAAGAAGAAAAAGCGGAAGGAAATGGAAGAAAAACTTATCTTAGAAATTAATAATTTAGAAGAAAGCCTAAGTGAAAACGATGTAGAAATTTTAACTTCAAAAAGAAGTGACCTTGAAAAACTTAGAGAACTAAAAGTAAAAGGGAGCATACTACGCTCAAAAGCTAAATGGATAAATGAGGGAGAAAAAGTAAGTAAATATTTTTGCAGCTTGGAAAACCGGAATTTTACTAACAAAATTATTCCAAAAAAAGGGATTTCTTTATAAGGTTCTTGAATATTTAATTTGGGCGGTAGTTTTATATCATGGATTAAGATATTGAATAACAATATCTTTTCAAAAGTCAACCAAGGCGGGAATTTTTCAGAAAAAATATCTTTACAACGTGGATGCAGACAAGGGGACCCCATCTCATCTTACTTGTTTATCCTCTGTGCTGAAATTTTAGCAATAAAAATACGAAATGATAAGGACATAAAAGGAATTACCATAGACAGATTTGAATACAAGATTTCCCAGTACGCGGATGACACTACTATTATGATAGATGGCTCCGAAAAATCATTGAATAAGTCTCTTCTTACGCTCTCTTGGTATGAAAAAATATCCGGCTTAAAAATCAATTTCGACAAAACTCAAGTAATCTGGATAGGTAGTAAGAAATATTCTAAAGATATCATGTGTCACAGATGGAAATTAAATTGGGGCAAGTCTCAGTTTAAATTGCTTGGAATAAATTTTGATGTTGATCTCAGTAAAATATGTGATATTAATTATAAAGAAAAGCTAAAGAAAATTGAGAGTATTATTAAATCATGGAGACAAAGAAAGATAACTCCTATAGGGAAAATTGCTTTGATAAAATCTCTACTCATTTCCCAATTAAATCATTTAATTTTATCAATACCGAACCCACATAATAGCACTTTTAAGGCTTTAGAACAGATGTTCATTCAGTTCATTTGGGACGGAAAGAAAGATCAGATTAAAAGAGAAATTATGAAAAAAAATTACGAAGAGGGAGGATTAAATATGGTAAACGTCACAGCATATGTAACAGCACTTAAGTCAACATGGATCAGAAAAATTCTTAATTCTGAGGGTATTTGGCAAAATATTTTATTCCAAAAAATTCATAAAAAGTTTCTGTTAAAATGTGGAGTCAGCTATATTGAGGAATGTATCTTAAATGACAAATATGGATAATGACCATATCCCTGTCTACAGTACAAAATCGATAATTCAGAAAATCAGAAACCGAAGGCATACAAAATCAGGACAAAACAGGAACCAAAGCAAACAAAAACAAAACCTTCCACCATATGAAAAGAAGCGAACTCCCGATATGAGAGTGAGACCAGGTGCCCAGGAAGAGTAAGCATCTCCTGCTTGCATGCAACACCCGTCGCTTCAATTCGGTAGAACTGTCACATCCGGTTACTTCCATTTTGGAAGATATAGAGTACAATCTTTGGTTGGATGGTTCAAATGGTCCATGACAGAATATCATCCACCATTCTGGACAGTGGGACATCATAGTGTATGACGAGTTCCCCATATCGACCGTAGAACTTCCTCAGTGACGATGTTAGTCGGTCACAAACATATCCCTGACTGAGAAGCTTATCTGAAAGACGCCTAGCTCTCAGAACAAAATCCGTATATTTGGTACTTGCTCTGGCATAGCGTATCAACTGAGATATGAACACGCCATAAGCAGGCGATGAAGGGATGTTGCTACTCAGAAAAGGAAAGTTCGTAATGCTGAAATTGAAGTCGTCACGTTTGTCATAGAGTGAGGTGTTCATGTGACCATCAGTGTCGTAGGACAACATTATGTCCAAATAGGATGCTGAATTATTTGTCTCTGTTGAAAATCAATTTTGGAGGGATGTCCTCTATTCGTGGAAGAAAATGATTGATGTTGATTACTCTTCTAGTAGTACAGAACATAATATAGCATGCATGCCACTTTGGTATAACGATAATTTCAAGATTGATAATAAAAGTTTTATTTACAAAGAAATGTATGATAATGGTTTTATGTATGTCAATGACCTACTTAACATTGGTGGTTCCTTTTTAACATATGATGAACTGACAACAAACTGTTCACTCAACATTAACTTTTTAGATTTTCAAAGTATAAGATCACCAGTGTTTAGTTTCATGCTAAAAAATAAATATCTTAAATTAAGAAAAATAATAGGTCCATTCATTCCACACATTTTTGAATTAATTAAAAAATCTTTCAAAGGCTCGAAAGATATGTATAAAATATTAAATAAAAGAGACTTAAATTCAATAGTTGTAGAAAAATGGTCCAACATTGTAGACTCAAATGATTATCATGAATGGAAATTGGTTCATAACTCAATAAAGAAAATAGTAGACCCAAAATTAAAATGGTTTCAATATAGAATCAATAGACATGTTCTTACTACAAACAAGACAGCTTTTCGTATGAACCTTATAGATTCTGATATGTGTACCTTCTGTAACAATGAATCTGAGACGATTTCTCATCTCTTATGGAATTGTCAATGTGTACAAGATTTTTATAATGATGTAAGATGTCGCCTTCAGAATTCAGATATTATTTTTGATCTATCTTACAAAAAGGTTGTATTAGGCCCATATTATAACGATCCAGAAAGTACATTTTTACTTACATTAAAATACTTCATTTATCAATGTAAATGTAGAAAAGAAGCTTTAAGCATGTTGCATTTTCTGGCTACTGTTAAAAACATGTATGAGACATACAAAGAATTTTTCCGCAGAATAGAAAGCCTGAAGTTTTCATGTTGAAATGGTCATTCCTAGAGAAATTTTGTCTACTTGTGTAATAGATAACCCAATTCATGTAATTTACCTGTATTGATATTTTCTTATGCTTACATGTTTATAGATAATTATATCTATATTATAGATATCATGAGTTAAAAAAACAACAACATATAATTATGTCAGCGTCGCTCGCTATAATGTTAAAAAGATTAAGCATACTTTTTCCAGCTGGTATTTTTGTGAAATTATGTCTTTATATATAGTATATGTATTCAAATTGTACCAAGAATATTCCCTGACAAAAACTTCAGCCTTAAGTTATTCGATTCAACCCTGTTGATTAATAGCCAAAAACTATGTATTATATTATGATAACATTAAAAAAAAAACAAAAAAAAAAAAGAGTCATTAAACACATGATTATCATTTAACTGAAAATGATTGTTAAGTTTAAAACCCCTCATTTTTGTGTTAAAATTATTCTAAATCTTTATCGTACGTTTTCCAAAAAATGAAAGGGTTATGTAAGATTTTCCTGTACAGCGATGAGTTCAGTTTGATTACCGTATTTTTAAAACAATATCATTATGTACTTTGGATCAGACATGCAATTTGTACTGATTAATAATGAATTATACATTCAATGCATGTAGATTTTGGGTTAAAATTCTTTTCATTTTTTTTTTTCGCATTTTTAGGCTCCGTTAACTTTTTTGTACCCAAGAGTTGTAAAAATACTGACAACGTCCTAAAAAATTGATGTTTATCTCAGTTATGACGGTAGAACTATGCGAATAAAACAGAGTTCCTATCGCAATGGTTATCCAATGCAGACTCTAAATATCCTTAACTTTCTTTGCTCAGTATATTTCATCACAATCATACTTATTGCAAGGCAATATATAATTCAAAGGACAATGGTAGCAAATGTTTAAAACTCGACAAAATACTGTTCCTTTAAATAGATATCTAACCTTCTTCAATGGATCACTATATAATAGAGAAATGTCCTTACCTTGTGTGATTGTCTTATTCTCTAAATGGGTTGTCTGTACTCTCACTATGAGAAAACAGAGATACAGATGAAAGAAAATGGATGCAAAATGCAGTCGCTAACGTATGTTTCTTTAAAATGTGTTCAAAGGAAATAATCCGTAATAATATTCCAATATGTTATATAGGCAACATAGTATAAACTGGATTTATTAGCTCTAACTTAATTAATGAGCTAATACACCAGAGCATATTCAAAATATTCCGAGGTTCGCAGCCGTTCCGATGTGAATTCTCACGATTTTGCCTTGCCTTCTCGACTTTGAGACTGAATAACTGTAAGGTACTTCTTTGATATAAATACAGATAGATAAAGAAGAAGATCATCTACTAATATATGCTTTAATGGCTTAAAAACAAAACCCTATTAAAACATATTATAATATATAATGTATGATAGCAACGGGAATCTAACTACTAATGTCATGTTCTATTCTTAACTTCGATTAGTGAATGAAATTATAAGAAGATACTGACGATAATCGCAATAGCACACACAATAGAGCAGATACTTGAGCATAGACGAACCCCTAGCAAGCTAGAAGTGGGACCAAGTGCTCGGGAGGAATAAGCATTCACTGTTTGGATAGGTGCTCGGGAGGAATAAGCATTCACTGTTTGGAAAGCCGTCGATATCCACGCACGAAAATAAAAATACATGCATTGTCCGTTGTTATGTCCATATAAAAAGGGCTAAGGCGATCAATCCAGGGTAAATATTCAAAATACTTACTGTCAAACCCCTCGCGGGAAACTTTTTTACAAAGCAAATGGCATAAGTATGACATAAATGAAAGTCATACAGAAAACCATAAATCAGATTCCAAACATACAAATGTTTGAAACAAAATATGAACATAACTTTCTCACGAGAAAATAAAACAATTGGACAAACAAACGGAGATAATACCACAACGGCATAGTTACATGTAGAAGCTTTAGATAACTATACCAAACGATGGTGTAAATCGGAAGGAGTCGAATCGCATGCTCTGAATGACTGAAAAAACCTCATTTTGGATATTACCGATATTTGAATAGATGACTACCACAGAAATCCTCATCTTTTTGAAAATCCAATTTCTAAATCTGAAAGATATTTCAAATCCAAGTTACGTAATTTACATGAAAAATATGTCTTCGCGCCTACAGACAAAGCATCCAACAACACCCTAATTATTTGAAAACGCTACTACATCATGTACATATGAACTTTAGTTTCGGAACTTTCCTCTAGTAATACTTATATCGAAAGCAACGAAAGTGTTCCTAATATTTTGAACAAACATAACAGTAAAATTTCTTCTTTTAACATCCCTATTTCTAAATTGGATCTCCCCACAATATACTGTATACCAAAATTTCCCAAGTCTCCTTACAAATTTTAGCAACTGCTCAACAACAATTTTGTCTAGAAATCTGACGTCAGCACTCACGGCTATAAAGGAACACATGGCAAAATACTGTGAAACTGTCATGAACAGGAATGGCGTAAACTTCTTTTGGTTTATTAAAAATTCAGGGGATGTGATTGACAAAATGAAATCAAGAAATTTTGAAGCAAATACGATATCTTCATACGACTTTTCTAATATGTACACCACGCTTCCTCACGACAAAATAAATGCTCGACTGTCCAAACTCATTAAATGGTGTTTTGATCGAGAGGGGAAAACTTGTATTTTACTTCTGAATCTAAGGGTTTCTTTTCCGCCACAGATTACAAATCATATAAATCATGGACATGTGGGGACCTGTGTATTGCCTTGTCCTTCCTTTTGGACAATATGTATGTAAGATTTGGTGAGAAACTCTACAAGTAGGTTGTAGGGATTCCAATGGGTACAAATTGTGCGCCTCTTGTTGCAGATTTATTTTTATACACGTATAAAAAGGAATTCATCCAAAATCTTCAAAAGCAAAGAAAAAATGATGATGTGAAGTGCTTCTATGGTACTTCTAGGTACCTAGATGATATTCTTACTATCGACAATCCTGTTTTTGAAAAATATAAAAATGTTATGTATCCACAAGAATTGATTCTAAACAAGGCAAACGTTTCAAACACAGAAACACCATTTTTGAACCTAAATAGAGATCCATACAAGTGTGTATGAAAAAAGAGATGATTTTTTATTTAACATAGTAAATTTCCCCTGGCTTGACGGTGATGTTCCCAGATTACCGTCCTATGGTATCTATATTTCACAGCTCATCCGGTATGCTAGAGCATGTACTGATGTTTTGGATTTTCATAGTAGAAATTTACAAATTACCAAGAAACTTTTAGGACAAGGTTTTCGCTTTCACAAACTAGTAAAGACTTTCTGGAAATTTTACAAAAATTATTGTCAACTTCTTCTGAAATTCGGACCAATTCAGGCAACAGAGTATATTACTTTGGATATTTCACAACCTGCATTTTATGGTGACATTATCAACAAGATAAGAAGGATCAAAGATAGACAACATCACTATCGAAAATGCGGCAGAATCATCAAACGCCATTTATATTGTGGATATGATCCTAATGTCACCAGACGGACACTAGGCTTGGTACTTGACCAATCTACAGTATTGTACAAGCGCATTCTTAAAACTGACTGGATTGTGACGACGGGACTCCATGACGGGCCCTGTCCAAACCTCTTTAGAGAAGACAGGGCCCCGACCACCTGTCCTCTCTGAATGTCAGTCGGACTCCTCGAGTGATAACATACATTAGCTCGCGGCGGCAGAGCACGGATTGTATTACGTATGCCCTCTTTTTATATCAATTTACATATTCATCTGTGTTGCTTGGGCCCCTGTGTTTTGCGGTCTTGTTCGTGTGAGGTCATCTGACAGTGAGGAGGTTGTTTTACACCACAATCGTACGTTCTTCGAGACCTCTGGGTAAACGGAATAGTGAGAGGGTTGTGCGCACGTAATCCAGGATAACCACACCTTCTGCTATGTCCTAAGGCGGCACCGGTTGCCCATTTGCCTCGTTGGTTTATGTGTAGTCCTTTGTGTTTGATGTTTCTGTGTTGTGCGTTGACGTTACTTGTCCCTTATGCGTCTCTTTCCGTGCTTGTCTGCTTTGTGTTTTTGCATTGGGTGTTTTGAGGTTTTGCTGTTGGTGCTACAACCGGATGTTGTTTGAGATCCCCTCTTTTGTTATATACTTAGTGATATATTTAACTAATGAACAATCAATAGAGTCTGTAAGAAATTCGATATGAACTTACTTGTACCAGTATTAACTTCCATGGTAGAAGAAGGGTATCTGGTTCTAAAAATGAATAAAAATTCAGAAAGTATATTACAATTCATAACAATGATACTAGTATGTCACAGAAATACACGGTGATACGTTTCCGTCGCCGCACACACTGAAGAGGTTCCATGTACAATACATTCGAGAGTAGACACAACAGATTTTGAATAACCAATTAAATCTATATTCGTATTGGGATATGGTCATTGTCCATACTTGTCATTTTAAACATATACAAATTTAATGCATCATTTAATATTTCAAGTACTTAACCCTCGTAAGTGATCCTCAATCTAAATAATGTAATATGGCCAAAGAGTTTGAAAGTTATTATTATTACCGATCGGAAGTTGATCGACCTTGGCTACATGAGACCTCTAGGACTCATGGTCCATAAGCAGTGACACTCACCAAGTTATGTCAAGTCTACTTTCAGTTAAAAAAAAACTACACACAGAGGAGCACAGCAGAGCATAATCAGTGATCCTCAATCTAAATAATGTAAATGTCCAAAGAGTGTGAGAGTTCGTATGTCCACAAATGTACCAACAGACGTAGCAAGACTTGTGGGATATGATGCTACAAGACCCACGGTTTAGATTTTAAATTTTTTTTGATAACAGAAACTTTCGAATGCCTTATCGCTAAAAAGTCAAACGTCTTCATATTCAACAGCATCATTTTAGAACAGATAAATTTGAACCATGGACCAGACATGCATATTTCGGGCGCTTAACCCTCGTCAGTGATCCTGAAAAAAGTTCTATATACTTCAACATTTTTTTATCCAGTCTCCTGCCAATGATGAATATTATAAAAGTGACCGATTGACAAATGATTAGACGAGATGTATAATATACTTTATTATTTTTTTCCTTTCAAGGGCGCAGGAGAAGGGGGCAGCAGGGTCACATGCCCACCCCCCCCCCCCCCCCCCCCACTTTGAAAAGTGGAGGCACAACCATGTTTGTGACCCCCCTCCCTTTTTCAATCACAAAATTTTATGTTGCATTAACATTGTTTGAAATAGCAGTATTTTGTACCATAATTTTTCGGTCAATTTTCTAAATATTTCTTTGGCTCGCTACCGCTCGCCAGTTCTTTATAGCTTTTTTGAATAATTTAGCTATTCTGAGCCATCCTTTATACATATTACTTGATCAATGTACAAGAAGACTTTTAACTCAAACTATATAGAATATTATTACATGTGCTTGTTAATGATAAAGGGTATAGAAATTATATTGCTAAAGAAAAATCGCTCGCCAGACATTGATTCGAGTACTTAAAATTTAGAATTGCACCAGAAATGTTAAAATTTGTGCATACAGAACATGCAATCCCCATATGTTTTTATAATTTCTGTCCCTCCTCCCTTTGTTTTTGTTGTTGTTGTTTTTGTTTTGCTTGTTAGAAATCTCGGGAGGTCGTGCCCCTCCACTTTTTCAGGCAGAGCTACGCCGTTGCATTTTGTAGTTTAATTACAACATGGAGTTTTTATGGGTTGCCTTTGAGGATAAAATACCATTAAAACTATTTTTAAACTCACTTAATAAATATATAAGGAAATATTCGTACTTTGTTTCAATCTTCATTATTAAATCACGATATCGTCTGATATGGAACAAATTGGGGTCATGTAATTGCAATTGCAATGTTAGGTTTTGAATGATCCGGTACGGTGACATTTTAACAGTGACCTTTTGCGAAGAGTATTCAATGTTACAATGACAAGAACGAAATTTCCTTTTATCATAATTATTATCAAAGATTGTTGCTAATATCGTTGCAGCTTCACAAACATAGTTGCGATTTATATTTCATTCATTTTCAAATGGCTCTAAAAAATATCCAAAATATTCCAGAACTGAAAAATATACACTGATCTATCTGTTTTTTGTAGGCAAATAAACATGAAGAAATCTTACACAGACGTCTCTCTTATTTCTGTTGTCTTTTTGTATACACTTATTTCCGTGGTAACTGGGTACACATTCTTACTAATGATAGTATTCCTTTCGTCCTTCTCATCAGACCCAAGACAAGCTGGATCTAAAATGTAATAGAAATATGCGAGATGTTATGGATAAAACATGAACGTGTTAATTGCATGAAGCATCTTATGGTAAACTCATCATTCAGTTATATGATGAATACTAGCAATCACTAATCTAAATGTTCTTTTTGCTTTTTATTTGAAATTTGCTCAGATGTCTTCTGACAGTTTGTATGGTGTGTTGGTTTCGTTGGGTATGCGCGGTATTTTGTGTTTCATGTTTCTATGTTTTGCGTTGGTGTTCCTAGGTTCTTTTCTGTCGCTTTCTGAGTGTATCTGCTCAGTGTTTTTGCATTGGATGTTTTGGGGTTTTGCTTTGGGTGTTGCAACCGAGTGTTGTTGGAGATTCCCTCCTTTTCTTGTATGCAGTCAAGGAACGTTCACATGGTGTATAATCAAACGAACCTAACATATTATGAAATAAGATGGCTTTTAATATATGAAACTAAATGTATCACATTATTTTCTAAATATATAGTCGAGTTCAAAGAGAAAATAATCAATTAGTACTCACACTTGTACAAATCATTTGAATGATAAAATGCGTTGTTGATATCAGGACACCCTTTTTCCTCTGGGCATTCAAAGAATTCTGTTATCTCATACAGCTCTTTGTTGAGATCAATCCATGGACAACCATCTTAAAGACAAACATAATACAATCTTCATTTACGAAAGAAAGGAGAGGATTTCCAACATCAATAGGTTGCAGCACCCACAGCAAACCCACAAAACACCCAATGCAAAGAACACAGAACAGACACCGACAGAAAGAGACGCAAAAGGGGACAGGGAACAACAACTTTAACCATAAAAGCATTAAACATGAAAGAGTACACATAAACCAACGAGATCAATGAGCAACCGGTGCCGACTTCGGATGGCCATCTGCCACGTAAGTAGCAGACGGTGTGGTTATCCTGGATTACGTGGGCACAATCTTTCCGCTATTCCAATTTTCCGGAGGTCTCGAAGAACGCATAATTATGGTGTTAAACAACCTCTTCACTGTTAGATGACCACATACAAACAAGACCGTAGAACGCAGGGGTCCAAGCAAATCAGATGAATATGTAAATGGATATAAAAGAGGACGAGTGCTCTGTGGGCTGTAGCGATCTCATATATGCTATCACCCGAGGAGTCCGACTGACATTCAGAGAGGACAGGTGGTCGGGCCCTGTCTTCTCTCAAGAGGTTTGGAGAGGGCCCGTCATAGAGTCCCGTCGTCACAGCCAGTCAGAGTGCAAGTCTTCAGAATGCTCTCGTACAAGAATGTAATTGGTCAAGTACCAAGCCTAGTGTCTGTCTGGTGACATTAGGATTCACGGTATAAAGTAGTTTGATGACTCTGGCCTATTTTCGATAGTTATTTTGTCTACCTTTGATCCTTCTTATTTTGTTAATTATGTCACCATAAAATGCAGGTTGTGAAATACCTTAAGTAATATACTCTGTTGTTTGTATGGGTCCGAATTTGAAAAGAAGTTGATCATAATTTTTGTAAAATTTCCAGAAAGTCTTTACTACTTTGTGAAAGCGAAAACATTAACCTAAAAGTTTCTTTGTAATTTGTGAATTTCTTCTATGAAATAAACATATTCCAGTGTCTGCTAATTTGTCGGACCGATGGATTGGTCACATAAAATTTCGATTTGTCTGTATATAAGAAAGGAGGAGATCTCCAACAAGACCCGTTGCAGTATATGTTTGTATGGTCATCTTACAGTGAGGAGGTTATTTTACACCACAATTATTCCTCAAGACCTCTGGGAAGTCAGATGGGTGGGACGGTTGTATGTACGTATTCCGGATAACTACACAGTCTGCTGCTGACGTACTGCTTCTGGCAGACGGCCGGCCAAAGTCGGCACCGATTGCCCATTGGTCTCGTTGGTTTATATGTAGTGATTTTTGTTTGATGTTTCTATGTGATTCGTCGATCCTTGTGTGTTTGTTTTGTGTTTTTGCTGTGGGTATTTTGGGGTTTTCCTGTTGGAGCTGCAACCGGGTGTAGTTGAATATGTACATGTACTTGCTTTGTGTTGCATTACATGATTCAAGACACTATGAATATATAGAACTTATATCTATCAGTGTTCAATCTGACTAAGGATAAAATCCCCCATGCTTTAACGCCACAGTAACAACATAACATACAAACACACAACTGTTAGTTTTCCAGAATAACAAAAACATTTGTTTCTTGCGTAACAGACAGCTGTCCTACGTCGGCACCGGTCGCCCTATTGGTTTCGCTGGTTTATGTGTAGTCTTGTGTGTTTATTGTTTCTATGTCGAACATGTATGCCAATTTTTTGTCTCTTGCTGCACTCGTCTTCTCTCTTTTCGTTTCGGGTGTTTGGTTGTCGGTACGACATCCAGGTCTGGTTAGAGATACCCTCCCTTCTTTTAAAGTTGTTCAATTCTGTCATATATATTTGCTTTAAGTCACTCTTGTAATTGAAATGCGACAAATGTTCCTTTTCCTCCCTTCTTTAAAAAAATCAGAATTATAAGTCCTACAATACCTTCTACTTTTAGACCTCTGGTCACCAGGCAAAGTTCCGCTAATACACCAGCACCAGGAAGAGCAGCTATACAGTGATACACTGTTGGGGCTAAACACTGCACATGTAGTGACCTCTCATGCCAGGTAAAATTGGTTGTCGGACATTTCCTTACGAAATTTATATGTCTGTCTATTGATTCCGTGGAAAATTGAATCAGCAAAAACAAAACCAATACTATCATCACGAAGTGTATATATTTACATTCAATATCACTTATTTGCATACTTTGATCAAATTTAATACATGATATACTTGACAAATTGAAAATCACAGGAAACAATTACAATGAAAAAGGAAGTATGTGACATTAAACATATCAAATATATTTCGCCGATGAAAGTCGAATCTGTTAACGACCTTTTATAACTTTTATGATTTGATCTCCTTTCATAAGTCTGATTAATAGGAAGACGACGTTGAAGTTATCACGTTGGAGTACATACCTATACAATTGAATAAAAATTAAAAAAATATTTATCAAATAATCAATGATAACGTCTAGCGACATATTTCACTTATAAGCAATGTATAAAAAGTTTGAAGGGACACAACTCTACACAAAATTGAGCAATATGACCCATATTTGAACTTGACCTGTATTTTTTCATATAAAGCTGTATCTAAGAAATGAATAAGTTCCCTATGAAATGTTTCATATAAATGTCCGGAAACAACAAAATTTTGAATTTACCTAAGTATCAATTGAGCGACATGGCCCATATTCAATCTTGATCTTTATTTCTTAGTGTAAAAGCTTTATCCAAGAAATGATTGAATTATATGTAACAGTTTTCCTTTTAATGTCCGGAAACCACAAAATTTTGATTTTTTTTTCTTAGTATCAATGTGCATAACTCTGCACAAAATTGAGCGACATGACCAATATTCAACTTTGAAAAGAAATTCTTGGTGTAAAAAAGTATATCCAAGAAATGAATTGATTATCTGTAACGGTTGTTCTTTAAATGACCGGAAACCACATAATTTTGACTTTTTTTTTAAAGTTTCAAGAGGCGTAACACTGCAAAAATTGAGCGAAATGATCTATATTCGACCTAGATCTGTATTTGTTGGTGTAAAAGCTATATCCAAGAAATGAATTGATTAACTGTAACGGTTTTCCTTTTAATGTCTGGAAACCACAGGTTAGACGGACGAACGCATGCACGGACATGTACATTACTATATACCACGCCATTTTATGGCGGGGGTATATTAATTCTGGAACACAGTATAAAATTACAACTTTTAAAAAGCAGACGGAACGAAAACAATTATGTTTAGGTTGAAAAATAAGAATCATAAGCATTTATATCATTTCTGGTCATGAAAATGAATAGAGATATATTCCTAAACAATTAAAAGAAGGGAGGGGATCTCAAACAAGACTTTGTTGCAGCACCAACATCAAAACACCAAAACACCTGATAAGAGATTACAAATACGAGCATACTAAGAGACGAAAAAGATACTTACAACATATAAACATCAAACACAAAAGACTACACATAAACCAACAAGACCAATGGGCAATCGGTGCCGACTTTGGACGGCCATCTGTCACACAAGTAGCAAATGGTGTGGTTATCCTTGATTACGTGTGCACAACCCTCTCACGTCTCCAAGTACCCAGATATCTCGAAAAAGTACAATTGTGGATTTAAACAACCTCCTCTCTGTTAGATGACCACACAAACAAAACAGGAAAACGCAGGGTCCCAAGCAACACAGATGAAAATGTACATGTATATAAAGAGAGGGCTTACGTAATACAGTCCGTGCTCTGCCAGCTGTAGCGAGCTCATATATGTTATCACCCAAGGTGTCCGACTGTTTTTCAGAGAGGACAGGTAGTCTGGGCCGTCTTCTCTGAAGAGGTTTGGACAGGGCCCTTCATGGAGTCCCGTCGTCACAGTCAGTCAGAGTGAAAGTCTTCAGAATGCGCTGGTACAAGAATGTAGATTGGTCACGTACCAAGCCGAGTGTCCGTCTGGTGACATTAGGATCGTATCCATGATATAAACGCCTTTGATGATTTAGACGCATTTGCGATGGTTATGCTGTCTACCTTTGATCCTTCTTATTTTGTTAATCATGTCACCATAAAATGCAGGTTGTGAAATACCGAAATAAACCTTACAGAAGTACCATCAGTTAATCAGTCTCATAGTGGAGAAGGCAAGGCAAAATCATTGGATTTTCCACAGGAATGGTTGCGAACCTCGGAATGAACAAAATGAGACAAGATGTCTGGGGAGAGTCAGCGTCCCCTGATTGCATGCAACACCCGTCGCAACAGTTCCATGGAAACCTGTCAAATTCGGTGATTGTCCGGATGTACATTTTGATGCACATATCAGGTAAGTATGTCTTGTAAAATAATATACTATTTTGCTTGTACATGTATGAGTCCGAATTTCAAAAAAAGTTGACCATTATTTTTTTGTAAAATTTCCAGAAAGTCTTTACTAGTTCGTGAAATCGAAAACATTGACCTTAAAGTTTCTTCGTGATTTGTAAATTTCTACTATGAAAATCCAAAATATTAGTACATGCTCTAGCATACTGGATGAGCTGTGAAATATAGATACCGTATGACGGTAATCTAGGAACATCCCCGTCAAGCCAGGGAAAATTTACTATGTTGAATCCTAAATTATCTCATCTCATCTCAATCCAAAACCATCTCATCTCATCTTACTATGTTGATTCCAAAATGATCTCAATCCAAGATTATCTCGAATCATCTTGAAAGGTTCATCTACATGAAATTTACCCTCATGAACTAAAGATCAAGGAAACAACCGTGAGCGACAGATCCGCTTCGTACTTGGATATACTTCAATCATTCGACGCAATCGGCAATTTGAAAACATCACTGTATAACAAGAGTAATGATTTCAGCTTTCACATAACTAACTTACCTTTCGTTTGAAGCAACATGCCGTGACAGTCTTCTCCTGCTTATGGCGGTTTTTTTTTCTTAGCTCTTACGGCTCTCCAGGGCATGTTCCAGATATGATTATTTCAACGTTAGAGCCAGACGGCTTGCGAGTAAGCTGCTTGTTCAGGGTTATATTGCATAACGGCTTTAATCATCTTTGAGGAAGTTCTTCGGTCGCGACGAGGATAAATTATAATAAAAGCATATCAGATTCCATTTCCAGAAAGATCACTGACATTCTGGAATGCGACTGAATGGCTGTCGATGAAGAAATATTCACACGATATGTACATCAATATGTACATCGAGACAATCGCCGAATTTTACAAGATTTTATGATGCTGTTGTGATGGGTGTTGCATAAGGAAAACCACACCATTTGCTACTTGCGTGACAGATGGCCGTCCAAAGTCGGCACCAGTTACCCATTGGTCTCGTCGGTTTATGTGTAGTCTTTTGTGTTTGATGTTTACATGTCGTGTGTCTCTTTTCCGTCTCGTGCTGTACTCGTCTTTTGTGTTTTTGCATCGGGTGTTTTGGTGTTTTACTATTGATGCTGCAACGGGGTTTTGTTGGAGATCTCCTCTCTTTTTTGCATGGAATCAGGAGACGCTGACTCTCCCTGGGCACCTGATTTCATTTCTGAATCTAAGTCATTGATACAAATTCAAATGATCTTGCCTCGCCTTCTCGACATTGCGACTGAATAACTGAAAGGTACTTTTTTATGCTTATTCAAAGCAAAGAAAACCACGGAGATATTTAT
Organism: Pinctada fucata; assembly: GCA_028142955.1. NCBI lineage: Eukaryota > Metazoa > Mollusca > Bivalvia > Pterioida > Pteriidae > Pinctada > Pinctada fucata. The sequence goes on along the minus strand of AP027112.1, from coordinate 48,277,984 downwards.
GGACAATCATGAAAACGGAAAGACCCCGCCAAATAGTCAATCCAACACATTTCTTTGCATTCTTTACATCGTCAAGCCCCTGGCTTGACGATGATGTTCCAAGATTACCGTCATACGGCATTTACATATGACAGCTCATCCGGTACGCTAGAGCATGTACTGATATTTTGGATTTTCACAGTAGAAATTTACAAATTACCAAAAAACTTTTAGGTCAAGGTTTCCGCTTTCATAAACTAGTTAAGACTTTCTGGAAATTTTACAAAAATTACAGTCAACTTATTTTAAAATTCGGACCTATACAAGCAACAGAGTACATGACTTTGGGTATGACACAACCTGTCTTCTATGGTGATATGACAAAAAAAATTAGAAGGATCAAAGGTAGGCAGCATAATCATCGTAAATGCGTCAGAATCATCAAACGCCTTTTATACAGTGGATGTGATTCTAATGTCACCAGACGGACAATAGGCTTGGTACTTGACCAATCTACAGTCTTGTACAAGCGCATCCTTTAGACTTGCACTCTGACTGACTGTGACGACGGGACTCCATGACGGGCCCTGTCCAAACCTCTTTAGAAAAGACAGGGCCCCGACCACCTGTCCTCTCTGAATGTCAGTCGGACTCCTCGGGTGATTACATACATGAGCTCGCTACAGCCGACAGAGCACGCACTGTATTACGCATGCACTCTTTTTATATCCATTTACATATTCATGTATGTTAACGTTTCTTGGGCCTCTACATTTTGCGGTCCTGATTGTATGAGGTCATCTTAGAGTTAGGAAATTGTTTTACACCACAACTGTACGTTCTTCGAGACCTCTGGGTAATTGGAGAAGTGAGAGGGTTGTGCGCACGTAATCCATGGTAACCACACCATTTGCTACTTGCTTGACAAATGACCGTCCAAAGTCGGCACCGGTTGTCCATTGGTCTCGTCTGTTTATGTGTAGTCTTTTGTGTTTGATGTTTACATGTTGTATGTCTCTTTTCCGTCTCATACTATACTCGTCTTTTGTGGGTTTTTTTTTTATCGGGTGTTTTGGTGTTTTGCTGTTGGCGCTGCAACGGGGTCTTGTTGGAGATCTCCTCCCTTCATTCATTATTTAAGTATCTGTTAATTTTATTTCTTCCGATTCCTAAAAAAAATACATATTTATGGTATATTCGATTATTCTAAATTCCAACGTATTTCACTGTGCACAAAAAGTAATATAATTATTAAGTATATGAACGATATTCAAAACTACGGTGCGATTTTGTCTTTGAATTTTATTTCATTTACTTATTTCTTTTCCAGTTATAAATGAGAGATGGCTTTGTATCAATGGTGCTTCAAATGTCTTTTTGTCCTATTTCCATTTTCTCGAAAGACATTGTTTCTAGAATTTGTAGCCTTTTGATTGTGATTTTTGTTATCTGATTCGAATTTTGTATGTGACTTTCCTTTTAACTTTCACAAACTAGTAAAGACATTCTGGAAACTTTACAAAAGTGCTTCTGAAATTCGGACCCATACAAGCAATAGAGTACCGTATATCGGGTAATTTTGGCATCGGGAAATTTTGGCAAATTTGGTCCAAATCGGGCGTTGGAAATTTTGGCGCTTTTAAAATTGGCGGATTGTTTAAAACATCCGCCAAAAATATAATGGTCAAATTCATGGGCGTATCAATGTTTTATGACCGCCGAAACGAAAATAAAATGACTTAAAACAAAAAATAAAAGTTCGGTGCTTAATTCTTGAACATAAGAGATGAAGTTCATACAGATAGTAAAAAAAGTCATTTAAACTTTACAATTATTGACACTGCAGAAGATAATTGACTTGGCGGTGATCGTGCAGTTAATGTTTCTGATTTTTTTTTTTTTTTTTTTTTTTTTTTTTTTTTTTGTAAATATGTTCTGACTATTTACGGTCACGGCCAACAAGTCCGATCGTCAAAAGTCCAAAATATCGCATCATATTTGCAACTGAATAAACGGAACCCAAGTGAAATATTTCCGAAGCGTGCATAATCATTACGGTACCTTTTGCATTTATTGCTAATAGGATAATTGCATAGATTAACATGGGGTACATGTCAATTGTTTGGACCTTAATTGTTTGTTTGATGGTAAAGAATGATACCTGTAAAAACGACATGTTCAGCATAGGCGAATATATTACGCAAATGAAGCCATTACCCAGCGAATAACGGGTAATATCGTTTACAGTGGCGGATCTCGATCTGAATAAATTCCGTGTTTTATGGATGGAAAAGGAGTAGGTTCGGAAACTACCGATATTGGCCCTGTTATTACCTAGATTTCAAAATCGTTTTATTTCATGTTATTTTTTCATGAAAGCAATGACAAACTTTGAAAATTCCCAAAAATGCGACGTTCGGGAATCTGCACGTGCTGTGACGTCATCTATGAGGTTGTTTATCCATGACGTTATGCCGATTTCAATGTTTTTAACATGTTTCAAGAGTCTTTATCCTGAAATTTAACCCGTAGCACACGTTGTCACAGAAATTGAATTGATATCAAATTGAAGATCATTCTCAAATCTTATTCTACAGAGATTTTCGTTTCTGTGACGCACTGTGCTGTGCATTTATTCTAAAGTTTTCTCCCTTCATCCCTCCAAATTTCTCTTCTATTTTTCCGTCTTCATTTTCCCTCACACAATTTCTGTTCTAATTTTCCTCCTTTATTTCGCCTCAAAATTTCGCCTTTAGTGTTGGAAGAGAAAAATGAACACGAATTTTTGAGAAACAGAAGCAAAACGTAAAAGGAAAGAGAAACGCAAAGCGTAAACAGAAAAGAAACGAAAGCGAAATATTTCGCTTTCATTCCGCTTTCAGTCCTCTTGTCAATCAAATCGAGGCTTCCTCATTTGCATATTAGGGGATTTCCCTAAATAGAGGGTACAAACAAAATTTGGTGTAATTTCTTTGTACTGCATTAAAATACACGACTAATTAGTTTTATTTAGATACATTGAAAACGAACTTTTTCTGCATATTTAACATTTATTAGTAAATCGAAAAGTAGCCTTTTGTATGTCTAAAATACAAATCGTGGTTTGTTTTCTTCGCATTTATACATCTATAGCACAAATCTATTTTTTTTAAAGTAACATACCAATTAACAAATCGTTGTTTTGACAAATACACACATGTAAATCAACCGCGCAGGGTACATGTACATGTACGTAGGTGCCGTTTATCCATTACCTGCCAGGAGTGAAAATCATCGGAGCGTGATATCACCGTGCGGTCATTTCAACTTTAGATTGGGAGAGAATCTCTTCACAATGAATTTAAGTTAAAAAATTTAAAATTCAATGTTATGACTTGATATAATCAGTGACGTATATAAAAGCATAAATGCGTCCCTGATTTAATGACGTAATTAAGGTACGGTGTCCCTGAAAATTAATTAATTTTACAAAATTTTATAATGCAAAATCTTTCTCTTCATATGAAAGTTCACTTTCTCATTTGTATAAATTAAAATTTTCGGGCGAATTTAAAGTGTACGTTCGTAGACTTTATAGCCGTTTGAAAACGACATTTTTAATTTGGGATGCACAGCTCTAATTCATTTCACTAGCGCCACCTACAATGTATTGCGTTTTTACTATAGAGATATATAAGAATTGACTGTTCAATTTTGACAGTTTATTGGAGTATGAAGTTTGGTTTGTCGCATCACAAATTGTGTAAAACCGCGTAGCGTAGCGAAGCGGTTTTACGCAAAATTTGTGATGCGACAAACCAAACTTCATACTCCAATAAACTGTCAAAATTGAACAGTCAATTTTTATAATTTCCAAACCCAAAATCCCAAATTTCACAAATATACCCAAGAAATTAGTAATTTAATACATTGCGTATGAAAATATCAACTCTGTAGGGCCCGTAGGCGAACTAGATATAATGAATACGTTGCTAGTTAAAGGCAGCAAATGTATCAAAAATATTCGTTCCCCATCTGGAGCCCCATTTTACCAATCCATTACATCATCCGATGATATGACGTAACATTTTCATGACGCGTTCTGCAGTTCAAGTTCAAGGTCGCCGACATGGCAGTTATGTGTTTGGATTGTACACGCAGGAGCTGGGAGTTTATACAGACAGATTCTCTGTACTTATAGATCTCATACTTGCAGAAAACGGCATGATTATGATCTATTGGTATCAGAATACCTTCCTAGGATTTAGTTATTTCATATGTGACAAGTTAATTGTGAAAAATCATGACGATACTGCATCCTGATCGAGGCCGAGGTAGGTCGCCGTCTTTTGATCTCTTAATTTTCTATTCGCTGTCAATATTTTATCCTAAATTCTTCATCTCGCCGAAAATATATCATTAGAAAGGTTTCTAGTTTCAATACTTCATAGGTTCAGAACGATTGTACCTCATAGAAATCATTTGAAACAGTGATCTTCGGTCCTTTTGAAGTTCTCAATCAAAACTTTTGCACGTTGTCGTTGACAGTCGTCAGTCATTGGAAAATTTCAAACGCAGGTACTTGCTACGGTTACGACGGGAATGTAATTTTGAAGAAAATAGCTGAAGTTTCTGTTTTTCTTGTCATTTACTGATTTGTCTGTCTTTCATGAAATTTTAAGGACAGGAAATGGTCTAAGAAACTTCAAAAATAGGAGCATAGCAACCGAACAACGCTGTAAAACCCACGTTATACCGGTACATCATCGAATTTGTCATAAAATTTTCATTAATTCTGATATCGTATTTATATCTAAGGGCAACTATTAATAACATTTCTTTTTTCTTTGCATAATTATCATTCGAAAGCCGATCTAAGCAACATACTAAATGATTTTGATGGAAGTAGTTCCTGCTCTTCCGGTATTTTATCGTGTTCATTGGGGTATGAAGTGTATTTCGCCATTTTTCTGACGATCATATTAACCAATCAAAATGCATAGATTGGTGTAAACAAATTTATTTGGAAATTATATGGAGATTTAATTCAACAAATTCGACGATATTATGGTTGATACGGCTTATTTTCAAATAAAACCTTTTTCGGCTCTTTTTTATTCTCAATCTAGACCCTTCAGAATAAATTTTACGTTTTCAATAAAAGCCATGTTTAGGGACACTGTATCTTTTAAAAACATGTAAACTACCTGCTACAAATCTACCTTTTTCGTATTCAGCTTGCAAGTGTCGTGTACGTTCTAATTGCACCCAGTTTACAAGGATTGATTTTAAAAGAGATTAATTTTTTTCTTCACCTTTTATTTATTTTATCGTTTTTTTTTTTTTTTTTCTTTTCCTTTTTCATAATGCCATATTGAAGGCTATTTTATCATATATTAATACATTTCAATTGAAAGCTCGTAGTTCAAAAAAAAAAAGAAAAAGAATTATCATAGTCAAAAAGCAGGGGCGGATCCAGAACCTCATCTGCCGGGAAGGACTTGCGCTTTTATTTGGGTGAATTGCGAGGCCAGAATGGCCGAGTAGGGGGTGGGTATTGGCGGGGTTGTACATTGTACAGTACCTCCCATTTGCGGGGGTTCGGAAGGGGGCCCTTGCCCGATAAAGTTTTGAAAAAAAGGTGGCTTCTGGATCGTTCTTGAACTCAAGATTGGACCGAGCGCATGATTAATACGCGTACGTCTATATCTTTAAAAAAAAGGAACCCCTATCAATGTTTACACTTTAGCTCTTCTTCTGCATGACATGCCGAAATCGTCAACAATTCTTTAGGGGAGAGGCGGGTGATTAGATTTTTTTTCAAGGGGTGAGGGGGGGGGGGGGGCAAATCATGGCGAGCATCCTAGTTATGATTATATAAAAAAAAATTATACGTACAAAACAAAAATAATCATACATGTATAATGTATATAGAAGAATTTTTGGCAAATTCTGAAAGGATGGGCTCTAGATCCGCGCTATCATTCAAACAATGTCTCTAGATCTATTACATGTTAATATTTTTATGAAAAAAATTATGTCAACAATGTACCTAATTCATCTCATGACCACGGCTTCACATACCAGGATCGTCAATCAAGCACAGCATGTTGTATCGGGAATGCGCCCCCAATAAAAATTGAAAGAATATAGTTTTTGTCCGTCAAGAAAAGTTTTTAATTGTTTGATAAGACGGTCGTAATTCCTTCCCGATATGGTACCCAGCGATCGATATGTTGAAATCCGCGAGAAATGTTAGTAACATCATGGAACTAAAGAAGGATTTTTGTAAATGAATGAAAGAACAAGGAAAAAAACGAGATAAAATCGAAATAAAGATGAAGAATCTATATAAAAAAAAAAACAGGGAAGTAAGAACTTCCTTTTCAGAGCATGGAATTGGACCTCCCGCAAATAAAAATAAAATTGGTATCAAAATTAATTTGTAATTTGTAATGGCGGAGGATGAAGGGAGCATAGAGTATAAAAGTTTGTCCCGTATACACAAATGACCGAAAATGAAAAAAAAAAAGGAGAAAAAAAACAAATATATTCGTAAGGGAGAATTCCCTTACATGTTTCCTGTAGTTATTGTTGAAAAGAATATAAATAAAACACACTATCACTCTAAAATATTTTTTATACATTTTATATCTGACCATTCCAGACACGTAAATTCTTGAACGCATGACTGACTCCACACAGGTAGACTACCAAGCCTACCTGAACGACACCTGTCATAATCGATCGATTACGGGGTATATAGGCCTTTCAACGACCGCTAGGTTTCGACTGAGAGTAACGACAACTCGTACCCTAATTGTCAGAAATCGGGACATTTCGAGCTTCTTCATAAACATAATGGGCAAAAATCACTTCGAATCATGAAATTTCTCATTTATTTATCTCTTTTTGGTTGTTGGACAAAGTTGGTATGATTCAGCACAATAATTTGATTTGTTTCATGTACTTAAGATAATAAATGGACAAAGAAAGATAGCACAAATTTGCACATTCGATTTTTAGACCGAAAAAAAATTTTCCTTCTGGTAAAACATTTGAAGGGAGGTAACTCCTTAATAATATCTGTAAAACTCGAGGGCCTTTAAACTAAGAAACGAAATGAAAAGAAAAGAAATGAAACGAAAAATAAAATTATAAATTTTACCGTTAAATCATACGTTTAAGATCAAATAGTGGTGATATTTCTTGTATTCTCCTCCCGTTGTGCCGCGGGAACCAGTGCGTATCATAGTATCTACATTTCAGCTCTGTAAAGCCCCCTTCACACTTTCACGGATCGGCCCACGGATAGCTACGGATCGAGAAAAAAAATTATATCCGTAGCTATCCGTAGCTATCCGTTGCAATCCGTAGCTCGATCCGGCACTAGTCGTGGCAAGTCATAGCTATCCTTAGCAATCAGTAGCTATCCGGGCTGAGACAGAAATTTTTTGAACATGTTCAAAATTTTCTACGACTCCGCTACGGATAGATTTGTCGTAACAGAGTCGTAGGGGAGTCTTAGCAACCCGTGGTGGAGTCGGAGCTATCAGTAAGGGAGTCATAACAACCCGTAGCGCATCCGTAGCAATCTGGGACCATTTTTGTGATAAAAATAGTCATACGACTCCTACGGATTGCTACGACTCCCCTACGGATTGTGTCTGATATAAACTTAAAACCTATCTGTATTGTGTGCGTTTTTTGTCAATATATGAGTTAATACTTCAACTATTCACTTTTTCCAGATTTTTATTTCAAATTCATAGGTATGACAAAAAGAATTGGCTGAGCCTTCATAATTGATCATCGTTTACAAACGGTTGGTGATCCGATGCGATTTTATCGATTATTAATCGGTTACGCAGAATTGTATCATTTACACTCAGTCTGAAAAGTGATTTTTTACGAGAATAATTACTGCAGCACCTCAAATGAGCTTGTTTTGATACATTTAAAGGCTTAATGTTGAAATACACTTTCTCTGGGAAAAAAAACCAGGTTTTACTTATTTATATATATTTATTTTCTTAAGGCAAACAAAACAAATTAAAGCAAAAAGCAAAACAAAAAGCAAAAAAAAAAAAAAAATCTAACAAGACTTGAGATTGTTTCCCTATATGTACTATAGAACTCGCCTGGTGTAAAATCTCCAACAAACTCTCAGTTCGCCAAGCTCTGGCCATGCATGTACAACAGAGATCGTGCAGGACAATATTAGACCAGCTAGCTGTGATTTGTTGTCCAGTAATTCCCCTCGTCGCATGAACCAATGAAATTATCACCTCGCCGTTTGGCGGCTCGGTGACAATTTCATTGGTTCATGCTACTCGGGGAATTATTGGACAACAAACCACAGCTAGCTAGATGTTATTTCTTAAAAAAGAAAAAATGAAAGATTTTGTTTTACTTCTTTTCATACTAAACTGAAAAGACTGGATTTGCTATATCTGGGGGTCGGGTTAGTTCTTTGGTTATTTTCACCTGTTTGAATATTTTTTCAGAGACTTCTGCGTTTTAACAGTTCAAGATTGCTATACTGACACCGTTAAGTGTTTACCCTTAAAAGACTGACATACGTACATGTAATTTCATTTGACAGAATAGGAGAAATATCTGGTGGAAGAGGAGGGGATAGAAGTATGTAAAAAAAAAAGAAAGAAAGAAAGAAAAAAAAAAACATATCTAGCTGTCTTGTAATACACACATCCCCAACTTGTTTTCATAAAACGCACTGAAATTTGGTTTTTAATGTGAACGTTTATTTGTAAAAGAAATGACATCGAAGTGTATATGTGCATTTGTGACGGCTTTCCTGATAATAGATTAATTCTACAAATAATCTAGCTGTAATAGATAAATAAAGGATATATGAGCACAAACGCGAAACAAAACAAAAGAAATATACATGTAAATGAATAATCTTCCTGCATTCCTATGAGAGAAATTGTCGTAGATGGCGCCACTACATGATTTTTTTTGTTTATACCATGAGACAATTCAGAGTATTTTTTTTTCATTGATTGATTTTCATTAGTGTTGTATAATCGTACAAATTTCATAATCAGAATTCTAATCGATTTTTTAAAATTCAATTGGATTTTGATATTTGATATATTCACAAAAAAGTTACCAAAATGAATGATATAACTTCAATAAGTAAGATACTTCTATGGATGGCAAAACAGTCTAGAAAATATTTCTACTACAAAATGATAAAAATTCGCTCTTTAGTACAAGCAAAGAACGAGTGCATTGGCAAAACTAAACTATCACTGAGCTTGTCCTTACCTCTGAAAAAGCTCTGTTCGGTCGGCATCACTGTTTTCTCCGTTAATGTTTAATGTTACGTATGAGGGGGGGGGGGTTCCATCCAACCTTAGTGTCTTGTTTAAGTGATTTTATGGGAACAAAGCAAAAAATAAATACAATTTTCAAGCGCATGAACATCAATAACCTACATGTATTATGTAAATTCTACGAAGCGTTTGGTCGGTGTAACTTTTTTTCCGTTACGCATCTCGAGTTGAGGTCAGGGAACTTCGTTTCCGTTTCAAAGTACATGTATCTTGAGGAGAATCCGGATCCTATTCATGGTATTCCTGGGCTTACAACGAAACTGACAGAAAATGTACCGGACCTTTCAAATTATTTACGGTACGCATGTAGGTTGAACTCATGGATACTATACCCGAAAGTACAATGCCATGTAATATAATCCGGTTACTTTTTGAATTTCTAATTATAAAAATATGTATAAATATTTTCTTTGCAAAAGAAAAAAAAATTCGTTTCGTTTCGTTACTTTTCATTTCTTTTCTAGTGCGTTTCATAATTTAAAGAAACCCTTTAAACTCGGTGAATCTAGAGGTGTCCCGGAAACAAAGTGTTTGGCAAATAATACAGTTTGAATTGTTTCCCTTCTTAAGCAGATTTTATTTAGAATTTGGTATTTAAAATTCAATAATTTTCGAAAATTCGCTTGTCTTTATCAATTCAAAGTTCTTTAATGCTCTTCAGACACAGATTCAACTATCGTGAATCACTTTTAAAGGAACATTCTTGGATTTGAAAATTTAGCTGAAAGGCCTAGGGTATATACATGTAAAGTACAAGGGGTCAATAATGAGAACTGACATCTAAATGAATAAAATGACTTGCTTCGTAACTCATATTTTAAAATAATTGTTAGAGAACTTCTATAACCCGTTGAAACGGACCTATTTTACACGATAAATTTAGCTTTTTTAAGACTATTAAATTTTATCCAGAGACTCAATATATCTAGACATATTAAAACAATTATCATAGCATATAGTTCGATTATCATTGTGATAATAGAAAAGAGTGAAAATAAACGTTTAAAAATATTGTAATATTTAGATTTTAAGCCTACATGTACATTGACCGCATTAAGCCCCGCCCATATATATTTCCAAAACGAGGCTGGAGGCGAACATTGAAAGCGAACTGAAGGCGGAATTTGAAAGAGAAACGTAAGCGGAATCGTAAGAGAAACGTAACAGAACATGAAGAGAATCGAAGGGGGAATTAAAGGAGAAATATTTCTCTTTCGAGTTCGCTTACAACGTTCTCGTTTATTTCACCTTACAAATTCCTCTTCTCTTTCTCCTTTCACCTCGCAAATCTCTCCTCTATTTTACTTTGTACATTTCGCCTTAAAAATTCCTCTTCTATTTTTTCGTCTTCATTTTCCCTTACAAAATTTCTCCTTTGTCTAACAAAAATTCCTGCTTGAGGGGTAGACAGTTAACGTAATCGGGACTGTACCAACCTGAGAGAAATTTTGCGTGTGCAGCTCTCTTTAGAAATAAGAAAATCGAGATCCTTTTTCAATGTCTATATATTTTGAGAATAATTCTTATACAGTTTGATCGTTCTTGATGTCTCGTAACTCGTTACATAAGTTCAGCGATCATAAGTGAAACTATAAAATATTTACCAGGACCAGAAATTAAGTTTGATAGGGCGTTTTTATATGATAAAAAGAAAAATGTAAAGGCTCAGTACGTCGTGTATGAGTTTCTGGATATAAATATCAATGTACATATCTGTATTGAATTTATATCAAAACTAGAGCTATCAAATGGTCTACATCCTATCAAAAATTTCAAAAGTTGAAGATGACAAAATCTTGATTTTCCGATTTCTGAAGTGTGCTGCGCGGACAGCAGCAAAAACAAGGAAAGAAAAAGAAGATAGACGATAGTTAATAGATCTATGTGAATTTGAAAAAAGTAAGTTGAATAAAGAATGTATTTAAGCATTCATACATACTGCAAGTGTAATAAAAGGTTAATATGTATTGAATAAAATTAAGAAATATTGGCATTTATCTTAATTTTTTCCAAATCTCTTAACAGAAATAGTAATCCAGATTCAGTTGATATCGCTATGAATATAACATATATTCTCAAATTCAAAACGACAAAAAGAGAGACGAAATTTCTATTCAGAAAATGAGAGAGAGAGTATCGGAAAATTTTATTAGTATTGGTATGACTTATATACTCCAATTTAAACTATGCAAATACATGATTGTATGATGTAGGATACTCTAGCTTACTACTTAGGTCGTTGTCATGTTTGATACAAAATGTACGCGGGATCTGAGTTCGTAATGTATCAAGAGGAAGGAAATAAAACTGTCCTTTTTTGTGTTTTCATGAATCCAACATCAATCTGTTAGCACTGATCTCAAGAGAGATCATGGGCTGGGCAAGGACTAGTCTTGAAGACATTTAGGAATCGAAAATCGGAATTTCGAAAATATTTTTGTAAATAATCAAAATCGATTAAATTCGGGGAAAAATATTTCAAGAAAAATGCGGCATGAGATTTACCGAAAAGGTTGCATTTTTTTCTGAAAAAAATGAGAAAATTTGTGAAATTAAAAAAAAAAAAGAAAATACATATCATCTGATATAAAAGTGCCTGTGTGTCTTACCATCTTTGCAAGCAAAGCTATTTAAGGTATCTGTATAAGGTGATATATTGAATTTGAGGGAAATAAATGCCTCAAGCTAAAATGACAAATATGGATAATGACCATATCCCTGTTTACAGCACAAAATCGATAATTCAGAAAATCAGAAACCGAGGCATACGAAATCAGGATAAAACAGGAACAAAAGCAAATAAACAAAAACCTCCACCATATGAAACGAAGCGAACTCCCGATATGAGAATGAGACTAGGTGCCCAGGAAGAGTAAGCATCTCCTGCTTGCATGCAACACCCGCCGCTTCAATTCGGTAGAACTGTCACATTCGGTAATTTCCATTTCGGAAGACATAGAGTACAATCTTGGGTTGGATGGTTCAAATGGTCTACAACAGAATATCACCCATCATTCTGGATAGTGGGACATCATAGTGTATGACGAGTTCCCCATATCGACCGTAGAACTTCCTCAGTGACGATGTTAGTCGGTCACAAGCATGTCCCTGACTGAGAAGCTTATCTGAAAGACGCCTAGCTCTCAGAACAAAATCCGTATATTTCGCACTTGCTCTGGCATAGCGTATCAACTGAGATATGAAGACGCCATAAGCAGGCGATGAAGGAATGTTGCTACTCAGAAAAGGAAAGTTTGTAATGCTGAAATTGAAGTCGTCATGTTTGTCATAGAGTGAGGTGTTCATGTGACCATCAGTGACGTAGGACAACATTATGTCCAAATAGGATGCTGAATTATTTGTCTCTGTAGTTTCTTTGACTTCAAGCTCTGAAGGATAGATATTATTTCTTTCGGCGAAATTGATCGAATAAAATTGAAATCGGTAATCGGAATCGAAAGACTTAGCGATCGACAGTCGATTTATTCATCACCAGTCAGGAGACCCCCTCCCCCCTTATCAAACTGAATTAACAAAGTACAAGAATAGGATACCATCAAACCAAAACTAGAGATGTTGATCGAGAGATTAGTACTACCGCCTATCTACATCGCGTGGGATCGACACGTATGATGTTGTGATTCTTTACGGAGAAATTTGATGTTTTGTCATCATTTAAGTGATACTGCACAAAACTAATAAGACGCTGCAGTAGAGCAATGTCTAATTAGTAAGTCCATATCGTTTATATATCTGAAAAGTTTGTAGTTTTTGCAAACACTTCAAGAGGTCGTCAGGAGGAATTATTTTCTGTCGTCGACAAACGTTTGAAGTGTTTGCGAAAACTATAAACATTTCACATTCCTGGACGATATGAATTGAATATTAGGTGTTGCCCTAGTGCAACGGCTGTTCAGTTTTGTAAAGTTTAATTTAGAAAATGAGAAAATACCAAAAAACTATGTAAGGAATCACAACACCATACGTTTCGATCCCACGCGGTGATCTATAAATCCTAAAAGATTTTTATTTCAAATTCAGTATCTTTTGGTCTACGGCGGGTTTTGTTGAAATCTCCGAAGACCACATGATTTCGAGTTTCAAGGAGTAAATCTGAACATAACTGAGCGACATGGGTCATACACGAACATGACCTTTTTTTTTGTAAAGGCTATATAAAGGAAGTTAATCGATTCGCTGTAAGGGTTTGTTTAAAATGTTCAGAACCATGTGTGGGGCGGACGGACGGACACACACACGGACGGACCTACTTCTTACTTAGTTATGGTTACTTATGGTTGTTCAGAACGCTGGCACTGCTGCACCATTTTATTCTGCTCTTCTGCTTCCATAAATTAATAACCTATTTGTTTCCGATGAGAAGGAAGCGCGACTAGGAAGTTTGATGGACGTACATGTTCATCGCTCAATAGCCCCGAAATTTTGACCGGTACATGTAGTAGCTATAACCATTCTTTGTTTTTGTGTTTTTATCCATTTTAATTTTTCAATCAATTTTGTAATACGCAGCTTCCGGTTTGAAATTCGATCTTTATCAAATTTGCGTACATATCTACATTTATACTAGTATATGCTAAAGCATGAATACATGTGTATATAATGATATTAATAAAAGAGATTGAATCAAAGTGAGAATGAAATATCACCGCATCAGATGTTGACTTTTAAGCTAGAGTTCACAAACGATTACATGAATGGACGGTGCTATAACGTGAATGATATAATTTGTTGATTTTCAAATCTAGTTAAATGGAAATGGAACACAATCTAAGTACTGTTGAATGTAAAAGATACATTTACCAGGCGCTAAAATGGATTGTTATTATCTAAAGAAACTATCTATAAAGCAAATGTTTTATACGTTATCTATTCAGAGATTTTAATAAGATACATTTCATCCGTGCACATCCTCAGGGGCCGTAGCCAGATTTTTTTTTTTTATTTCCATCGAATTGTTCCGCATATATCAAAATTCCACACCCACTTCCCTCTTATAATTATATAAAATATAACAACCCCCCCCCCCCCCAAAAAAAAAATCTGGCTGCTTCCGTATGTCACCTGACTCACACACTGTTTATGTGTCTTGGACACTTTAAGGTTAGAAAAAAAACGTGAATGATGTTTGGAATATTGAAGCTATCACTACATCTACATTGGTAAATAATCATCGATGTAAGTTGCAATTTAAGAACTTCAAGACTGAAAGATGACAAGAAAATTTATTTCGCATGTTACTTCAATCGTAACGGTCGACACCCCCTCACCGCCCCCACTCTCTTGATCCCGCATGTAAGGAACGTTTAAACACAATTCGAAAGTCATGTAATAAATAAAAAAATCTTTTATAGATACCTTGAATGCACAAGTATAAATTACCCACAGAGTAAAAAAAATATGAGAGGAAAAAAAAATAATAACAAGAACAGAATCAAATAGGATATACCAAAACTTTTATACGACTTTTTTTTTAATAATGGTAGGATCTTTCGACGTAATAACTGTTATAAAACGGAATAAACTTCTGCAGAAAATTCCATTCGAACCTATTAAAAAAACCGCAAAAAAATATGGTCTAAGTTTAGCCAACATCGGCAATACGGAAGTACAGCCCCGGCCCGAACAACCTCTCACTACTTGTCAATCACGTTCTCGTAAGCTTTAAAACAAAGAAATTAAAATTACAATAAGAGCGTGATCAATTTCTCACGAGGGAACATTTGATTACATAACCAAAAGACTTGCCAGAAGGCATCGGTCATTCGGACCGACTACGGAGAGGAACGTACCGGTCCAAACGTAATTTTGCCTGTCAGGACTGGCGGACCGATGTTATTGGGAAAAACTTCGTGGGTGACTATCTCTTCAAATCGTCTAAAATGCAACTCAGAATAAAAAGGGACTGAATTTGAAGTTCCATTTTTGGGTTTGCCTGTTAATTGCACTACATAACAACACAATTCTAAGTATATAGCAGATTTATTCATTGAACAATTCTATGTGGCATCAATATGGGAATTCACTAAAATGCACAATTTTCTAGTTAAAGGAAACATCTTTTACATAGTAGTCTTTGAATTATACAGATGAACATTCATACCAAATTTCATACAGATACATATACATAGAGGAAAAACATTTTGAAACGAAATCTTTGATATACAGATGAACATTCCTACCAAATTAACATGTAACAAAAAAAAGTCTATGAAGACTCATAATCAATTACTACGTTTTACAAATGAACATTTCTACAGATATCAATCTGAGATATTATCAGCCCATGATACTTTGTATCAAACTTTTAGGGGTAGCAATACTGATCTCAAACAAGCTTACAGATGAACATTCCTACAGAATTAACAACTCATGATATTCATATAAACTTTTTAAGTGTGCGGAATATCATCATGAAATCAGCCAACATTTACAGATGAACATTCCTACAAGAGCAAATCATATCAGCTCATGATAATTAATGTTAACTTTTTTGTTGGGTAGCGGTAGCTATATATCCTGAAATAAGCTCAAATTTACAGATGAACATTTCTATGCATATCAGCTAGAGAAATTATCGGATAATTCATATCATTTTGTTAGGAAAGGAGGGTGTTAAACTATATCAACCTGAAACAATCTAACATTTACAGATGAACATTCCTACGAAATCAAGTGGAGAATTAATCAGCTAATGATACTTGATATTATTGGGGGGATAGCTATATCACCCTGAAACAAGCTCATATTTACAGATGAACATTCCTACGAAAATCAATCAGAGATTTTATAAGTTCATGATACTTTTTGTATGCAGGGGAGAAGAGGTGTTTAAGCTATATTATTCTGAAACAAGCGCATATTTACAGATGAATAAGCCTACGAAAATCATTCAGAGAATTGATCAGTTCATGATACTTCAAATTCTTTTTTATGTTTGGAGGGAGGGGTGGGGTAATAACTATATCTTCTCGAAACAAGCTCATAAATATTTACAGATGAACATTCCTACGAAAATCAAAGAAGATCAAGATCAGCTCATGATACGTTTTTGAATGTAGAGGAGATTAGGTTAAACTGTTTAAGCTATATCGTTTTGAAACAAGCTCATATTTACAGATGAACATTCCTACGAAAATCAATCAAAGAATCTATCAGTTTATGATACTTCATTTTACTTTATATTTTTTTTGGAGGGGGTGATAGCTAATTTTCATCCTGAAACAAGCTCATATTTACAGATGAACATTCCCACGAAAATCAATCAAAGAATTTATCAGTTCGTGATACTTCATTTTACTTTATATTTTTGTTTTTGTTTGGAGTTGGTGATGGCTAATTCTCATCCTGAAACAAGTTCATATTTACAGATGAACATTCCTTCGGAAATCAATCAAAGAATGTATCAGTTCATGATACTTCATTTCACAAAGAATGTATCAGTTCATGATACTTCATTTTTTTTTTGTTGGGAGGGGGTGATAGCTATATTATCCTGAACCAAATTTATCTTGACAGATGAATATTCCTACTAAAATCTATCAGAAAATGTATCAGCTCATGGTACTACATATTTGATCTATGGTGGGGAGGGTGTAGTTTCATCTTCATGAACAAGTGATAATTCTTACAATAATCAATCAGAGAATTTATCAGCTCAAGATATGTCATATTTTCTTTTTGGGGAGGGGATGTAGGCATGGGGGAGCAATATCATACTAAAAGAACCCGATATTTACAGATGAGCAGTTATACCAAGATAACTCAGAGAACTTATCAGCCCATGATATTCACTGACAAGGGTTTAGTACCCGAAACGTGCATGTCTGGTCCATGCTGTAAATTTATCAGGTCTTAAATTATGCTATTGAATTGAAGACGTTTAACATTTTACCGACAGCTTTACTATATATTGTTGAACATCAAATCAACATCGTGTATTTGGCTCAACTATTTCTCCATTTACATTTACCTTGAATTGTTTAATTATATATATTTGGAATCTACAGTATCTAATGTATGATGGTCCTTATTATTTAAAGTCAATGATTGTTTCCTTATGTTCAGTTGGAATTTCCCTCCTTTATAACTCGGTTTGTGGCAAAAGGCATTTCTTTCCTCCTTCACTGCTCCTAGATATACTTTTTTTCCCTGTCATACTCTATAAGGCAGCTGGCAAACATATCTGAAATTTATATAAGGAAAATCACTCAGTTGACCTTTATTAGTGGAATTCTAAACTGTAATTCAATTATGATTTAGAGCTGGAATACTTCTGTATTATTATTATAAACACTTATTTCTTGTTGCAATGTGGAGCAGTTAAAATCGCTCCCCGTGACTTGATATTTAGAAGTGTATTAATTACTTCTTTCCAGCTCTGTCGCCTGAAAGAACTTTGTTTTGACTTCATATATATTATTTTGCTATTTCGGAAACATGTCATTCTATTCAAAAACATCAAATATCGAAATTAAAGAAGGTTAACACCTTAGCTCCATCCCTCCAATGCTATTTTGAACATAGATTTTATTTGGATATGCTACTGAATCGACCATAGAGGAAATTCGGTAAAGTAAATGTACAAATTTAAATTCCAAAAACAAGAGGGCGCAACTGAAATGAATTTTGGCGGTTCAGCTGGAAGTATCGCTGATGAGAATTTGATATTCGAAACACGTGATTGGTGCAGAAAAAAATGATTGGAAATTTTCTTCATGAATGTATAGAGTTGGAATAGATCTCAACTGATAAATTCGATGAAGATACACTTACAGTAGCAGGTGCTGATGCTTGTTAATTCCCTTTTTCGGTTGAGCGTACAGACTGAAAAAGAAAGAATGACTCATCTTTTATACATGAATTAATAACATATTTAGTATAAGAACAAGCCTTAAATAAACCTTGTGTACGCATTTAAGCATACCTTGTATTTTCTGATATAGAAAAGAATGAAATAAACCTAGGCAACGCAATGCGTAGCATCCCCTAGCACTGAAGGAGAATCAATGTGCAGTGTAGGCTTTTCACAAGGAAAAATCAATAAGGTTCACCCATTAGTCATAAGCATTAAGTGTATTAAGTTTAGTTTTGATCCCATGAAGACTGCACCCTCTAGGCTGTACAAGGATTTTGAGAATTTCCAGTCTGTGACCTTCACCTTTGACGTTGAAAATCCATAGGGTTCTTCCTCTTGTCATAAACATTAAGTGTCTGAAGTTTTGTTAAGATGGCACTTTCTACATGTTCTAGGCTGTATATAAGGATTGCAACAATTTCTAGTTTGTGACCTTGAACTTTGACTTATGACCTTGAATATCAATATGGTTCTTCTCTTGTGATAAGCAATCTGTTAATGAAGTTTCATTAAGATCTAATCAAAACTAAACCCTAGGTTGTGTACAAGTGATTTGACCTTTTCAATCTGTGAAATTGACCTATGGCCAATTTGATAGCATCATTTAATAACAGATCAATTTGCACCATGGACAAGGCATGCACGTTTCGGGTACTTAACCCTCGTCTGTGATCCACAATCTGAACAATGTAATATGGTCAAAGAGTGTGAAAATTATATCCAAAAATGTACCGGAAAACGTGGCAGGATGGATAGGATATGATGCTACAGGACCCACGTTTTTTTTTTTAGCAATTTCAAGATTTTTTGATAACAGAAATTTTCAAATGCGTCGAAGAGACAGATTCTCAACCAAAGTTGATCGAACTTGGCTACATGTGCCCTCGCGGACTCCTGGTCCACCAGCAGTTACACTCAGCAAGTGGTTCAAATGTTAAATATCTTCAATAGCATCCTTAAAGAATAGATCAATATGCAGCATGAACCAGACATTGACGTTTCGGGTACTTAACCCTCAATGATCCCCAATCTAAACAATGTAGTATGGCCAAAGAGTGGGAATATTATGACCAAAAATGTACCGAAAAACGTCGAAGGATGGGTGGGATATGATGCTACAGGACCCACGTTTTAGAAATCTTAAGATTATTTGATAACTGAAATTTTCGAATGCTTGTTAAATATAATTTTGATATGCATTCCATGTTTTGTAAACCATGTTTTAAACTCTTTCAATTAGTAGAAATTTAAAAGAAAATAAAAACAGTAACAGACGGGGAATTGACATCGGATTATAACCTTTGAATAAAATTATATGAGCTCATAGAATTTTCTTTCTCACTAAATTTGATATGAGTATAATTATCAGAGCATATTTCATTTGGTTAAGATTTTATAACTTCTTACATTCATGTTATTTTCATTTATATATTTATATGTACATGCAGTTTATGGGAAGAAATCATAAAGTAATCCAAGAGCCGGTACACTCGATGTTAGAGCTGAAAAGAATATTCGATTTTTTTTGCGATTTCAGCAAAATTTGAATGTAAAATTGGCATTCGAATATTTATTATCATACATGTTTTATCATGATCATTATAAATACATGTATTATACAGAAAATAAGGAAATAAAAAGCATTGTATAACTTGAGTCTACGAGACGGTGTTATTCCTACAGACACGGAAACTGACATCGATAAATAGCTCGAAATCGGGAATGACAAGTTTGGTAAGTCGCGATCGCGCTGTAGGGTTTGCTTGTATTTTCAAATGTATTCATCCTATATCCATGTGCATTTGATTAATTTCTGTGAAAACAAATACAGGTCAAGATTTTTTTCCTGCATTTTAGTAGGCCTATCATAATTTCCTAGAAACACGAGAATCCCACTACCGTTCATGTTATCTTGCTCAAGTTGTTGCAGTTTTCAAATTATGCGCGTAGACTGTAAACAGTCACAGTACTGTGCTGTCATGTTTATGAACTTTTTCAAGTTTATTGGACTATTTGTGAATATTTGTATTGGGTATTTCATGCGTTAGGCATGTTTTCTTTTGCGTTAGTGTGAAAGTAGTTCCGGTCAATTTTGACATTTTATCATTCATAATGAAAGTCACAATAAATGTGATTGACCAATTAAAATGCATAGAATCAGATAAACAAACACATTTGGTAATTATTTTTCAGTGAAATCTTACAGGATTAATTGCATTATCAGTAATGATGAACCGTACAGACAGTTATTTGGGACAAAAACCAAAAACAAATAATCGTAAGGAAAGTGCATCATATGTACTGGGTTTAACGCAAATAATTAACTATTCATTTTTGCTAGCTAATGTCACGTTTAAATCAATCATTACATAATACGATAATGTAGAATGATATCCCATCCATCCTGCTACGTTTTTCGGTACACTGGTCCATGCTGCAAATTTATCTGCTTTTAAATGCATGCAGATGCTTTTGAATTTGAAGACGGTTAACAATAGTAACAAATTTGGATTGCAAAGCTAAAACTTATAGCACAATATTATAAACGAAGACGCTTAAAAGTCGAAACATTTTCTGTCGGGCAAAGTTATTTTCAATTTTGTTTATGATATCAGATGTGCAAAAAAATGAATATAATCAACCTCTACAGGGTACTACTTTTGCAGTAATTAACACCCTATTAAATCTTATTATGAGATGCCATTATCTTTGGAACGACCAAAACTACTAATATTATTCCCTGAGTGAAATGAGTAATACATAAAATCCAGTTTTACAAAAAATATATTTGGTACATGTAAATCACTTACGTTTTGAAACTCTAATCTTTCCAAAAAAACGTTCTAGATTTGAGACATGTATCCTTCTGTTACTGATTTTTTCCTCCGCGTTCTTTTCAATGAATCACAGATCCTTAATTTCCTTATGATCTGTCAATAAAACGTGTTTTGGTTCAGATGCTATGAAATTTCTTCTTATTTTTAGCACTTCATATCGGTAAAATAATGCATTTATCACCATTGCATGTATATTTACTTTTAATTTTTAACTACATGTATAAGTATTAATTGTAACTCTCTTACCTTTATCTGATTTCTGAAAGGTCCATAATCTACTTGCTTGAGTTTTTGTTTTCTCGCCTCTGAAGTTTCTTTGTGAAAGCCTCCTGAATTCGACCACTGGTGATCCATTTTGAATTACACTAAGCATATCATAGGACTGCGTTCAAATGAGTTAAAGAAGATCCTGACGATAATCTCAACAGCACTCACAATAGAGCACTAAATTGAGCATCGAAGGGACGTCTTTATAACCATCAGCTGAGCATTCTCGTTGAGCCACTTCCTGTCTTAAGTTACTTGACCACATGTTGATAACTACCTAAAGAATTGTATCATTGCACCATCGGCGCCGGGGTTTATGCTAGAGGATAAAACGACCGAAAGGTTCTAGTCTGACTATATAATAACGTGGGCTGGTCGACACATCTTATGTGTTATACATATCAAATATGTCATTGTCTGTGTTGTGTCTACATGTCTGGGTTTTTTTTTCAGAAAAAAAATCATGAATTGAAAAAAAATGTATTTTTTTTTTATTTTCATTTATCTGTAGATCGAAGTGAGATTTTAATTTATTCCAGGCCATAACTTTACTCCTTTCATAGAGATGAATTACAATGTATATATTTCAAAGAGGTCATTGGATTTCTTTCTTTCTTTTATATTTAAGTTATTCAAAAACTTGCAGATTCGCATTTGTGGGAATATTTGCCTTTCTCTTGCCAACTCGTAGAAATCAATATTATCGGGGAATAAACATTTTACATCTTTCTCCTTCTGACAAGATAAATAAACAAATGAACACTGATATGATGAAAGTGCCGTGGGCAATAACAACGTAACGTATCAGTGGTACCACTGCACTATGTTGTATACGATAAGATGGTGTTTATCAGGGCTATATATGTATGTGTATATGTTTATGCAAGATACTCAAAATATCATATTGTTCCGATACATAATACAGTGCATTTTTTAGAAGAATTGTTGTAATATGACCAAAATGAAAAGGTGAAATGAAATAAAATTAACAAAAGTAAAACTACCTTTACTTGTACAAAATATTGTGTACATGTACATCTTGAAACGGAATGAAAGGAAATCGAACGAATATATATTATCCTCCACATCCCCCCCCCCTTTTCCTCTCAAATTTGATAAGGATGTTGAAATATATTATGTCATTCTTGATTCCTGGATTCTTTTCTACCATGATAAAAGAAGCCCTGCGAAAAAAAAAAATACTCGAAAACCAACGCTTTTCTATGTAAATCGTTTTAAAAACTATTGAATAAGTAGGCAAGGGTAGGGTTTTTTTTTCTATACAAGTTCAGGCAGGGAGGGGTGGGGTATGGGCTATAGGACTAATTGTTATTGTCTCTGCTTTTTTCTTTATCAAAAATTGTATCATAACCGCATTTTTATTATGAGCCTAAAAACTAACAAATCGACCATATCAAATGATATGATCATCGTGGTTGTTAAAATTCTTTCCATTGCTTATCTTTGTTACATATAAATTTGATCTATAAAAATGCAATAAAGGAATAACAACAATAACATAGCCGTTGTTTATTGTCCATTATTTCTCTAAGTCGAATGACCAAATAAAAGTGCCTCAACATTGCACAATCTACTTCTTGATATGAATGAAAGTCATCTTTTCCCGAAAACGCGATATTACTTCTGCGGTGAAGATTTAATGAGTTACTTGCACCATCTTACGACCACATGTGAACGCTGGTCTCCTGTGTTCTCTGTGGCCAGGCGTAATGCCTGACCGTTGAGGCTAATACAGAGAAAGGGAAAGAGAGAGATATATATTTAGATTAGAATTGAGGAATGTGTAGGGATAACAAAAATATACATTTTGAACACAGAGCACAATAGGACATAATTTATAGGTATTTACAAGGACTTATGCAAACAAGTGATGAATACAGAATTCTTCCGACCAAAAAGAATATTTATATATATTCTCAAACATAACTTCGACTCGAGAGGAGATAGAGAACTCTTTTTTATTTTCTTTCATTTTTTGTTTAATTGGTTTGGGTTTTTTTTTTCTTCACTTCCCTGTCCGATAAATCCTATTTAATATATCAGTTCCAAGCGAAGAAATTGAGATGGTTGGAATGGAAAGGGCGAGGGGGGGGGGGGGGAGGGTTACAAACGTCTGAGCTGCGAACTTTCTCATTATCAGGCCGATAACATGCCACACTTTTTTAAGATACAGAAATAAAAAAGTGCGAAATGTTGAAAATGTTGAAAATACCAGGTAAGTTAAAATTAAAAAAAAAAACAAGCAGGCTGATCGTAGATTCCTACTTCTCCAATGCCCCTGATGCAAAAAAAAAAAACTACCTAATCATAAACATGTGTCTCGTTATTCAAATATCGATAGGCATGAAATTAAAATGTCACGTGAACATATGAAATACTGTATTTCTTATCAAATCTTTTCATATTGGTGTATTTCATATGAATAAAATGTAGAGGGATTAGGATCTGAAAATAGAATCGGGAATGTCTATGTCTGTTGCCCCCCTAATATCTATTATCTAATTGTACTTTTTCACAATAGTGCACAAACCAGCACATAGTAAATGTGACAATAATTATTATAATTTCAATATGTAAGAATATTCGATTAAATTCACTGCTTATCTATGCTTCATACTATTATGTAAAGTTCTATATGTTTCCACCACACATGTGGTCAGCAGCAAGATTTAGCGATAAGACGTACGCTCGACTATCTTCCGCTGCAGGTGTAAATGGACACTAAAACCACAAAATACGGGGTTCTAACACGGGAATTTTGGCAAGTGAATTATGCAATCGCAAATTGATTCATATTTATATACATCCTGTGATGTAGAACCACTTTAACTCAATGCTAGTGTAATGCTATATGTTAAACGTCTTCAAATCCAATAGCATCATATTTGCAGACCAGACATGCACGTTTCGGGTACATAACCCTCGTAAGTGGTCCTCAATCTAAACAATTTTTAAAATATGTTTTCAACAATCTCGTATATACGAGACTTTCTCGTATGAAATAATCTCGTTGCTTCCACACTTGAAATACAATATCAACATTTTGAGTAGCTATGAAATGTCTTTTAGTTAATAAGTTCTTTAAGAAGTATTTCTTCTCAACTTGATTTGACATTTTGTCTTATGATTAGAAAGCATTTCTTACATACATTGATATATATCACGAATTTCGATAATATTTATTTCAATTAAAACTTGAAAAAAAATCGTGAAAAATCTCGTAATTACGGAAGCCCGTTAGTGCCAAATATGAATAAATAAAAAAAGAGGAAATGCGAAATATATTTAGGAAAATGCGAAATAAATTAAGGAAAATGAGAAATAAATTTAGAAAAACGAGAAATAAATTAAGGAAAATGAGAAATATATTTAGAAAAACGAGAAATAAATTAAGGAAAACGAGAAATAAATTTAGAAAAACGAGAAATAAATTAAGGAAAATGAAAAATATATTTAGAAAAACGAGAAATAAATTAAGGAAAACGAGAAATATATTTAGAAAAACGAGAAATAAATTAAGGAAAATGAGAAATATACTTAGAAAAACGAGAAAAATATTTAGGAAAATGAGAAAAATATTTAGGAAAATGAGAAATATATTTAGAAAAACGAGAAAAATATTTAGGAAAATGAGAAATATATTTAGGAAAAAATGAAAAATATTTAGGAAAATGAAAAATAGATTTACAGAAAGTGGAAATATAAATGAGGGAGTGGACAGGGTGAAATGGGGGGGGGGACGAAGGGGAGGGACAGGGGCGAAAGGTGGGAGGGAGGGCAGGGGTTGGAAGAAGGGAGTGGCAGGAGGGAGGGTAAAGGGGAGGGAGGAGGAATTCAGGGGATGGGAGCAGGAAGCTTAGGGGCGGGATGGAGAGGAAGGGGCGGAAGGGGTACTGTTCACTCCCCATAGATATAAATGGAAACCACAAAAGAAATACGATATGTATATAAACATTAAATTCCCCCACTACACTCTCCGTTTACCAATCCCAGAATATTAATGAGATTATCAGGAGATAAAGACCTTCTTGTATTTCTTCCACTTCTTCCCCGACCCCCGCTGCTTTTACGAGAGAAATAAACGATTGGTACTGGTCAAGGCGCATCATAAACTATACAGTCTTCGAAATGGATGTTTGCAAGAGCTGCAATGCCAAATACCAGACAGATAATATTACACATGCATCTTTGCCCGCATACATAGGATTCATTTCTCGTGTAAAAGCAGCGGGAGTTGCGGGGAAGTGGAATAAATACAAGGAAGTCTTTATATCTTGATAAATAGATACATGTACTGTAATTCATTACTCATTAATGTTTCGGGAGTGGCAAGGTCAAGCTTTAATTATTTGTTGTGGTTTCCCTGTTTTTATATTTCCACCTTCTGTAAATATATTTCTCGTTTTTGCTAAATATATTTTTCATTTTCCTTAATATTTTTCTCGTTTTTTTCTAAATATATTTCTCATTTTCCTAAATATTTTTCTCGTTTTTCTAAATATATTTCTCATTTTCCTAAATATGTTTCTCATTTTCCTAAATATTTTTCTCGTTTTTCTAAATATATTTCTCATTTTCCTTAATTTATTTCTCGTTTTTCTAAATATATTTCTCATTTTCCTTAATTTATTTCTCGTTTTTCTAAATTTATTTCTCATTTTCCTTAATTTATTTCGCATTTTCCTAAATATATTTCGCATTTCCTCCATTTTTATTTATTCATATTTGGCACTAACGGGCTTCCGTACGTAATTACGACAAGGCGTACGAGAATTTTCTCGTTACTGAAGAATAAGAAGTTTTCTCGTAACTGCAAGAAAATTCCTTGACCATTGATATCGTTGGTTTATGTGTAGTCCTTTTTGTTTGATGTTTCTGTGTTGTGCGTTGACGTTCCTTGTCCCTTATGCGTCTCTTTTCGTGCTTGTCTGCTTTGTGGTTTTGCATTGAGTGTTTTTGGGTTTTGCTGTGGGTGCTACAACCTGGTGTTGTTGGAGATCCCCTCCTTTGTTGTAATTACCTGAAAGTTTCTTGAAAGTACGCATGAGAAATTTGTTCATAACCTGCAATATTATGTTCTCATAACTACAAGGAATTTTCATCTAACATCGAGAATTGTTTTTTCCTTAGGGGGTGTTCGGAGGAGGAAAACAATAAGAATGAATACTTTTTTCCTGTTGATCTAATTTTGTTTTCGATGTGCATGTTGAAAAACGTCAGAGCTATTAACCAATGTTTCTTTATTTTTTCCATTTCATGAATATATATCATATAAATAAAACCGAGATGACCTCATATTTTCTCAGTACATGTAAGCTCATCCAGCTCAGATTTGAATATTTAGACGGAGAGAAAATAAAGCTTTAACCCTGAGGTCATACAGACCCTCCTCATGTTGTCTTTATATCAAACAAGTTACTGACCATGCTGACCGGTACCACATACTGACCGTGGGAATGTATATGCAAAGAGGACGTGAAGCATCAATTTGAAAAATGACGGAAGCACTGCCGTGGAGATTTGAACCTGTTAATGAAACATGACAGAAAAAGATGTACTTGGAACTAAATATCGAATTCTCGGGGAATGAGGGAGTTTTTACAAACTAACACAGACCATGTTCTTGGAAAACCGTACGTCTGAATTGTTCAAAATCAAGGAGGATGGTGACTGCCTTTTGAGGGACCTGTCGTATGCAATAAGTGTTTCTGAAGAAAATCATGGACTCTTACGATCAATTTTTGTTTCTTCAATCAAAAATCGAAAAGATTTAAATCTGGGAGGCGTTATACTTGATAACAAAAGACCTGAACAGTACTTGAAAGATAATGAAATGGAGGTAGACGGGACTTGGGGTTCAGAGGTTGAATTTTTTGTTCCTGCTGCAGTATTGAAGACGGATATATATTACAAATGTCTTGCGTTAAAAAAACAGACTCGGTCACTCACTGAAGTCAGATATGGATATGGATATCTATGACATCGTGCTAGCAGTTCGAAATGAAGAAAAAAAAACAGTTGTAGAAGGAGCCACCACGTAAGTAATATTTTAGAACAATAGTCCTTAATTATGTATTGATTGCTTGTGTATGAGGATATACATGTACACTAAAACTATCATAAAATTCCTATAAGTAAACACTTAGATCTTGTTTTTCTTTTTTTTGGGGGGGGGGGGTGCTTTGGCTTTTTTATTTTCTTATTTTTAAGTCCCTGCAAAAAACGAGGGTATATAGTGATGCACATTTACATCTGTTCGCCCCTCTCTTCAAGAAAACTTTTATCATGGTAAGGGAGAATCATAATCATTTCATTTCTTATGTATAACTATTTCACCAAAACGTCAATCGAATATGGATTATGTACCATGTGCCTCTTGAAACCCAGAAGACTTCATTTTGATAAGTTTCCTTGTATTCTAAGGCAAACCATCCTACAGAATCAATCAATTTCTTGGAAATGATTATTTCACCATTTGTTCACCAGGAAATACAGGTCAAATTCGAAGATGGGTAATGTCATACTTCTGCCCTTGGCCGTTGTTTTTTTTTTTTTTTTTTTTTTCTTGCAATGGGGTGAGATATCTATCATAGTTTTTTTACAGAATGGATCTTTTTAAACAGTACATAAAGAAAACATATATTAATGTATCAAGAAATTTTTGTCTGCGACTGAATAGAGTTTTTTATTTTGTAGGGAAATGTATCGCCTTCATTTTGCTGTATACTCCTACACATCAAGAGACAAATACTGAACATTCTTTTGATTCATTAAGTCATTACCTTGCAAGAGTGGGGACGTCCTATGTATATCTCTACGAGTTTGATGCATTAGGGACTTCAGTGGAGGATTTGTACAAGCAGGCAACCAGAAAGTATTGTCAATCAACATCCAAATGTAAGTATAACAAGAAAGCAAATAATATATTCATGAAAAATATATTTGAAATATAAATAATCATTTAATGTTTTTGGATTTTTTCCAGTCATGAAATAAAGTATCATAGCAGAATTTGTCGCCGCTGCACACTTTGCCACTGGAAAGATGTGTCATTTGTGCAAGCTATATGTCGTCGCCGAAAATTTGTGCTGATGTTATTTTTCTCTCATAATAATTATGATTTCAAGGGCGGCATTTATTTAAAACATTGGTTTGATAATAAAAATACTGATTGTTCCGAAGTTTACCGAAATCGTGTGTAACCGAGAATAAAAACTTCTATAAAACAAAATTGTGAGAGATAATTTATGCAACAAAGGAGGGGATCTCCAACAACACCAGGCTGCAGCACCCACTGCAAAACCCCAAAACACCCAATGCAAAAACACAAAGCAGACAAGCACAGAAAGAGACTCGCAAGGGACAAGGAACGTCAACGCACAACACAGAAACATCAAACACAAAGGACTACACATAAACCAACGAGACTAATGGGCAACCGGTGCCGACTTTTGCAAGTAATATTTAGATATTCAAATGGTAGTAGTATTAAAACCCCATTTACGATAAATCTTCGTTTTTGACAGTTTAATCCCAACGAGACCATATTGTATGTTAAGATGAAGTGAAGTCAAAATTGTTCAAATTTCATAGGAATAAGCAACATGGCACATGCAAATCCATACTACTGTCTGTGAAATGGTAATTCATTTATATTTATTATCCAGTGTTTATCAGAGTCTGATCCAGGATGATTTTCGGGTGAATAGCATGAATTCTCGGATGGGAATAGATCAGATTACTGGAATTGCATGAACGATATCGTAATATCATTGAACCAATCAAATCATGCCTTTTAACGTTATCTGACCATGGTTTATTATATACCGCATTCCTCTTTGTCATTAAGTGACTTGGAAGTAATTTTACTATTTTGATTTATAAACATGCCAAATGGACAATTAGAGTAGTTATACATAATTTCCTTCTTTTTCATTATAATTGTTTGACGCGCTTCATCTAAGAGACTGACCTGACCGACTTTACTGTAAACATTTGCTATCTTCTTTAATCAATGTAGCAGTAAACAAATTCATCCTCAGTGATTAAAAAGACGTAAAACTACTTTTCCAAACTGATTTAAAAAGGGGGAAAGTCAAATTGTTATTAGTAATTCTTCGGTATAAAATTAGAATTGCTTTCTTCCATTCCATCTCATATTTAGTTAAGCCAGTTTCCAATAATATCAAGTAACTTTTTAGAAGATTTCAAAATCCATAGAGTCATAATTAATTGCTGGAACCTTTCATTTTTACTAAACACAGACAAAAATGTTTTGAATTTAAATAAATATTTACACAGGATGTTTTTATCTTGAAAATTAGATAATCATAAAACCAGGAAAAGATTGTACGAAAGCAGAGTCAAATCAAAGGAAAAACAAGAAGATGTAAAGATGGAGAAAAAGCTAAAGAAATGACAGACAAGGATGGCACTTCAAAACACCAAGGAACAAATCTGTGTAAAAACAAGAAGATGTGGTCATCAAGGAAAGAAAAAAGTAAAATCTATAAAGAAAACAGAGGAGAAAGGCAATTCAACAACACATATTGTGGAACTAAGAAGATGGCGTCGTCAAAAGTAAAGTCAAAAAAGAGAGAGAAGGCATGTTGAATTATTTCACATTTAAAAAGAATTGATTTAATTTTCTGTTTAGTGGAAGCTATATACTAAGGTACGACCATTTGATTATGAGGGGGAGGGGGCTAGGAATTTTTTCGGGTCAGAATATTTATTTACAACGCAGAGCCGGCCGAATTCAATTAACTGATTAATTATTAATGAGTCAGTGTGCAAGGCTTTTTAGACATTGCAATCTATATGGATATGATATGTACATGTATCACCTGCAGATTCTAAATTGAGTTTCAAAGCACATGGGAAGAGGGATTTGACCAAGATTAAAGATTTATTAAGTTATGTTTATATAAGTTTTTGTAGTGAAAATGCATTACAGAAAAACTTTTTAAAATGAAATATGTGTGAAGGGCGACAAAAACTTGTGTCCTTGTGTTGCTAGTGAAGCAAGCTGAAAATTGTTTTTGTGTACGGCGAGTGGAGCAAGCTGAAAAATTATGAATGTTAGAAAATATGGGCCAGAACATTTTTATTCCGCTACCTTGAGGGTCGAATAATTCATTTTCAACATTTTCAGGGTCAGAATATTTATTTTCAACCACCCTCCCCCCCCCCCCCTTCCAGATCAAATGGTCGTCCCCTAAATGCAAATCAGAAAAGCAATACTTTATCATAACTACTCGTAGGAATGTTAAACGTCTTCAAATTCATTAGCATCATTTTAGACCTGATAAATATACAGCATGGACCAGACATGCACGCTTCGGGTACTAAACCCTCGTCAGTGATCCTCAGTCTAAACAATGTCCATCTGTATAGTTTTTTTTCTATTATATAATGAATACATGTATAAAAAAGAAACAGCAGCCAGAGTAATGGCTTAGTCAATTCGTAGGAATGTTCATTTGTAAATGTTAGACATTGATTGTAGGAAACAAGGTATCATAGAATTACTGTAAATACTGTCCTGTTCACTAATTCCAGAGCACCCTGTTTTCCCAGTTTTCTCTAAAACATGATAATTTCAATTTCCAAAAAGATATCAATTTCATAATACTCCTCTAGTCGTAACAGAAAATACCATTCTTTTGGCTGTGCGTCAGCTTAGTTAAAAATAAGACGGAAAATAAAAAGTCTACGGGGATTTTCTATGGTAAAATTGCTGAAAATACGTGACGTCGGGAGCTTTGACGACACTGTTTACCATTGTTGACACGGAGAACAATATTGCGGCGGCTTGAAATTAACATGGGAATTTCCCGTAGACATTTTATTTTTTTCATTTTGCGGGTTGAAGGCAGCTGATAGGGTAAGTTGAAGTTAATTTCCAGTTACGACTAAAGAAAGTCAATTCTCAGAAACAATAATTTATAGCAAAATTCTTCAGAAGACAGAATAAATCGCCCAAACAAGGTGCTCTGGAATTAGTGAACAGGACAGTAAGAAATCTACTCGTAGGAATGTTCATCTGTAATTCATGCTATGGATTGATGTAGAAATTTTACTTACTATTTATTGCAAAGCTTCAATCAAAAAGGGAAGGACTTCGTCAGAGCTACTCGTAGGAATGTTCATCTGTAATTTTTGCTATGGATTATTGTAGAAAATTTGCCTACTATAAGTTATTATGAAGTTCTATCAGAAAGAAAATGACTGTCAAATCTACTCGTAGGAATGTTCATCTGTAAATTTTTGCTATGAATTAATATAGAAATTTTGCCTACATGTTATCATCAAGCTACAATAACATACTCAAAGAGTACTTTGTTAAATCTACTGGTAGGAATGTTCATCTCTAATTTTGCTATGAAGTAATGAAGATTTTTATCTTCTAGTTATTAAAAAGCTACAATAAAATACTCAGAAATTGAATCTGTCAAATCTACTGGTAGGAATGTTCATCTCTAATTTTGCCATGAAGTAATGAAGATTTTGTATCTTCTAGTTATTATAAAGCTACAATAAAATACTCAGAAAATGACTCTGTCAAATCTACTGGTAGGAATGTTCATCTGTAATTTTGCTATGAAGTAATGTAGATTTTTATCTTCTAGTTATTATAAAGCTACAATAAAATACTTAGAAAATGACTCTGTCAAAATTACTGGTAAGAATGTTCATCTGTAATTTTTCCATGAAGTAATGTAGATTTTTTATCTTCTAGTTATTATAAAGCTACAATAAAATACTTAGAAAATGACTCTGTCAAATCTACTGGTAAGAATGTTCATCTGTAATTTTTCCATGAAGTAATGAAGATTTTTTATCTTCTAGTTATTATAAAACTACAATGAAATACTCAGAAAATGACTCTGTCAAATCTTCTGGTATGAATGTTCATCTCTAATTTTGCTATGAAGTAATGTAGATTTTTTATCTTCTAGTTATTATAAAGCTACAATAAGCAAGAAAATGTCTGTCAGATCTGGTTGTATGTTCGTTAATTTTTTTTTTGTGCTATGGATTGATGTAAATATTTTGCCTAGTATGAGGTATTATAAAGTTGTAATCAGAAATGAATATTACTTCGATATTCCTACCCGTAGGAATGTTCATCTGTAATTTTTTCTATGAATTAATAAAGAAATAGAATAGAAGTTATTATAAAGCTTCAATAAGTAAGATAATAAATGACTCTAACCTATGCGTAGGAATGTTCATCTGTAGTTTATACTAAGAATTGATATAGAAATTTTATCTACTAGTTAGTTTAAAGCCACTATCAGAAAGAGAATGCTTTGTCAGATCTAGTTGTAGGAATGTTCATCTGAATTTTTGCAATGTATTGATTCAGAATTTTATTCATAAGTTATTACAAAGCTAAAATAAGTTAGAAAATAAATGACTCTAACCTACACGTAGGAATGTTCATCTGTAATTCATGCCATGGATTGATGTAGAAATTTTTCCTACGGGTCATTAAAATGATACAATATGCAAGAAAATTAGTCTGTCAAATCTTGCTTAGGAATGTTCAGCTGTAATTTTCGCTATGGATGAAAGTAGATTTTTACCTATTAGTGATAAAAAAGAATGATTTCGTCAAATCTACTCGTAGGAACATTCATCTGTAATTGTTTGCTATGGATTGATGTAGAAATTTAACCTATGATGTACTATAAAGCTACAATCAGAAAGAGATGCTACTGAATTAATACTACTACTACTAATTTAAAAGGACTTCGTCAAATCTACTCGTAGGAATGTTCATCTGTAAGTCTTGTTCCGTGATTTTATGAAGATGTATTATATTTGAAGTGTACTGGTTCAGCAAA
The DNA here is from genome assembly GCA_028142955.1 of Pinctada fucata. NCBI lineage: Eukaryota > Metazoa > Mollusca > Bivalvia > Pterioida > Pteriidae > Pinctada > Pinctada fucata. The sequence goes on along the minus strand of AP027112.1, from coordinate 48,244,812 downwards.
TAAGCTTGTACTTTTTGTTGTTTTTAAATGATGGAATGCTCAGAAATGTTGTATGCTCTTACAAAGGAGAATTTGTGTAATGTTGATGTGAAGAAAATAAAACCTGATTGACTTTGAAATCTTTTCTGTATTGAATTCGATATATAGACAGCAAAACCCAAAAATGGGACTACAAATTCAGTCCCTTTTTATTCTGAGTTGCAATCTAATTGAATCGTAAATGTAAATACTTTCTTTTCTCCTTGGTTTACTTTTCATTTATTGTTTCCGTTATAGCTAGTGTTCATAAATTTCTTATGGTGACACAGCGTTGTGATGACGTCATGTGACGACGTCATTGATGTCGCTCCACATATTTTCGTCAATTTTGAAGATATTTGAAAAGAGAAAACAGTTTTAGAAACTGCAGACATCAGTTATTTTACATACAAAATTTCATTGAAAAGTACGACAGGGCCGAATTCCATGGTTACCGAACCTACTCCTTTGGCGCTTTTAAATTTGACGATTTTATTGCATCCGCAAACAAAGCCAAAATTTCCATCGCGCCAAAATTACCCGATATGCGGTATATTACTTTTGGTATTTCGCAACCTGCATTTTATGGTGACGTGATCAACAAAATAAGAAGGATCAAAGGTAGACAGAATAACCATCAAAAATGCGTCAGAATCATCAAACGCCTTTTTTTTACCGTGGATACGATCATAATGTCATCAAACGGACACTAGGCTTGCTACTGAACCAAACTACAGTCTCGTACAAGCGCATTCTTATAACTTGCACTCTGACTGACTGTGACGACGGGACTCCATGAAGGGTCCTGTCCAAACCTCTTTAGAGAGGACAGAGCCCCGACCAGCTGTCCTCTCTGAATGTCAGTCGGACTCATCGGGTGATTACATAAGCTCGGCAGAGCACGGACTGTATTACTCATGTCCTCTTTTTATATCCATTTACATATTAATCTGTGTTGCTTCGGCCCCTGCGTCTTGTGGTCTTCTTTGTGTAAAGTCATCTTACAGTGAGGAGGTTGTTTTACACCACAATTGTGCGTTCTTCGAGACCTCTTGGTAATCGGAAAAGTGGGAGGATTGTGCGCACGTAATCTAGGATAACCACACCGTCTGCTACTAATCTGGCTGATGGCAGTCCTAAGTCGGCACCGATTGCTAACGGGTCTCATTTGTTTATGTGTTGTCTTTTATCTTTGATGTTCGATGACGAGGGTTAAATACCCGAAACGTGAATGTACGGTACATGCTGTAAATCTATCTGCTCAAATATGATGCTAATGAATTTGAAAACGTTAAACATTTGATGTCTCGTTTGCTGTTCCTTGTCTCTTGTTGTGTGTGTGTCTTCTGTGTGTTTTCACTTGGGGTGTTTGGTGTGTTGCTGTTGGTGGTGCAGCCGAGTCTTATTCAAGATCCTCTCTTAATTGTCTTTCATGCACTGATTAACTAGTTTATCTAGTGGAAATTCAAACAATTTACGGTTACTCTTTCTACTGTCTCAATTAATTCTCTTTTTCATCTGAGTAATTTAAATCGTCGAAATTAAACATTAGCCTTAACAGTGCTTCACACATATATATTAAAGTCAAGTTATCTCTAAAAATAGCATATCTACAATGCAATTTATTAGGTGTCTCTAAAAACAACGTACTTTTTTATGTGAATATTGGGTAAACAGTTTTACCCTAATCAATGCAAAACAAAGGAGGGGATCTCCAACAACACCAGGTTGTAGCAACCACAGCAAAACCCCAAAACACTCAATGCAAAAACAAAAAGCAGACAAGCACGGAAAGAGACGCATACGCAGCATACTTAAGGCTGATTTCGGCTATTTTCGCGGTAAAATTGAGTACCTGATTTAGCAGCATATTTTTAATTTTACCTTTGCTTAAATCTAAAATTATTTTCGTAAATTTTTAATTATATGATGTCATAAAATGCATTCCATATTTTTCATCGCAGATGTCACGTGACCTCAGCTGTCAGACTGCTAAAAATAGCTTCGCGTCGATATGCTACATTCTTTGCAAAAGCACCCTCTGTTGCACGTGTTTATTTTTCATAATTTTTATACCAATCGATTCGCCGTTTCATGCTTTGAAATAAAAGTGCTACCAGACCGTATGAATTATTTACCTATATAGTTTATTTTAGGGAAAATTCAGTGCAACACAACCAAAAAGGTAATTTTTAATCGATTTGCATTTCATGGACAATAACCGAGTCCATGCCAAAGGTCTGGTAGCACTTTTCTAGAAGGGAAGTTATCGCAGTTTCTAAGAGTAACAGCCTTTTTACAATTTATTGTCAGTAGCAGGGGGTGCTTTTACTATTTCTATCAGTAATTGACTATGATGCTCTGTCTGTAAGAAGTTCAATCGTTTACACGACGCTAATCAAGAGCACGTAACTCTTACCGTCAAATGACTTTTTAAACTGCGAAATATGACTTTTGAAGAAGAGTTCACCTCTGTTAAGCCATCAACATTATCAAACACAATTTACTCTTTCTTTTATTTACTTTTCAGACAATGTGACTAAAACGAAAATATTTAAAAGTGACTGTACATAATAATTTTTTCTGTCTATCGACCAAAAAAAAAAAAATAACCCCGATTATGCACAAAATATCTAGTTTTGTTTGTGTATCGGTTTTTGCCCATAATACACCGATAGACAGAAAAAATGTTACAGTCATTTCTTATGATTTACATAAATTACAATTTCATTATCAAGTTTATTTTTAAATAGACGACGGACATTTTTTCAAGTTCACGAAACTGGCGACGTAATATTTGAATACCGAGGCCTAACGTAGCGGCGCTCGGCGTTAGTGACGATATGTAGATGAAAATTCACTCCGTACGTTTGTATAGGCATAATACAGAAATGTATAATCAATATTTAGCTAAGTACATGTAGCAAAAGAGCTGGATTTATACATAATGTAATCAGAGAACACTTTATTTCATGAACAATATGCATGCAAGCTAGTACATCACATAAATCTACAGTGAACAACTGTAATTAAGCAAAGGTCATACAATATCGATCCACCCGCAAAGAACCCGACAAAATCTAATGGCAATGGTGGCAAATATCGTCAATAGCTCCGAAACATTTACCAGTGAATCCACAAAATTCCTGCAATTTAATGGAGTCTCTCAACGTTACTCATTTAACATGAAAATTATGCAACGATGAAAAAGGTCGTATGTCAAATGAGTTAAAGAAAATCCTGACTATAATCTCAACAGCACTCACAATAGAGCGCAAAATTAAACATCGACGGACCCCTAGCAAGCTAGAGGTGGGACCAGATGCCCGGGAGGAGTAAGCATCCCCTGTAAAAGTATCACACCGAAAATCATGAAAATGGAGCAAAATTAATAAATTTATTGCCCGGATGTCAGTGCTTATTATGAACATCCTTTATATTTTTTAGAGAATACAATTGCAATATCGATTTCCATTCATAAATACTCAAGTTTGTATACTTAAAAACAAACCTTTAAAAAATCAACATATTCATCGTTTTGATCAACAGCAGGAGAAGAGGTCTATATATATCGCCTATGTTGTAAGGTATTATTCTTTTTTTCTTTTTTTTTTTCTTTCGTAAACTAATGAAAATACATTATTATTTGGTTGTCATTCTTGAAATAACATCCGCTCTATTTTTATGAATTAAAAAAAAAAGGATAACGCCAATATTTATAATTTATTTAACTACTTACAATGCGTTCATGGGAAACCTCTATTCTATGGGAAAAATCACCTAGTCAAAGGAATTTATCGCGCTTCTCGGTTGCTTGATGTATTTTGGGTTAAAACATAACATATCAAGTAACCGGGAAGCGCGATAAATCCATGTGGTCCCAGTACCAGATCTTGAGACCCCCCGAAACCTCTACATTTTTATTTATTAACTCGGCCCAAGGTTAATTTTTAAGGGGGATGGGAAGAGGGGCGAAAAAGGGAGGTTAAGTTGTGGGAAAAGTGGTTTGATTTCAATTGCCTGACTTTAAAAAACCTTTTTATGTCTCATATGTATAAACACGTGATGTGCTGATTTGAGGGAAGGGGCGCTTAATTATTTAATTCCGACGGGACTTTTTTCTTAATTTAAACTCAGAGAATCTAAGTACAATTTTTTTCAGTTTTTGAAATTGACTTTTGAAGTCTTATGAACATTCGGTATTAAGTGATTTAAGTTCCAATAGACCGAAGAAATTTCATGTAAACCATAATGAAATAAATAAATAACCCTGAAGGTATCATCTTTAATGTATTATACAGGTACGTTGTTATTATACAGGTACGTTGTTTATATTTCTTTTCATGTCGGGATGGGTTAACCTTCTTTGTATTTTAAACAGTCCCTGCAAAACCAGGTAGTCTTTGACCTTGAAACTTTATACAGGCAAAATTATAAAATGTGAGAATTCTATTCTGCTTCATGAAGGAGGCATAATTCAAAATGATATTCATGTATGTCACACAGTTGTTTTTTGTGATTTTGACGCTCGAATTTCGTATAGACAAATTGTATTTTTTGATTGCTGTATAAAGACCGATCAAATTTACTGTACACACTGGCCATCGGACCACCGTTACTTCTAAATAGGAAGAATTCACGTAAATCAAGGGGGGGGGGGGCATTTTCAGAGCGTTGTTTTCTGATTGATATCTTGCGGCTGCTCGTGCATGTCTGAATTTCTTTCCCACAGACCTTACATGATCCGGAATCATACAGTCCTTTTTAAAAATCAAGTTTCACACATTCAGTAAGACGACGGACGAGTTGCTTGCAGCCTCATTGTAAAGTACTATTTTGAAAAAAAAATACTGCTACATATATATCTCAAGATTTCTTTTACACTGATATTCGTCAACAAAAGTTCTGATGTGGAAATGGTCAAGCAAGTGAAATTATTTCTTTTGTCTAAATATGACAGACTTCATTCTTGTCCGGCATACATCCATAGATAAGCTAATATACTGGAATTTAAAAGGCACTTCAGAATATACATGACTTCAGAGGATCATCATTACTTTTTGTATTTTTTCTTAAATGACAAGAAAATTTTAATTTCATAATGAATTATCTTTAATGGATAATAAATCTTGTTTAACAATAGGCAGTTGCTTGGCATCTTCTCCCTTGGGTTCAGGTAAAATATGAGTTTTACTTCTTTGAAAAGGACAAGTCTCTGAAATGAAAGAAATTGCATAATTATTATCTCTAAACTTGATATCATAGAATAGGATTACAAGTCAGCTGTTACAAGTTATTAGCATTTGAGTTCACCTTTATTTACCTCATGATTTCTAACTTTCAGAAAAGGAAAAATTGGACACAAATCGTAGCAAGCTACATCGTAAATTATACATGTATATTGTAAGCATGTCTTAATACTCTTATCATAGATTTTATAGGACATTATTCTGAAAAACCAGTATAGATTTATACATACAAAACTGACAGTCATACAATTTTACCTTTATTCGAAATGGATTCTTTCATTGTCTAAGTAAAGTTAATATACCTTCTAGATACTATAGACAGTAGTTCAGTTATGTCACATAAAAGGTAGATCTACACTGCACTGCAACATCTAATATTAAAAAATTGTTTTCAATCAGAAGGTGTCTATGTACCTTTCGTCAATCTGAAATTAAAAGTTAGGAATCAATATACCTGTGACATCACTTGCACTGTGAAGATTTTGACTACTGTAGTTTATTGAATTCTCTTTCACTTTCAGTTCATGAGTTTATATAACATACTTTTATAGAATTCATATATTTTGTTTTTAATTGGATGTAAGACCCATGACTTAGTCTACTACGTAATTATAGCGACGATACAATATGATGTAATTACATTTACATATGACACGTGTAGTAGCACTGCATAGTACACAATGTGGAGCATAAACAACGTACACATGATGACAAAATGAACGATTTCTGTCCTTTTCAAATATTTCATTTTTCATGACAGATATTAATAAATTTATTAGTATGTTATCGTTATACAGCATGTCAGATTTTACGTCTGTTTAATGAATACATACCATTATTTCATCTTTTCTTTCTGCACGCCCTTTAAACTTTAGATCGCACCTGGCCATCGCTGCTCAAGCTTCCCAGTAACACAGAGTACCATAACAACGCACAGGGGGTCACAGAGTGCAAGATCAAACACAAAGGACTACACATAAACCAACGAGAACAATGGGCAACCGGTGCCGACTTAGGACGGCCATCTGCCACGGAAATAGCAGAAGGTGTGGTTATCCTGGATTACGTGCGCACAACACTCCCACTTTTCCGATTACCCAGAGGTCTCGAAGAACGTACAATTGTGGTGTAAAACAACCTCCTCACTGTCAGATGACCACACACAAACAAGACCGCAAAAGGCAGGGGCCCAAGCAACACAGATGAATATGTAAATGGATATAAAAAGAGGGCATACGTAATACAATCCGTGCTCTGCCGCTGCGAGCTCATGTATGTTATCACCCGATGAGTCCGACTGACATTCAGAGAGGACAGGTGGTCGGGGCCCTGTCTTCTCTAAAGAGGTTTTGACAGGGCCCGTCATGGAGTCCCGTCGTAACAGTCAGTCAGAGTGCAAGTTTTAAGAATGCGCTTGTACAAGACTGTAGATTGGTCAAGTACCAAGCCTAGTGTCCGTCTGGTGACATTAGGATCATATCCACGGTATAAAAGGCGTTTGATGATTCTGACGCATTTTCGATAGTGATGTTGTCTATCTTTGATCCTCCTTGATAATGTCACCATAAAATGCTGGTTGTGAAATACCCAAAGTAATATACTCTGTTGCCTGTATTTGTCCGAATTTCAGAAGAAGTTGACAATAATTTTTTTTTTAAATTTCCAGAAAGTCTTTACTTGTTTGTGAAAGCGAAAACCTTGTCCTAAAAGTTTCTTGGTAATTTGTAAATTTCTGCTATGAAAATCCAAAACATCAGTACATGCTCTAGCATACCGTATGAACTGTGAAATAAAGATACCATAGGACGGTAATCTAGGAACATCACAGTCAAGCCAGGGGAAATTTACTATGTTAAATCCAAAATCATCTCTTTTGTCAAACGCAATTGTATGGATCTCTCCGTTAACAATTTTGATATTAAGGTCCAAAAATTGTGTTTCTGTGATTGAAACGTTCCCCTTGTTTAGAATCAATTCTTGTTGATAAATAACATTTTAATACTTTTCAAAAACAGGATTTTCGATAGTAAGAATATTATCCAGGTACCTAGAAGTACCAATGAAGCATTACCCGAAACGTGCATGTCTGGTCCACGTTGCCAATTTATCTATTCTTAAATGATGCTATTCAATTTGAAGACGTTTACATTTATACCACTTAGTGAGTGTCACTGCTGGTGGACCAGGAGTCCCCGAGGGCACATGTAGCCAAGTTCGATCAATTTCGGTTGATCGTTTCTTCAATGAATTCTAAATTTTCTGTTATCAAAATTTCTTGAAATTTCTAAAAAGTGGGTCCTGTAGCATCATATCCAACCCATCCCGCTACGTCTTTCGTTACACTTTTTCGACATAGTAACTTTCATACTTTTTTGGCATATTACATTGTTTAGATATAGGATCACTGATGAGGGTTAATTAACCGAAATGTGCATGTCTGGTCCACGTTGCCAATTTATCTATTCTTAAATGATGCTATTCAATTTGAAGACGTTTACATTTATACCACTTGGCGAGTGTCACTGCTGGTGGACCAGGAGTCCCCGAGGGCACATGTAGCCAAGTTCGATCAATTTCGGTTGATCGTTTCTTCAATGCATTCTAAATTTTCTGTTATCAAAATTTCTTGAAATTTCTAAAAAGTGGGTCCTGTAGCATCATATCCAACCCATCCCGCTACGTCTTTCGTTACACTTTTTCGACATAGTAACTTTCATACTTTTTTGGCATATTACATTGTTTAGATATAGGATCACTGATGAGGGTTAATTAACCGAAATGTGCATGTCTGGTCCACGTTGCCAATTTATCTATTCTTAAATGATGCTATTCAATTTGAAGACGTTTACATTTCACACCATCATGTATTCTTTGCTTTTGAAGATTTTGGATAAATTCCTTTTCATACGTGTATAAAAATAAATCTGCAACAAGAGGCGCACAATTAGTACCAATTGGAATCCCCACAACCTCTTTGTAGAGTTTCTCACCAAATAACTTCTTTCATATTGATATGTAAATTATTCTCTGTGAATCATTCAACTTGAAAAGATAAAAAGATGTGTATTGGCTGTTTCCAAAACGTTAACAAATACAGTAGACCATAAATTACTTTCGTTTTAATATTGTATATCTGCCACTTAAAAGATTTTTTTTTCATGAACCGTCGATTACTTATTTTTCAACAGTCAACTGAATATCTTGAAGGGTTTAATATGAGGTTCATCTGTAAGTCATTCAATGGTTTTGTATTTATTTTGGGGAATTTCCTTTATTATTATTATTAGTAGTAGTAGTAGTAGTAGTATTTCATGGTTTATCTTATTGTGTGAAAAAGAAAAGGATGTATTTTTTATAAATTGAACTTCTTCTCAAGAACAAGTGACAATATTTCCACGTAATTATCGATTTTGTGCCGTAAACAGGGATATGGTCATCATCCATATTTATTATTTATATATAATGGTTTTATTTCAAAGATTTTTGTTTTTGCTTTAAAGGTTTTTGAACTTTGTCAGAAAACATGTATTTGAATTGTACCATTAAATTCAATGTATACCTGAACAGACAGGTTTGTGCACTCATTTACTATATATGTTTCATCTGTAAGTCATTCAATGGTTTTGTATTTATTTATGGGAATTTCCTTTATTATTTTTAGTAGTAGTAGTATTTCATGGTTTATCTTATTGTGTGAAAAAGAAAAGGATATATTTTTTTAAATATTGAACTTCTTCTCAAGAACAAGTGACAATATTCCCATGTAATTTGTCCCTTGGTAGGAATGAAGTACAAATTGTCTGCTACTGGTGTTTTTGTCTTTCAATGTTGGCAAAGGTGAGAGTCGGCATCTCCAAATAACATGCAATACCCGTAGCAACAGCGCCATGAAAACTTGTCCAATTCGGTGATTGGCTTGATGTATATATTGATGTTACTTTCTTGTTTGGTGATGATGACGACCATTCAATCGCAATGTCACTTATCATTCTGCAAAGGGGGATCTTAAATGTTTTTATTATATCGATCACATAGCGACCGAAGAACTTCCTCAATGATGATTTCAGCCGTTGTGTATTATAACCCTGAACAAGTAGCTTAACTGAAAGCTTCTAGCTCTAACGAACCGTATCATCTAAGAAATAAAATCGTCATTAGCAGGTGAAGACGGAATGTTAAATCAAGGCAAATTTAGTTAACACTGGAGTCCCCCCCCCCCCTTCCTCATAGGAAAACTTCTCGACATGCCGGACTTATAAGAGTCGGAAACTGGATAAACGTAAAATTGACTTGTGTAACAATTATCGGTATGCAAACAATTATGGACATGTAAATCGCATACCATATTGTGAAAACATATTCATTTGGTAATTAGAATAACAATACGGAAGTGTTCCAACTCTATACCTTCATGAAGAAAATTTTACAATGTCTTAAAATTTGGAACCTCTAGCTTAACCTACCCCTTCCTCCATGATCCCAATGCTATTTAGGTTAACCAAGGGATTGATTCAATGATTTCCTTACTACAATATATTTTGTCAGGAGTATTCATATTCGTCGGGACTTATAATTTGGTCAAGGAAGGCACTGACGAAAATGATGAAAATTGGTACCTGACGAATAAAAACCAATTAGATACAATCACCGAATTTGACAGGTTTCCATTGGGCTGTTGCGACGGGTGTTGCATGCAGTCGGGGACGCTGGCTCTCCCCGGGCGCCTGGTCTCACTTCGGAGTGTTGTTCATTCCGGGGTTCGACATGAGACGTGCAGACAGTACATAAATGAATGTTGTTGCAATTCGAAGACAAACATTTTTGTACCTAAGATTAAGTTTACTTTATCTTTCGGTGCGATTTTGTATTAATTTTGAATTTTATTTCATTTACTAATTTCTTTTCGAGTTATAAATGAGAGATGGCTCTGAATCAATGGTGTTTCAAATGTCTATTTGTCCTATTTTCATTTTCTCGGAAGACATTGTTTCTAGAATATGTAATTCTTGTTATCTGATTTTGAATTTTGTATGTGAGTTTCCTTTTAACTTTCACAAAAAAGTAAAGATATTCTGGAAACTTTACAAAGAATTCAGATATTCTACTCTATGTTCAAACTACAGTCTTGTACCAGCGCATTCTTTTAACTTGCACTCTGACTGACTGTGACGACGAGACTCCATGACGGGCCCTGTCGAAACCTCTTTAGAGAGGACAGGGCCCCGTCCAGCTGTCCTCTCTGAATGTCAGTTAGACTCCTCGGGTGATAAATTACATGAGTTTGCATCGGCAGAGCACGGATTGTATTACTCATGTCCTCTTTTTATACCCATTTACATATTAATCTGTTTTGCTTGGGCCCCTGTGTCTTGTGGTCTTCTTTTCGTGTGGACATCTGACAGTGAGGAGGTTGTTTTAAACCACAATTGTGCTTTCTTCGAGACCTCTGGGTGATCGGAAAAGTATGGGGTTGTGCGCACGTAATCTAGGATAACCACACCGTCTGCTACTTACCTGGCTGATGGCAGTCCTCAGTCGGCACCGATTGCTCACGGGTCTCGTTGGTTTATGGGTTGTCTTTTATCTTTGATGTTCGATGATGAGGGTTAAATACCCGAAACGTGAATGTCTGGTACATGGTGTAAATTTATCTGCTCAAAAATGATGCTAATGAATTTGAAAACGTTAAATATTTGATGTCTCGTTTGCTGTTCCTTGTCTCTTCTTGTATGTGTCTTCTCTGTGTTTTCACTTTGGGTGTTTGGTGTGTTGCTGTTGGTGCTGTTCGAGATTTTCCTGTCTTTCATTCCCAGATTAACTAGTTTATCTAGTGGAAATTCAAACAATTTACCGTTACTCTTTCTTTTTCATCTGAGTAATTTAAATCGTCGAAATTTAACTTAAGCCTTAACAGTGCTCCATACATAGATATCAAAGTCAAGGTATCTCTTAAAATAACATATCTACAATGCCATGGCTTAGGTGTCTCTAAAAATAACGTACTTTTTTTAGGTGAATATTGGGTAAACATTTTTACCCTAATCAATGTAAGTAACTTCTTTCATATTGATATGTGAATTATTCTCTGTGCATCATTCAACTTGAAAAAATAAAAAGATGTTTATTGGCTGTTTTTAAAATGTTAACAAATACAGTAGACTATAAAGTACTTTCGTTTTGATATTGAATTTCTGCCACTTAAAAGATTTTTTTTTCATTAACCGTCGATTACTTATTTACAGTCAACTGAATATCTTGAAGGGTTTAAAATAAGGTGATTTTTGTTCTTGCATTAAAGGGTTTTTGAACTTTGTCAGAAAACATGTATTTGAATTGTACTTTTAATTCAGTGTATACCTGAACAGACAGGTTTGTGCACTCATTTACTATATATGTTTCACCTGTAAGTCATTCAATGGTTTTGTATTTATTTTGGGGAATTTCCTTTATTATTAGTAGTAGTAGTAGAATTATTTCGTGGTTTATCTGATTGTGTGAAAAAGAAAAGGATGTATTTTATCAAGAACCAGTGACAATATTTCCATGTAATTTGTCGCTTGGTAGGAATGAAGTACGAATTGTCTGCTACTGGTGTTTTTGTCTTTCAAATGGTGGCAAAGGTGAGAGTCGGCGTCTCCAAATGACATGCAATACCCGTAGCAACAGCTCCATGAAAACAAATTCGGTGATTGGCTTGATGTATATATTGATGTTAATTTCTTGTTTGGTGATGATGACGGCCATTCAATCGCAATGTCACTTATCATTCTGGAAAGGGGGATCTTATATATTTTTATTATATCGATCACATAGCGACCGAAGAACTTCCTCAATGATGATTTCAACCGTTGTGTAATATAACCCTGAACAAGTAGTTCTGGCTCTAACAATGAAATCTTCATATTTTGAACATGCATGGCGTACCGTATCATCTGAGAGACAAAATCGTCATTAGCAGGAGATAACGGAATGCTAAATCAAGGCAACTTTAGTTAACGCTTGAGTACCCCCCTCATAGGAAAACTTCTCGACATGCCGGAATTATAAGAATGACCTACTGTCCGAGCCGATCACTTTAGAAACTCGAGAAACGCAGTTTTGACTTGTGTAATTATTATAGGTAAACACTAAAAAAGGAATATGTAAATCACATAACATATTGTGAAAAAAAATTCATTTGGTAATTAGAATAATAATACGGAAGTGTTCCAACTCTATACCTTCATGAAGAAAATTTCAAACGAATTTTTCTGAACTAGACACGTGTTTCGATTATTAAATTCTCATCAGTGATGTTTCCAGTGGAGCCACAAAAATTGATTTCAGTAGCACCTAGAAGTATCACATTATTTGCGACATTATGTGTGTATTCAGTTCTCATTGATTTGTCATTTGCAGACCTGCCTACCTGTTTCATATCAAAAGTGTAAAAGTGTGCTTCTAAAAGGGTAATTAAGGGAAATTTAGCGTAATATAAACATTCAATTGATTATAATTTCGAGTTTCCCTGCTTCGAAATTAAAAAAAAATGTACACAATTGATTATACGATATCTATCCTAACTTTTACCGATTTGTTTCAAATATCTTAAAAAGTCCTTCTGATTTGAAATAGGTTTAGGCGTTAAAATTAGCAAGAAAAACGTAGAGCGTATTTGTAGGTCAAAAATCGTAAAAATAGGCAGGTCTGCATTTGCCTGTCGTAATAACGCTATGGTACAATGTCTCAAAACTTATAACCTTTAGCTTTACCTCCCCCTTCCTCCATGATCCAAATGCTATTTATAATTAGGTTTACCAAGGGATTGATTGTATTTTTTCCTTACTACAATATGTTTTGTCAGGAGTATTCATATTCGTCGGGACTCATAATTTGGTCAAGGAAGGCACTGACGAAAATGATGAAAATTGATTCCTGACGAATCTCCCAAGGCGCCTGGTCTCACTTCGTAGTGTTCGTGGTTCGCGGCCGTTCCGCAGCATAGTTAAGGCTGATTTCGGCCATTTTCGCGATAAAATTGTGTATCTGATTTAACAGCACACTTTTCATTTCAGTTTTGCTTAAATCTAAAATAATTTTCGTAAATTTTGAATTATATGATATCACAAAATGCAGTCCATATAGCAAAAAAAAAAGCTTCGCGTCGATACACTACATACTTTGCAAAATCACTCCCTGTTGCACGTGTTTATTTTTTACTGTTATTTATACCAATCGATTCTACGTTTCATGCGTTCAAACAAAAGTGCTACCAGACCGTATGAATTATTTACCTATTTAGTTAATTTTAGGGTAAATTCAGTGCAACACAATTAAAAAGGTCATTTTTGATCGTATTTGCATTTCATAGACAATAACAAAGTCCATGCCAATGGTCTGGTAGCACTTTTCTAGTAGGGAAATTATCGCAGTTTCTAAGAGTAGCAATCTTTTTACAAGTTATTGTCAGTAACAGGAGGTGCTTTTACTATTTCTATCAGTAATTGACTTTGATACTCTTTCAGTACGAAATTCAATCTTTAAACGATGCTAATCATTAGCACGTTGCTCTTACCGTCAAATGATATTTTTTAAACTGCGAAATATGACTTTTGATGAAGATTTCACATCTGTTAAGCCATAAACATTATCAAACACAATTTACTCTTTATTAGATTTACTTTTCAGACAATGTGACTAAAAACGAAAATATTAAAAAAGTGACTGTACATAATATTTTTTTTCTGTCTATCGATTTATAGACCCCCCCCCCCCCAAAAAAAAAACCGATTGTGCACAAAATTAATATACTTTGTGCATCGGTTTTTGTCTATACACCGATAGACAGAAAAAAATGTTACAGTCATTTCTTATAATTCAAATGAATTACCATTTAATCATCTAGTTTTTTTTTTAATCGACAACATTTTTGCATTGTTGATTTTCAAGTTCATGAAACTGGCGACGTAGTATTTGAATACAGTACAGTAGATAACAATTGAACATCTGTAATATAGCAAAGAAAATACAAGCTCGATCCACAAAGAACCCGCTATTTTTTTTTTTACAGAAAACAGTTAGTATATCGATTTCAGTTCATACATATGCAAGTTTACAAACTGAAAAAAAAACTCTACATACTCATCGTTTTGATCAGTAGCAGGAGAAGAGGGTTGTTAACGTCTATGTTACAAGGTATTATTCTTTTTCTTTTTCTTTTCGTGAATTAATGAAAATAAATTATTATTTGGTTGTCGTCCTTGAAATGACATCCGCTCTATTTTTATGAATTTAAAAAAAGGATAAAGCCAATATTTATAATTGATTCACCTACTTAGAATGCGTTCATGGACAAATCTCTATTCTGTATAAAACGGAATGGGAAAACCACCCAGTCAAAGGAATTTATCGCGCTTCCCGGTTGCTTGATGTACTTTGGGTTAATACATAATTTATCAATCAACCAGGAAACGCGATAAATCCCTGTGGTCCAAGTACCAGATCTTGAGTCCCCCCCGAAACCTCTACATTTTTATTTATTAACTCGGTCCAATGTTAATTTTTAAGGGGGAGGGGAGAGGGGCGATAAAGGGAGAGGAGTTGTGGGAAAAATGCTTTGCTTGCAACTGCCCGACATTACAAAAATCTTTTTATGTCTCATATGTATAAATACGTGATATGCTGATTTGAGGGAAGGGGAGCTTAATTATTTCCGACGGGATTTTTTTCTTTAAACTCAAAGAATCTAACTTGAAATTTTTCATTTCCTGTAGACCATAATAAAATAAATAAATAACCCTGAAGGTATAATCTTTAATGCATTACACAGGTACTTTGTTTATATTTCTTCTTATGCCGGGATGGGTTAACCTCCTATTTATTTTATACGGTACCTTCAAAACCGGGTAGTCTTTGACTTTGAAACTTTTTATAGCTACATGCAAAATTATAAAATGTGAGAATTTCATTCTGTTTCATGAAGGAGGCATAATTCAAAATGATATACATGTATGTTACACAGATGTGTTATTGTGATTTTGACGATCGAAAGACAAAGTGGTTTATGTATTTTTTGATTGCTGCATAGACCGATCAAATTTACTGTACACGCTGGCCATCAGACCACCGTTAATTCGCGTAGATCAGGGGGAGGGGCATTTTCAGAGCGTTGTTTTTTGATTGATATCTTGCGGCTGTTCATGCATGTCTGATTTTTTCCCACGACCTTACATAATCGAGAATCACAAAGCCCTTTTTAAAAATCTAGTTTCACACAATCAGTAAGAAGACGAACGAGTTGCTATGACGACTTCAGCTTGCAGTTTCACTGTGAAACACTATTTTGAAGAAAAAAAACACTGCTATATCAGATGAAACTCAAGATTTCTTTTACACTGATATTCGTCAACAAAATTCCTGATGTGTAATGGTCACTCAAGTGAAGTTTCTTTTGTCTAATTATGACACATTTCAATCTTGCACGGCATGCATCCATTATTAGGTATAATAAAGCTCATATACTGGAATTTAAAAGGTACTTCTTTTCAAAGAAATAAGAATATACATGACGTCATAAGATCATCATTACTTTTTGTAATTTTTCTTAAATGACAAGAAAATCTTATTTTCGTGATGAATTATCTTTAATGGATAATAAATCTTGTTTAACAATAGGCAGTTGCTTGATATCTTCTCCCTTGGGTTCAGGAAAAATATTAGCTTTACTTCTTTGAAAAGGCAAAATCCGGAAATGAAAGAAATTGCACAATGATTATCTCTAAAATTGATACCATAGAATAGGATTACAAGTCAGCTGTTACAAGTTATTCATTGGAGTTTACCTTTATTTACTTCATAATTTCTAACTTCCAGAAAAGGAACAATTGGACACAAATCGTAGCAAGCTACATAGTAAATTATATTCGTGTTGCATGCAAGCAGGAGATGCTTACTTTTCCTGGGCACCCGGTCTCACTCCCATATCGGTAGTTCGCTTCTTTTCATATGGTGGAGGTTTTTGTTTGTTTGCTTTGGTTCCTGTTTTATCCTGATTTTGTATGCCTTCGATTTCTGATTTTCTGAATTATCAATTTTGTGTTGTAAACAGGGATATGGTCATTATCAATATTTGTCATACATGTATATTGTAAGCATGTCTTAATACTCTTATCATATGTTTTATAAGACATTACTCTTAAAACCAATATAGTTTATATACATACAAAACTGACAGTCATACAATTAAACAATAACATTGATTCTAAGTGGATTCTTTCATTGTCTAAGTAAAGTGAATATACTGTACACCGCACCTTCTAGATAGACAGTCCCATCTCAGTTATCTCACATAAAACTTAAAAAGGTAGATCAACACTGCAACATCCAATAGCCAAACCAATTTGTTTTGAATCAGAAGGTGTCTATGTACCTTTCGTCAATCTGAAATTAAAAATTATGAATCAATATACATGTGACTTCACTTGCACTGTGAAAATTTTGACTACTGTAGTGTATTGAATTCTCTTTCACTTTCAGTTTATGAGGTTATAACATACTTACACATACATCACCCCCCCCCCCCCCCTGTACAATTTACTTACAAAATAGAATTGATATACTAGGATGAGTTTATCGAATTCATATATTTTGTTTTTAACTTGATGCCAAGACACATGCATACTACCTAATTATAACGACGATACAGTATGATGTAGATGCATACACATACACCGTATGACACGTGTAGTACAGTGCTGCATAGTACACAGTGTGGAGCATTAACAAGGTACACATGATGACAAAATGAACGATTTCTGTCCTTTTCAAATATTTCATTGTTCATGATTTTATTTCATTTATTAGAATGTTATCGTTATACAGCATGCTTGATTTTATGTCTATAAAATGAATACATACCATTATTTCATATTTTCTTTCTGCCCGCCTTCTAAACTTTGGGATTGCACCTGGCCATAGCTGCTCAGTAACACAGAGTACCATAACAACGCACAGGGGGTCACAGAGTACAACTATCGATTATTGGTCTTCTCAAAAGTACATTGATTCAGCGAAGTGCAAGTTAAATCTGATATGTAACTTTTTGATGTCCCTAGATTACCGTCATACGGTATCTATATTTCACAGCTCATCCGGTATGCTAGAGCAAGTACTGATGTTTTGGATTTTTATAATAGAAATCTACAAAATAGAAAGAAACTTTTAGGTCAAGGTTTTCGCTTTCACAAACTAGTAAAGACTTTCTGGAAATTTTACAAAAATTATGATAAACTTCTTTTGAAATTTGGACCCATACAATCAACAGAGTATATTACTTTAGGTATTTAAAAACCTGCATTCTATGGTGACATAATTAACAAAATAAGAAGGATCAAAGGTAGACAGCATATTTATCGAAAATGC
The DNA here is from genome assembly GCA_028142955.1 of Pinctada fucata. NCBI lineage: Eukaryota > Metazoa > Mollusca > Bivalvia > Pterioida > Pteriidae > Pinctada > Pinctada fucata. The sequence goes on along the minus strand of AP027112.1, from coordinate 48,227,146 downwards.
GTCAGAGTCATCAAACGCCTTTCATACCGTGGATATGATCCTAACGTCACTAGGCTTGGTACTTGACCAATCTACAGTCTTGTACGAGCGCATTCTTAAGACTTGCACTCTGACTGACTGTGACGACGGGACTCCATGACGGGCCCTGTCCAAACCTCTTTAGAGAAGACAGGGTCCCGACCACCTGTCCTGTCTGAATGTCAGTCGGACTCCGCGGGTGATAACATACATGAGCTCGCTACAGCCGGCAGAACACGGACTGTATTTCACAACGTCCTCTTTTTATATCAATTTCCATATTCATCTGTGTTGCTTGGACCCCTGTGTTTTACGGTCTTCTTTGTGTGTGATCATCTAACAGTGAGGAGGTTGTTTTACACCATAATTGTGCGTTCTTCACGACCTCTGGGAAATCGGAATAGTGGGAGGGTTGTGCGCACGTAATCCAGGATAACCACACCGTCTGCTTTTTACGTGGCAGATGGCCGTCCTCAGTCGGCACTGGTTGCCCATTGGTCTCGTTGGTTAATGTGTAGTCTTTTATGTTCATGTTTCTATGTTGTGAGTTGGTGTTCCTTGTCCCTTTTGCGTCTCTTTCTGTGGATGTCTGTTCTGTGTTTTTACATGGGTGTTTTGGGATTTTGCTGTGGGTGCTGCAACCTAGTGTTGTTGGAGATCCCCTCCTTTCTTTTTTATTACTAGCAATTTTTACATATGAATTTACCGAATATTAATCAATTAAGTTACAAAACTTTGTTGCTATCGTACTTGACGACAAAGAGTCTATAACGTCAGCTGACGTTACATAATTTCGCGGTAAATAAGTTGACTTTTCTTGAATGCTGCGTACGATTGGCATTCTCACGATTTGGCTTTGCCTTCTCGACTTTGAGACTGAATAACTGTTAGGTACTTTCTTTGTCAGTCAGTGCACGCAATCAAACTTTATGAACAAAACAAGTTTTAGATAGGCCATTTCCCATGCTTATTTTTCATGACGCTCTCCATAGGCTCAAATTTAAACTCGGACGTCACGTTGAAATTTAACATTGAAAACTCCCCATATAAAATTTATATTGTCTGCATACAATGATTGAAAAAAAAACCCTCAACCATGTTTTATGTACCCGAATTTACGACTAGGCGAGATCTATTCAATGAAATGGGTTTTATTTTATCTTTTGAATGACATAATTATCAAAATCGCATTTAACCAGTTTCCGAAATGAGACGTGCGGACAGTAAATAAATGTCTCGATATGTCGTTATATTTTGTTGCAATTCGAAGACAAATATTTTTTGTACCTAAGATTAAGTTGTCCCTCGCATTTCTATGTGGCGACCCTTTAGATGAATGAATTTATGCTAAAATGTATGTAAATGTTATATATGTAAGAAAATATGGGGAATGCTTAATTACATTTTCACATTTTCAGCTATTTCCTTGAATAACATTTTGATTAACCTAGGTAATAATGAAGGCTCTCAAAACAATTTAAAGTAGTCATCTCACTTTTTACACAATGGGCTACCGTATAATGTTCAGGATATACTGTCATCATAGTTGCAGAGATGGTCAGGGATTATGAGACTCGTTTAAGAAAGGAGGGGATCATTTAAGATTGTGTCTTAATTTTAGCTAAGTTATGGGTATGCATTTATCGCATGAAATGCGCTTAGGCGCATTACATGTACGAGACACGTACTTGCTGTATGTTGCATACCTGTAACAACACAAAAAGTATGATTATATAATTATTTATCATCAATATGCACATTGACACAATCACCTTATTTATGGTGTTGCATGCAATCATGAGACACTTATCTCCCGGGGCACCTGGGGTAACTTTGGAATGCTATTCATTCCGCAACCTTTCCGGTGGAAATTCTAATCGTTCTGACTTTGTGACTGAAGACCTGATAGGTACTTGTTTGTCCGTTCCACTCTTGTTTTCTGAGAAAGATGGTTTTTCTCATGAAAGGAATCTTTAAATTTAGATCGCCGTTGTACAGTATGAAGATTAAAGAGCTTATGCATTTAATTTCCATCGTTATTATTAGGAAACGAAGATTCTGATGGGCCGAGAAATTTGTTGATACCTGTATCTACGCAAAACGGAAGTACGCGCTTAGCAACATCATAAGCAACGTCGTTAGCAACACGATTTCAAAGCTGCAAATAAACGTTGAAAAGCGACGAAATGAAATGATAAGTAATCAATGTAATATTTTTTTGGTTGATCGAGGTATGCGCACGATGCAGTTTTCCCTCAATTTTTGGTGTTGATACCTCGATCAACCAAAAAAATATTACAATGATTATTTAAGGAACGTTTACATTTCCGAAATAATACAAGTAAAACGGATAACGCCAACGGTCGTCCAAAGGATGATGAAATTATCAAAATCCTCAGTCCATTGGTCGCCCGTTTGTAACGAATCGACGCTGCTAGTGTTCATGGATCTCGTGACTAGAGTCGAACGGATACGTACCGTGCGAGTAATGGAGGTCTAGCGTAAAAGTTAGGGACGTCTAACGAATAATTTTAAAACGGAAATGCAATGTATGATTGTCGGACAAATCGGCTGATGAACGACATCCATTTCGCGTCCATTGCCCTCCGTTAGCTGTCCGTTACATCTCCGTTTTATCCGTTTCACGTCCGGTAGATGCCCGTTCGTCATTCGATATTCTCAGACATCAACGTACACCTAGCGGATATCAACGAAAGCCTACTTGAGATATAGCTGACGAGACGAAAGTGTACAGGACGAAACGGATAAAACGGAAAAGTCTTCTGCCGATGGAAAGTTTTTAGCATGTTCAAACTTTCTAAAGGAGAGAACGAATACCAACAGACATCATCGAACGAGTAACAAATTCAACGAAGTACTGGACGACTAACGGATGCGTATCGATGCAAATGGAGACCGACGGATAGAAAATGTTGTTCCATTACTCGTCCGTTCTCTTTATCCGGTTAGGTATGTTAGATATGTTGAAAGTTACTTCTTATGTACGTTTCATACGGATGCCTTGAGAGCCATTCTTCTTTACGCACCTTTTTTTATGGTAACTAAGATTTCATAAGTTACCATTAACGGAGTATATTTCAGTTTCAACAGGAATAAATCTCACACAACCATTTTAAGGCAAAGGATGGCTCCATTTGCGGCTTACAACGATGATGTCTTTTGAATTCAGATATTCAAGTAACAAATTCCTAACTCTTACTCTCTTGAACATCTAATTTCACTCTCTGTTGGGAAATTCACATCAGCTCATATGTGTTTTCCTTATAGGTTCGATTTTTGTCTGAACTCCGAAAGATATTAGATATTTCATATGATATGAAAGAAATCGTTTTAGAATTTAAAACATCTGATCTGATACATAATATTTCTCTTCATTGTGATTGAAAACGCTGAAGCAAAGATCATTGACATTTTTAATAGACAGTCAATATCATTAAGATTTGTAATTCTTACCTCAATATAAACGATCAAGAGGTATAAGTACTTTTTCGTAATTCTTGTTTACAAACAGGATGTCTTCTGATGGATTCCTATACCTTACCATAATATTATGCATGCTGCCGGATTACAATCAACAGTACAAGAAGACTGACAGATGTCCCTCTGGAATCATAGAGTGGAGAAAAAGAGAAAGCGAATTCAAATGTCCTGTAGAGAAACCTTACCATTGTTTACTCTTCTACAATAGTTCTCAGCTTTATGAGACATGCTTAGCAACTTCACCAATTGCACCAAAGAAAGGTAAGTAGATTTGACATGAATGTAAGTGTATCCAATTCTGTATAAAATTCCATACTGTATTCCCTACATTTAATCAGTTTGTATGAAAATATTCCTTCTTTGGAGCCTTTTTTCTTCATTCAAAGTTTTTCTTTCATTTTTGTTGCCAATCAATAATAAAAACTTTTCACCATAATGAAATCTGTCATACATGTATGATTTGATTTTGGGCGGCTTAAGAAAGCACTTTGGCTGGAAGCATCATTGACGAGAATTTTATATTGGAAACACGAGTCTGGTTTGAAATGTTCTCTAAGAAGGTATAGAGTTGGAACCCTTCCGCATTATTTAAAAATAAGATAAAGAAGATCCTGACGATTATTTTAACAGCACTAACAATAGATAAAAATTGAGAATCGACGTACCCCAAGCAGGCTAGAGGTGGGACCAGGTGCCCGGGAGTAAGCATCCCCTGTTTGACTAGCCGCTCCCGTCGTCAATGTTCAGGCATATGCACACTTATTTATTGTAGCTGTGTGGAGCAAATACCCGTGAAATTGGATGTTTTTAAATGTATCGAATGCTTCTTTCCAGCTCTGTCGCCTGAAAGGAGCTTTGTCTTGGCACGTTATCGATTTGACATACATCTTATTTGGCTATTTCTAAAACGTGTTATTTCATCCAAGCATATTATCGAAATTAAAGATTGACATCTTAGCATCATCCCTTCAATGCTATATGAACATAGTTTTATTTGTATATGCTACTGAATCGACCCTAAAGGAAATTTAAAAGCGTACTCCCTGTAATTATAAATAAACATTACAGAAGTACCCATCAATTATTCAGTCTCACAGTCGAGAAGGCAAGTCAAAATCATTAGATTTTCCACAGGAACGGTTGCGACCCTCGGAATAAAAAGATACTGAAATGAGACCAGATGCCCGGGGAGAGTCAGCGTCTCCTGATTGCATGCAACACCCGTCGCAACAGCTCCACGGAAACCTCGGTGAAAAAGTAAATACACAAATTTAAGCGAATTCTTAAGACTTGCACTCTGACGACGGGACTCCATGCCGGGCCTTGTCCAAACCTCTTTAGAGAAGACAGGGCCCCGACCACCTGTCCTCTCTTAATGTCAGTCGGACTTCTCGGGTGATAACACACATTAACTTGCTACAGCCGGCAGAGCACGGACTGTTTTATCTACGCCTCTTTTTATATCCATTTACATATGCATCTGTGCTTCTTGGGCCCCTGCGTCTTGCGGTCTTGTTTGTGTGTGGTCATCTTACAGTAAGGAGGTTGTTTTACACCACAACTGTGCATTCTTCGAGGCATCTGGGTAATCGGAAAAGTGGGAGGGTTGTTTGCACGTAATCCAGGATAACCACACCGTCTGCTACCAAACTGGCTGATTACCGTCCTAAGTCGGCACCGATTGCCCAAGGGTCTCGTTGGTTTATGTGTGGTGTTTTATATTCAATGTCCTTAGTCGGTACCGGTTGCCCATCGCTCTCGTTGGTTTGCGTGCAGTCTTTTGTGTTTGATATCTTTATGCCGTGTGTCTCTTTTTCGTCTCCTACTGTTCCCGTCTTCTCTAAGTTTTCACTTCGTGTATTTGGTGTTTTGTTGTTGGCACTGCAGCCAGGTCTGGTTGGAGATCCCCTCCCTTCTTGTGAACTGCGTTTTTGAAGACATCCAAAAGGATATTTTTTCAGGTCTGGAATTTTGTCAAATGCATTTTGCAAATGCATGAATTCTTGTGAACTGCGATTTTGAAGAAGACATGGATGTTTTTTTTTTCAGGTCGGGATTTGGTCAAATGCATTTTGCAAATGCATGAAGAGACAGAAGATCAATTACAGCTGATCGTCTGTCTTTTCAGCGTTTTTGATATTTTCTGTTACAAAATTTCTTGAAATTTCTAAAACGTGGGTCCTGTAGCAACATATCCCTCCCATTCTGCTACGGTTTTTTTTGGTACATTTTTGGACATAACTTTCATACTTTTTGGCCACATTACATTGTTTAGACTGAGGATCACTGACGAGGGTTTAGTACCGGAAACGTGCATGTCTTGTCCATGCTTTAAATTTTTCAGGTTTTAAATGATGCTATTGAATCTGAAGACCTTTAACATTAATTTTTATGTCTACAAGGAAAACGCGACGGATAATACAGTCCCCTCTCCACATTTAAGCAATGCCACCAAATTTCAGCTCCCGTCCGAATTCTTCGGCTGTCTCTCTCATTAACATGAATACCTGAGCGTTTGTTGCGCCTTCCAATTCATAGCACCATTTGATAACATAATCATATCTCAAACACTTTTTTTCAGCGGGATGTCCTAGGATATATAAGATCAAGGATAATGATCCGGTCCTTGTATCTACATTGAGCAAATGCCCAGTGGCAAACACCGAATGTCCACCGTCCTATCACAAAGGATATTTATCTAATCAACTTTATATGTGTATGTAAACTTAAATTCCTTCATATGCCTTCACTGTTCACTTTGTTTCAACATTCTAATAGCAGATTCCACATGATTATAATATTATGTATTGTAGGCTTTGGGGTCAATGCATTTTTGAGTGGCAGGTTACGTGTCATCCATTTCTAAAGAAGCCTTGTTATTGTCTCCGTCTGTGTGTCCGAGTTGTGGTTTTCTCGTTAGAAAGTTCCGTTTAATATTTGTTTTTTGTTTCAAGAATGTTTAAAAAATAATAATAATCTGATTTTCGGGTCGAGTTTTTGACTTTTATTCACTGATAATTGGGGGGGGAAGGGTCCTTTGGGTTTTTTTTTTTTTTTTTTTTTTTTTTTGTTGTTGTTGTTTTTGTTTTGTTTTTTTTTGAAATTGTTCTGAATTGTGATGAAAAAAAAAATTGCTTTTTGTTTGACAGTAAAAAATAATATTACAATTACATGTAATCTGAATTTGAAAATTAGTTTAAAATTTCGCTTCAAATTCCTAAAAAAAATTCCGGCTTGATTCGCTCGCTGCAGTTTTCAATTAATATAAAAAGAAGTTTCACTCGCTCCGCTCGCCATAGTTTCCTATCAAAACATTATTTCTTACTTTAATGGCAAAGTCCAAGTGAAAATATCAAAATAATGCAATTGTTAATGAAAAGGGATTCCTTAAAGGCTTAATTATCAACATAATGTACTACTATGAATGGATACATGTATCACCATAGAGTCTAATTTTGTATACAAGCTTGAAAGAGAACTTCAGCATTTTATCAATTTACAATTCTAAGTTGAAAACATGATAAAAATAAAGTACTATTTTAGAATTTTTAGTAGAAATAAAAAATTTCTATTAATAAAACACAAAGATTCTTAATATATTGCACATCACTAATGTTAGAAAAAAAATCCTCCAAGTATCCAAGAAAAAATGATTTTACTCCGGTCCAGGGCGAAAAAAATCATCTTGTTCCGACAACCCCTCCCCCCCTCTCGAATATCAAATGGACCGTGCCTTAAAATTGAAGATGGCACCATCAACAATAACGTTTGATTATTCTTAATTCTGATACCGGGGCCAAAGTGCGACTTCCTTTTTTTAAAGCAATACAACGAAGGAAACGTATGTTATCTTGAAGTTTTTGTTCAATCCGAAGTTTGTTGAAAACTGTTACATGTACTTGTATTGTGTATGTAACATCATTAATGTGAACAGCACCACCTACAACACTCTGTTTCTGGAGATTGCTTGTCCGTCTTCTGCTCTCTCTAAGGAAAGTTCTGATATTTAAGGTTGCTCGTGAATATGTATGCCCTCATGTTGTGATTTTTTAGATTCTGATTTTGGGCTTTGTGTTTTACTATTATTCACTGATTCCAGTTTAAATTGCATGTTGAGATGGGAGGATCTCCAATATCACTAACGTTCAAAGTGAAACACACACATAAGGAACAATCAGACGAGAAAACGAGAACCGTTATTGCGACTTTGCACAAAAAACATTGTTCACTTGATGATACATTTTAAGATATTCTTGCACATATTGGCATATACTTTTAAAAACAAATCCAAGGAATGCTTGAGTCGCCTGCGAACCGGCTTTCTCTTTATTGAAAGTAGGTCAAATATCAAGGGCAAGGTCACTAGGTCAAAATAATGGAATGTTTAAAAAAGGTGTTTTCATAAGGAATACAAATGTGAAATATCAAAGCCCTTTCACTCTCCAATCAAAAGATATAGCCAATCTTAGATTTTTTGAAAATTGGGCAAGGTCACGAGGTAAAAAAAATTATGGTATGTGTAGAAATGTCTTGTCACTTGGAATACACATGTGAAATATCAAAGCATATCACTTACTTACAAAATATATATCCAATCTAAGATTTTTTGAAAAGTAGGTCAAATATCTAGGTCAAGGTCACGAGGTCAAAAGTATGGTATGTGTAGAAAGGTCTTGTCATAAGGAATACACATGTGAAATATCAAAGCCCTTTCACTTACCATTCAAAAGACATCGCCAATCTTCGATTTTTTGAAAAGTACGTCAAATATCTAGGTCAAGGTCACGAGGTAAAACATTAGGGTATGTGTAGAAAGGTCTTGTCACAAAAATTACACATGTGAAATATTAAAGCCCTATCACTTACCAATCAAGATATATAGCCAATCTTTAATTTTTTTGATTTAATGAAAAGTAAGTCAAATATCTAGGTCAAGGTCATGAGGCCAAAAATTATGGTATCTGTAGAAAGGTATTGTCACAAGGAAAACACATGTGAAATATCAAAGCCTTATCACATACCAAAGTTATGGGGTGTGACACCCAAGTGTGACAGACAGACAGACAGACATATAGACAAACGGACAGACAGACGGACAACGGACAAGGTGATCCCTAAGTGTCGCTGTGCTTCGCAGGCGACACAAAAATTACTATTTTGTACAGCATTTATATTTTATTGATATGTAATTGCAATTTTCTTCTTTTCAAATTTAGATCCAGCCTGCTTTATGAATTTATCTGCAAGAATTCAAATGACGTAAGCCTTAACAGTTAGTTGTTTATTTCACTGCTCATATCATTCAAGATAACATGTGCGAGACATAATTTATTTATTAGAAAAATATGTTTAATAAAATACCATTCATCGAGATAAAGATCGAAAAAGTACCAACAAGTTATTCAGTCTCAAACTCAAAGTCGAGAAAGTAAGGTAAAATCATTAGAATAATGTTTTAGTTCACCTTAAAGAGATGTTTTGAATCTAAAAGTAGAATTGCTATGTCAGACAGATGTGGCCAATATCTCGAGCTAATCATAAATAACTCCCAAGTCAAAAACACCGAAAGCAAAGGCAAAATAGTTCCAAAGTGATCAAAAGCATAACATAACTTCATCTTCATCATAGATACTCCCATTTCCTAAGTAGTAATATTCCTTCATGTATTCGTTTTGTGTATTCAAATGCATTTGATACGCTGTTCTTAAACAAGTTATAACAACCACTACTTTGATTTGAGGGCATGGAGACTAACTAAACAAGAGTCCTAGGGGCGCAAAGCTCACCTGATACTCATGTACAGTCTTAACATACTAATATGACATAACGCATAACGATAGTGGCAGTGCTAGGATATGAATCCATAATTCATGGGTCCATACACACATGATCATTTACGACGATCATTTTTTTAATATTAATAATTAAAAAAGATAGTTTAAATTTTAAAGTATAATTCAATAGTATGCAATTATTATGAGTGATCAAAATGGGGAAAACGGAAAACAAAAGATCAGATAAATAAAAGAAGTGTATGCACAGCAAGAATTGGTTGCATCATCCACAGCAGACACCGAAATAAACCCCTTGCGAAAACACAGAGAAGATAAGCACAACAAGAGAGCATACGGACATGACAATACAAAGCTACTCAAAACTACTCCAATATGTCTTAATGATAAATAGTGTGGACTTAGTACTGCTATCTTATATGTTTGAAGCAAAATTGTGTGTTTATCTCGAAAACATATACCTCCCCCCTCCTAATTGTAATATGACCATACAAAAAAGACAGCAAGCGGGTGGTCCAATTAATAAAATTTAAAATATACAAACACATAGAACGTCTTAAAAGAAAACAGTTTGAATATAGGTTAAAATATGAATGCTTTTAGGTTATTGTAGCCGTATTGTAAAAAAGGAAGCATGAAACCCGAAAATAACCTAAGAGCCTGATTTACATCTAGGCTATGACACCTTTTTATCCGAATATCAGAATATTGTTGTTGCATGCCTTTTTAAATATAGACATCAAGGTAGAAAAGATGAGCATAGAGAACGATCAGCTAACAAAAGTCACGACAAAAAATGATATTCAATAAACATACCAATAAAAAAACGAGACAACGAAAGTAGCCTTATACTTCTATTACTATTACTCCTGAATTCAAATCTCTTTGAACATATAAAGAATGAAAAACAATTTCCAATCGTTTTAGATCAGATACCATAACCGAGATACATGCAACAGGAAGGATGGTGGCGACAAGGTGTCCAAACCAAGTACCAAAAGAAAATAATCACCTACCAATCATCATAGGGCTTGGGATTGCCTTATGTATCGCAGTCATTGTTATTATAACAATTGTCGTTTTGCTGTTTCGAAAGTGCAGGGTACAAGGTAATATTGCATATAAATTCCAATAAAAAAAATCAACAAGCATATTTCTCCTGAATAGCATTCTGAAATATTTCTCTATAAACGTAAACTACAAAATGTCTAAGGAGGCGTTAATATTCCTGGCTCCACTATATAATAAAACAATTGTGGACTTTTCATTCGGTGAATATGGTGTGATATTTCTTAATTTAAGGATATTGACTTTGACATTTGCCTCGGTCAATATATTCAAATCAAGAAAATGTCACACCATATCACCTCATAAAATGTCCCTAATTGTTTAATATTGTTGACTTCCAAAACGTTCTATAAATTATGTAAAAGTAAAAGAAAATATATACCTTGTATTTCATATCTTTATGATAATGCGGAAGGGTTCCAACTGTATACCTTCTTGAAGAAAATTTCAAACCAATTTTCATTTACCAGACAAGTGTTTCGAATTGTATATTCTCATCAATGCTGCTTCAAGCCAAAGTGCTTTTCATAAGCAGTCCAAATTAATGACACTAGCGTCCTCTTGTCTTATTTTTAGAATTTAAATTTCTGCATTTACTTTACAGAGAGTGCCCGGCTCAAAAGTTAATCATCTTAGCAAAGACTACAGCAATATATGCGATTTGACGAAATTATAGTTGTATTTTAAAGAATTACTTCTTTTTATATGTTCTAATGAGTTATGTTTCCTTCATTCTATACGTTGCAGAGAGTAACAGATCCACCGAAACCCTGGAAAATAATGAATCAATTCCTGGCGAAGGTACAGTTATACTCAATGTCCATATTTGGTACAAACATGGGAATTTATTTGGCACATGACCTACAGTACTACAGTTTGTAGATGAGCAAAAATGGTAAAAAGTCATAAAGGAGGCAAAGAAACGAAAATGATAATTTGAAATAATTCTTCCAGAAATTGCGAGCTATAAATAATGTCCAACTAATGATGATTGCCTCTTCTTGTAATGCATGTGCAACAATAATTATTCGGTTAATATAAACGCTTTTAACAGGCCATGGAAATATGGATGATTCTGCTGAAAGATTGCAACTGATACCGATAACAAGTAAGATTTTTTTCTATCACTAGATACATAAATCTTACATTTTGTTTACTTGTATGAGTCTTCTCTGAGATTTTACATCTGGAGGTTCGATGTTTTCGAATTTCAAATATGAATAAAAACATAATGTTACATGTACAACGGTCAATAAACAGCAAGGTTCGCATAGCAAGCGAAATAGCAAATACGAAAGCAACAAACCGACATTATTTCTCAAAATTTGTTTTTCATATGTTTAGGCTAATTATGAGCTGACTGCTGGATAGTCAGTGTCGAAAGTTAAAAGTGATAACAACATTATTCAGAGAGAAAACAACTACTATTGAATTTCGTTTAAAAATTAACAGGACCGCGGGTCGGTCGACATATACTTTTCTTCTTTGTTCTGTGTTTATATACAAAACTGTCTTCATCTGCATACTGTATACGTATCTGTGGTGTTTAAAAAAATAAAAGGTGTTAGAATGTTAAAGACAACATAAAATATCGGACATATATGTTTCGCTGCTTGTAACTTTACAGATTTGATGTCACCCTATTATATAATTGTTTCGCTTCCCCGATTGTCTTATACCTCAGTTGGAGTAAAACGCACTCTCAACTTTTCGCACGTGGATCAAAATCTTTTGCCCAAGGGTGTGCTTTAAGCCAAGCCAGGTAATCTATAATTTTGATAAATTTATCAATGGAAAAAAATATGGGAAAATATCAGAAAAGTAAGCATAAATGAACAAATTCGCCTAATAAACCTCCTCTAAACCCGTGTATATTTTTTCTAAGATAGACCGTCATCGAAATCCTCTCGCTCATATTTTTTTATGTTATTTTGATAAGGCATCACAATTAAACCTTTTTACAATAAAGTAAACGCATACGCATGGTATTATTCGCAAAACTTATTACATTTTTTTAGTCCAGTTGAATAATACTTAGCTTCGAACAATATTTCGTCCGCCTCACATGTTGTTCTCATTCAGTTATTTTTTGTGTTTGACATATACACAAAAATTGAATAGGAACACATGTTAATTGGGCGAATCTTGATCTAGTTGAATAACAAGCTTCGAACAATATTTCGTCCACAAAAACGTGTTTGATGGGCGAAATATTTTTAAAGCCAAATAACAACTTGTTTGACCTATTTTAATCGGGTATTCAATTTGCTTTGTTTTCTTTTGTTTTGTTTTTTTGGAGGGGGGGGTTGTATATAAAGAGTCTGATAATTAGGTATATTAACCGGCAGGACGTATCCGAAGAGGGCAAAACACGACTTATAAATATGCAATCGATTTAGAGTACACAATGTCCTAAAATACACGAAAATAATTCATTCTTCAAAATTTGTGTTTATCATAAATATATCGAAGACTTACCTAATAACTAATATTATTTTATTAAAATAAAGAATCATATGCATCTGTTAGCATTCAAGAAATTCCATACTTGAAGGAATTGTTATTACTGAGCAAATCGTATGAATAAAATCTTGTCAAAAAAAGGGAAAACATGTCTAAGTGTATGTAAGAAGCTCAACAATTTTTTCCAGAGAAAGGATTTAAGGAAAAAAAGAGATCGAAACTCGCAGCATGCTGTAGAAAGCATTTACAAAACCCATAAATAATGTATTCGTGATACTCTTGTAAATAAATATTATTCTATTTTTATACAAAGTAAATTATTTCTGCAGTTGAGACTTTTTATGTCCCCGGAATCACAGATTCGGGGTATATAGTTTTTGGCTTGTCCGCCTGTTTGTCTGTCTGTTTGTCTGTTTGTCCGAACTTAAAATGGGAAGTGATAGGGCTTTAATATTTCACATGTGTATTCCTTGTGAAAAGATATTTTCATTGACTTTGACCTTTCAAGTACTCAACAAAAAATGGTGTTTATACTTACAAAGATGCCACCGGGCCATTCTTGTTTCACAAACATAGGCTTTACTTTTTACATGTTTACGAATAATTTGTTTCACATGTTTAAAGAGTAAATATGTGCAGAACTTTACAATACGACGTACTTGAGAACGACATGCACAAAAGAAAGAAGTAGACTAGTAAAACGAAAAGAAACGATTTTGAACTAGAATATAATACGAAATACATAATATTGACCGAGGATAGAGAGAAGACATAAACCAGTTCATAACGCTTAACATTCACAGGAGCTCGCCGCTACGAATCTACAACGGCATCCTCATTTACTTTCAAAGCAGTTTCACAGAGGGTAGTTGGTTGTACATTTGTCTTCATGAATCTGTTGTTGGTTTTAATGTTGGTGGAGGTTATAAATCGTCATAGCTTTAAAATTGTTAATATTGAAATACAGATGCCATTAACGCCCGCGGCGACGTCACAACGTAATGGCCCAAAACGACGTTATCAGTCCTTTCTCGGCTTAATAATTAGAAGAAACCTGTTGTAACTTGGAAATGAATACTATTTTTCAAACATATTGGTATTCGAATTAAAATAACAAAAGAAGAAGAAATTCTGTCACTGGGCCGATTAGGGCTCTTCCCGGCTTTTCTCCTTTCTGAAGCGTGGGACCTGTAGCATCATATCCCACCCATCCTGATACGGCTTTCGGTACATTTTTGTGACATAATAACATTCACACTCTTTGGTCATATTACATTGTTCAGATTGAGGATCATTGACGAGCTTTAAATAACCGAGACGTGCATGTCTGGTCCATGCTGCAAATTTATCTGATCTTACATGATGCTATGGAATATGAAGACGTTTATCCTTTGTACCACTTGGTGAGTGTCACTGCTGGTGGACCAGGAGTCCTCGTGGGTACACGTAACCAAGTTCGATCAACTTTGGTTTTATCGTTTCGTCAACACATATGAAACTTTCTGTTATCAAAATTTCTGAAATGAGGGTCTTCCCTGACATTGTCGCAATAGCACTTTCTATATAGACATAACGTCAGAAAGTGCATGCAGTTTTTATATATTTTATTTCCATGCTTCATAAACATCGACGGCGGGTGCGGCTAGCCAACAGGGGATGGTTACTCCTCCCGGGCACCTTGTCCCACCTCTAGGTTGCTAGGGGTCCATCGATCTTTAATATTTCGCTCTATTGTAATTGCTGTTGAGATTATCGTCAGGATCTTTTTTAACTCATTGGTGTCACACTTATGACATTTGCCGTGTGGGGCTCGTAAAAAAGTTCCTCGCGAGGGGTTTGACAGTAAGTGTTTTGGATATACTTCCCTGACATTGTCGCCATAGCACTTTCTATATAGACATAACGTCAGACAGTGCATGAAGTTTTTATATTTTCCTTTCCATGCTTCATAAACATCGACGGCGGGTGCGGCTAGCCAACAGGGGATATTTACTCCTCCCGGGCACCTGGTCCCATCTCGAGCTTGCTAGGGGTCCCTCGATGTTTAATTTTGCGCTCTATTGTGAGTGCTGTTGAGATATCGTCAGGATCTTTTTTAACTCATTTGTAGCATCATATCCATGCCATCCTATTACGTCTTTCGGTACTTTTTTGGACATAATAACTCTTCGGATATATTACATTGTTTAGATTGAGGATCACTGACGAGGGTTATGTAACCGAAATGTGCATGTCTGGTCCATGCTTCAAATTAACTGTTTTTAAATTATGCTATTGAATATGAAGACGTTTAATGTTTGTACCACTTGGTGAGTGTCACTGCTAGTGGACCAGGAGTCCCCGAGGGAACATGTAGCCAAGTTCGATAAACTTCGGTTGATCGTTTCTACAACGCATTCGAAACTTTCTGTTATCAAAATTTCTAGATATTTCTTGTGGGTCCTGTAGCATCATATCCATCCCATCCTACTACGTCTTTCGGTACACCTTTTAGACATAATAACTTTCACATTTTTGGCCATAGGACATTGTTTAGATTGAGGATCACTGACCAGGGTTAAATGACCGAAACGTGCATGTCAGGTCTATGCTGCAAATTTATCCGATCATCAATGATGCTATTGAATTTGAATACGTTGAACATTTGTATGCCTTCCGTTTATAATTTTCTGAATTATAGATTTTTTTGCTGTATATAGGGATATGGTCATTATTCATATTTGTCATTCATGCACTTACCGTTTTCTGCATATTTATGCGATGACCATAATGATGATAGGATTAACTGTTACAATACTATAATAGTAAACTGTTACAATCTGTATCTATCTAAATTAAATACAAATAATTCTATTATATTAATATTCCTTCTGCGTTTCCCTTATATGAAGGTACCAAACCAACTGCACTGCATTTTTCGATAATCGCAAGAGCCTATCACGTGACATTTGAACAAATGCGGATTAATTTCCCATAAAATGCCCATTCTATTTACTGCTTCAACACAGATTCAAAATTCCATTATCAATCGATGCCGTCTACCCCCAGTGATTAAATGGGTCAAAATCTAGGTCACCCACATGTACACTTCCAAGAAGTGTGACGTAGTAAGTCGATCACGCGTCACACCAGACGAAATTCAAGGACGACCTGCACTGTCGTCTACGGAATGATGCCATGTTTGGATGAGCGGATTCAGACATTAGTGGATCAAATATTCAATATTTAAGATGAGGATTTGCTCCACTTGTGTCATTTATCAACAGTGAATTTATCACTTGTGTCATTTATCAACAGTGAATTTATTTTGCTTCTTATGGAATTATACAGATCAGAAATATTTCGTATCAGCAAATGCTGTGCCATGTTGAGGTAGGTCATGAAAATTTCGTGTATTTGTACTATTGTTTTTCACGGCTGTACTCGAATTTTGCATTATTCTAAATACTTCCAGGGAAAACAGAGTAATTTTACAGAAGTTTGAATAATGGTACCGATTGATTTCATAGGTTTATAATCAAATTAACAGTGTGTTCCAGTAACTCTTCAAATGCTTTCCTTCCAATATCCGTGACATTTCTCAACACTAACCATCCGCTTGGTCTTTATCATGTGGGACAAAAATTGCGATTGTTTCCGTACAGAAGGTACTACTTCGAAGCTAGCAAAAAACGCCGAACGTTCGTTTCTGTTACGTCAAGTGACGTTCTCCCTCCGCAGTGACATTTCAAATATAAAGAAACGGGATGAAAAGGGACAGAAACAACTCAATTAACACGTAAAATGTAAATATAAGGATTGCTTTTTCAGCTTTTGCGCTTTATCGGTGTGTATTGGCAGTAGGGAATGAAAACAAAATTCATGAAAAGCACTTCGTGCTTAACATATTTTGTTACCATTCCCTACTGCCAATACACATCGATAAAGCGCAAAAGCTGAAAAACAATCCTTAATTATAAATTAAATGCTGTATAAAGGTTTAAGCTCTACTGAACCAAATTTTCAAAGTAAGCTCTTGTCAAACCGGTTTGTTTCGCGTACATTGTCTGTCCAACGTCGTCCGTCCGTCAACTTGTCATTTTTTCGACATTTCCTGTAAAATCGCTTTGAGGATTTTAATAAAACTTGGTATGCATGAAGTACGTAATATATTCTGTCAGTTTTGTTCATTTCGGCCCGATACCCTAAATGGTAGATTCAGAGCGGTGTCAACATATTCTTTAAATGGCGCCCACTGATGGCCGAGTCTTTTTACGAGAAAATGGTCGAGGCTTCAAATTATTTCAATGTTTTAAACGTATAAGCGTCGTAGTATTCAGTATAGGACTGTGAAATCCTAACGACAATATGTACATTTCAACACCTTATGTATTTTCTTTACAATTGTGCTATTTCAGCAACATATTATCGGAATTTTTACCCAGTTTTACAAATAAGCAAAAATCCTAATTTTCATCACTGACCTATTCATTTCCCTTCATAAATTGATTAATTGATATGAATACTATAATTTCTTATGAATACCATAATAAAATCGATGAAATTCATCTTTTATTCCAAGGAAATGGTATGTCTACACTAGTTGTTGATGAGAATGCAGATCCTTTACATCAAGAAGGTAAGCAGGTGGGTTTTTTTTTTTTTTTTTTTTGCTGGCACAAAATAGATTTCGCGCCATGTCTGTCATATACAATCTGATCAAATATGCAGAGTGAATAATTTGCTTTTGAAGCCCTCTTGTTATAATACAAGGCGTCACAATATGTACTTTGTATTCAGCCTTTTATCATTTTCTACATATTTATGCGATAGCCATAGAAATATGATCAAATATGCAGAGTGAATGCTTCGCCATGATGTAATATGATGCGTCACAAAACCGTATGCACCTGGTATTCAGACCTTTATCGTTTTCTGCATATTTTTGGGATGACCATTAAAATGATAGGATTAAGAATACAATAATCTTTTAAAAACTGTTTTAAACAACATGTATCTAGTTAGATTAAATACAAATTATTTCAACGTTTTTGGACGTTTTAAGCGTCGTAGTATTCAGTATAGGACTTTGAAATCGAAACAGGCTTTCATGATTTGGATTCACTATACATTCTACTCACTTTATATTAACACGAATTTTATTGATATATAAACAAATGTGAAAATAGGGCCGAAGTGGCAGATTACCGCACTTTCTCCTTTATAATATGAAATCTAAACATAAATATGTTTTAATAGCTTAACATACTATGTTAATTTCTGTTTGCCGTCTTGTATCACAAATGTACTCATTATAAGCTTGAATGATTTTTATTCACATAATTCGCTATTTTCGAAAACCAGAGTTACTTCCCATTTGAGATGGTATCTGACGTAGACTGATTATAACGTCATCAAATTCTATGGAAACAGTCCTAAACGTCTTGGAAATAACGGTATAAAGTCATAGTTACCATACCATTTTCATGACGTCAGAATGGTTTTACTTCAGATACCGTCTGTAAGGGGAAAGAACTCTGTATTCCAAAAAGACTCAATAAGAGCTCCAAAAATTGATAAGAGGTACGGTATCATTTTTGTCTTTTTAGAAAACGAACATTCTAATCAAATTGATGAAGATACAGCCATCCTGTCTCAAGGAGGTATGTATAAATGTTTTGTTTTGCTGAAACTTAGATCCTTCGTTCCAGAATGATTGGTGACATTCTTGCGATTATTAAAATGGTTGACGATATCACCAAACAAGACATTTTTACCTGGTGTGTACATCAAAGTTGAGACTTTTTCATTGTACTTTGCATGCAAATTAACAAGGGACCCTGACTCTCTCCTCGTACGTGGTCTCACTTCGGATAATCATTATTTACATAGTGTGTAGTTTACCTGATATAGGATATATGGGGTAAGTAAATTCGATATGGGATTAGGGCGAGGCTCGAGTCCCGTATGAAATTTACTGGCATATTATGTTCTATATCAGGTCAACTACACACTATGTAACGAATATACTCAAGGATCATTTTATCTTGCCATTTCATTAAAAAATATCATCGTATCCGGCTATGTGTTAATGAGGCTTTACAATATTTTCTCCAATTTGCCCCCATGTGGGATATCGTCATTATTATCCATTGTGACGTCATGATTTTTGCACCTAAAGCGGCGACTTTTCAACAAAAACGTCGTTTTGAAACTCCTCTTACTACATTCTAATTCTTATCAAACCAATTAAAGCTAATGACTCCGGATTATTCTTTTAGAATAAACCATTTTTGAGGGCGCTGAAAACGAATATTCCTTTTTTTTTTTAATATTCGATAAAGTTTACGATTTCATGATTTCATGGTATTTTAAGAAAGGCCCTTAGAAATGGGAGAAAAAAGATCAAGCATATGTTTATCATCGGCAAGCCTCGTTCCCTGACCAGAAACCAGACCTCTCGGGTGGGCTTTTCTCATCCCATATGACAGCATATGGTTGATAGTTATAATCCCACCTCTGGCAAATTTCTTGCAATCTGATTGGTCGAGAAGAACCAAATATTATGTTGTATTATTTTACTGACAGGATATTGTTCTAATATCCTGCTTATACAAAGACGCTTTATACTTTTGACGTCATCAAAATGCTTTAAAATATGTTGACGTAACATTCACAAGCCAAAAGTCATCGGCGGTTACAAAAATATATTGGGTCGCAACTTTTTTCATCGACCCAATATATTTCTGTATCCCCCTGTAAAAGACTGTATAACTAATAATATCAAAGCAATGTATGATTCACTTTGAAATAAAGATTATCATTATTCTCCTCGACAGCGTGCACGTGAAATAAACATATTTTGTTCTAAAACGTTATAAAATGTACGGATCATATATACATACTGTATGTCTTGAATGTGATAGTCTTTTAATTTGAATATCATATTTTTTCAAGATTCGCAAGTCAGTCGAACTTGGGTAGGAATTAGTTAGCATATATTATTATACCAGTAGATATACATTGCTTATTTATTGTTTATCTATAATGGATTAACAAAAGTTTGTAATGAAGACAATCGGAAAGACCCAGAAGAAGGTATTATCATATAATGCCTTCCAGCAACATAATTGGTATCTTTTTCCTAACATTTTCATGTGATGGCTATTTTGGTACATGAAAAGACAACATATATTTAAATTCTTATAATTTCCAAATATGCTTGTTTACACGAATCTACGCATTTTGATTGGTCCAAAATAAACGTCCATAGCAAAATGAACAAGATAAAATATCGGATAAGCCGGAACTACTTTCATCAAAATCAATCGCTTCGCTACGCGGTTTTACACAATTTGTGATGCGACAAACCAAAGTTCAATCTCCAATAAACTGTCAAAATTGAACAGTCAATTCGTATACGACATTGTTCGTTCCAATGAACATTCAACATTTTTTGTAAAAGCATTGTCCCATAGTTATAAGTTTGAACTTGTTACATGCCCTTGCTATGGAGCTAACAACTGTAGGTATGTTTGTCCCTTGTCACAAATCTGAATCTCTTATACGAAAACATAGATTTCAATTTAAAATCATTTTACTACTTTATTTCAACTACTATAATTGCTCCTTCATACATAAAAAGACCAATAACATTTGGATAAGTAAGAATATGCCATCATATGGAAACTTTAAGAATAAGCAATATCACAATCATAAATGATTCCAATTTGAAAAAGATATCAAAATATGATTACATGACGGAAATTTATTTGAGAATCACTCTTCGGAATAATATAAATGCCACTTTAGGTTTGAGCAAACATCAGTCAGAAAGCTAATTCTGATATTGAACAATCATTTTGAAACTTTTATATGAATGACAAATATGGATAATGACCATATCCCTGTTTACAGCACAAAATCGATAACCCAGAAAATCAGAAACCGAAGGCATACAAAATCAGGATAAAACAGAAACCAAAGCAAACAAACAAAAACCTCCACCATATGAAAAGAAGCGAACTCCCGATATGAGAGTGAGACCAGGTGCCCAGGAAGAGTAAGCATCTCCTACTTGCATGCAACACCCGTCGCTTCAATTCTGTAGAACTGTCACATCCGGTTACTTCCATTTTGGAAGATATAGAGTACAATCTTTGGTTGGATGGTTCAAACGGTCTATAACAGAATATCATCCACCATTCTGGAAAGTGGGACATCATAGTGTATGGTCACAAACATATCCCTGACTGAGAAGCTTATCTGAAAGACGCCTAGCTCTCAGAACAAAATCCGTATATTTGGTACTTGCTCTGGCATAGCGTATCAACTGAGATATGAACACGCCATAAGCAGGCGTGTATAATATTTCCATTTGTAAAATAATATTTCCATTTGTAAAACTCCATTTGCAAAATATATAATATTTCCATTTGTAAAATAATACTTCCATTTGTAAAACTCCATTTGCAATTGATATCGAACAATATCCCACAATCACCAAAAGAGTTGAATCAACACTTTTACCCAACGTGATATAATTATATTGTATATGAATAAGTAACACTTTATTTGCAGATGAAATTGATCCTGAGCCAACATGTCATGACGATCAATCTCTCAATCAACATACCGTAATATTATATCAACGAGGAGACAATGGCGAGGACGTTGTACAAATAGTATTCCAAAGTATCTTAGAAATATCTGATGGCGTTGTATCTTACCTGCAACTTTTGATGCATTTTGTACAGAAGGAAGATTGTTCAGATATCTCTACGAATCTTGAAAACATACTGAAAGGAAATAGAAATATGTTTCGTCTTTTAGAAGATGAGAGTATTTGCTTCGTGATAGCATATCTACCTGAAGCTGACATATGTGAGAATTACAATCCATTATCCATCGCAGGACAATGTGTAGATCCTAATTGTGCAAAGTTTCACGTTTGTACATTTTATGTGAACAGTGTATGCAGAAAGCAACACTGTACCCTTCCCCATACATACGAAGATGCACACAACCTGAAAGTCAAAGAAATACTACATTTAAGCAATTATACAGACAATGATATTAATAAAATCCTCCGTAATAAGTATCCAAAAATTTGCATTACATATGGTTGTGATACCATTAAGGATTGTCCTTATTTACATATCTGTAGTAAGTTCTGCTTTGGAAAATGCGGTCATGGTTTAAAATGTCGATCTGGGCATTCATTTAGAACAAAGCACAATGCCTGGATTCTTAATGCGTATGGTATTTCAGAAGATAAAATATGGAGTGGATCGTCAATAGCAAGAGGTCTTAGGATTGCAAAAAGAACATAAATCAGAATAAATGATATGATTCCAGCCAACATACTGTAACATGTACATGATGTATGCATTTCAATTTAGATAGGTTTATCTGAAATATCTTGAAAAAGGGAATATAATGGGATACCTTTCCTTTGATTGCTTTGAAGACGAGTACATTTTAATGAGACAATGAGATGTAGAAAATTTATTGTTATTTCAGCTGTGACCATGCTAAATTTATATGTTGCTTTTAAAAGGACTTCCTTGGGTGTTGTAACATTTTGTATACCTTTCTTGATTATTTCATTCCATACCATGAATTGTAAGTAGTTGTAACACTTTAATTGTAATATATTCTGACAAATGTAAGTACAAGAAGGGAGGAGATCTCCAACAAGACCCCGTTGCAGCATCAACAGTAAAACACCAAAACACCCGATGCAAAAACACAAAAGACAAGTACAGCACGAGACGGAAAAGAGACACACGACATGTAAACATCAAACACAAAAGACTACACATAAACCGACGAGACCAATGGGCAACCGGTGCCGACTTTGGACGGCCATTTGTCACGCAAGTAGCAAATGGTGTGGTTATCCTGGATTACGTGCGCACAACCCTCTCACTTCTCCAATTTCCCAGAGGTCTCGAAGAACGTACAATTGTGGTGTAAAACAACCTCCTCACTGTTAGATGACATCACACAAACAAGACCGCGAAACGTAGAGGCCCCAGAGACACAGATGAATATGTAAATGGATATAAGTAGAGGGCATGCGTAATACAGTCCGTGCTCTGCCGGCTGTAGCGAGCTCATGAGGCCCTGTCTTCTCTAAAGAGGTTTGGACAGGGCCCGTCATGGAGTCCCGTCGTCACAGTCAGTCAGAGTGCAAGTCTCAAGGATGCGCTTGTACAAGACTGTAGATTGGTCAAGTACCAAGCCTAGTGTCCGTCTGGTGACATCAGGATCATATCCACGGTATAAAAGGCGTTTGATGATTCTGACGCATTTTCGATGGTTATGCTGCCTACCTTTGATCCTTTTTATTACGAATACTGTAAGTTTAATATAAACTTAGTGTATTCGGGATGAATCATAGTGAAATCAAGGGGAACGCTGTATCCCGATTGATGCCGACTGAGCTACGCATATACGGTTAAACCCGAAACTCTCCCTTACTCTTCTGAACGGAATCTCGAAGTAATCTGAATGTAATATGAAATAATGAACATTTGTCGGAATCGATAAATAATAACCAATGTCCACACAAAACCAGGGAAATGCAAATCAAAACAAACTTACAGCATTAGTGATTTCCATGGGAGATGCATTGTAGATATCCCTCCTACATAGAGACAGGTCAAGGTCGTTACTCAATCATGACAAAAGGAGCTCGTGTATATAACTCGTTGAAAGGTTTTCGTCATTTGCAAAGGTCGAGGAGGAATATTGTGAAGTCTTCAAGTTTAATATAAACTTAGTGCATTCAGGATGAATCATAGTGAAATCAGGGGGAACGCTGTATCCCGATTCATGCCGACTGAGCTACGTATATACGGTTAAACCCGAAACTCTCCCTTACTCTTCTGAACGAAATCCAGACTAATGTCGACTTCAAATTGACCCCGTCTACTACATGTAAAAATTTGATTGGCTGTCTCCACAACCTATTCCCTTCTGATTCATACATGTCATGAGAGAGGAATTCAACTAAGTTAGAGAACTTGTTTCCAATCCCTTTGATGTAATTTATATCAATAAAATATAATTAATCTAAAACATATCATAAACAGGCGACGTCCGATTCACCTCTGACGCTAAGCTGGGGCTGGTTGGTAGGTAAAGGTGGCCATGGTGTGACACATTCTAATGTAACAGATTCCACCTTTTCTTCTTATTCTACTGGTATTATCTGGGTTTGATTTGCATCCGTTGTATGTCTGGTGTTTTTTTTTGTGTTTTGTCTCTTTTACGTTTCCGGTGTATTTGTGTTTCATTGTGGCCGTTGTATGTACTTTTATTCTTTTTGTCAGTTTGTATATGCCAGAAACAAATATGTCAATGGGAGCTGTCTAACGCTATTGAGTATTTTACAATCGCACAATCAAATTGGAATTGTTCATCTTGGTTGAAACTAATCTAGGTTCAATTGGAGAGGACGTTGTATGATATCATTGATCTTGGATCAGTTTGAAGACTATTTGTAAAGAGTGACTGGTGTATCTTGAAATATCTCAAGTTGTCAAATACATAGGAAAGCAATGTCCGTAAACACAATTTGCATTATATGATAAGATATGAACACAGAAAATAAGAGTAGTTTTTAATTATTTACATTGAATTAATCATGTTCATACATGCATTGTTGAAATTCTGTAATCAAACTGTGTCATGCATGTTAATTGTACCTAATTGTGAGAATAAAGTTTTAAAAATGTATTATCTAGATTCAAATAGTTGCTTTGATATTTAAACAGTAGCTTTAATATAGATTCAAAATCGAGATCAAGCGAATGTTCTATACATGTATGTATGTATATTCTACTAGATGGCCATGGGGATCTGTTATCTCCAATTGGGGCGTTTCTTGTTCTTAATTAAGGATTGTTTTTCAGCTTTTGCGCTTTATCGGTGTGTATTGGCAGTAGGGAATGGAAAAAAAATATGTAAAGCACGAAGTGCTTTTCATGAATTTTGTTTCCATTACCTACTGCCAATACACACCGATAAAGCGCAAAAGCTGAAAAACAATCCTTATATTTACATTTTACGTTTTAACTAAGTTATTTCTGCCAATTTTCATCCAGTTTCGAACGTTTCTTTACATTTGAAACATCATTGCGGAGGGAGAACGCCATTTGACGTAAGAGCAAACGAACGTTCGACGTTTTTCGCTTGATTCGAAGTAGTACCTTCTGTACGGAAACGTTGTTGACAAATTAGAAACTGAATTTTGTCCTCTTGCTGTATTTTGAACATTTCAATTAAAACTGAAGAAAATTGAATCGTGAAAATTCGTGACTTTTGTCCAACATAATTCAGACATGGCGGAGAGTTAAACTGGAGAAATTTCACAGAACTGAAGGGAAAACTTTTGAAAACTCTTTTTAACACACTGTTAAACTTGCTTAGACATATGAAATCAATCTGTATTATTGTATACAAACTTCTGTAAATACCCTATTTCATCTGGAAGTAATTAGAATAATGCAAAAGTCGAGTACAGCCGTCGAAAACGCGAAAACTTTCGGTATTTTCATGACTTACCTCAACATCATGGCTAAAGATTCGCTGATACTCGAAGTATTTCTGATATTATGAATCCATAAGAAGCAAAGATAAATTCACTGTTGATAATGACACAAGTGAATCAAATCCTCATCCTAAATACTGAATATTTGATCCACTTCTGCCTGAATATTCGCTCATCCAAACACGGCATCTCTCTGCAGACAACCATGCAGTTCGTCCTTGAACTTCGTCTACTGACGCGTGATCGACTTACTACGTCACACTTCTTGGAAGTGTACATGTGGGTGACCTAGATTTTGACACATTTAATCACTGGGGGTAGACGGCGTCGTTTGATAATGGATATATGTTTTGAATCTGTATTAAAGCAATAAATAAAATGGGCATTTTATCAGAAATCAATCCGCTTAAGTTCTAAAGTCACGTGATAGGCTCTTGCGATTATCGAGAAATAAAGCAACAGTTGGTTTGGTACCTTTACATAAGGGAAACGCAGTAGGAATGTAAATATTATGTTGTAAGTCTTGAAATTGAAAAAGATACTAGCCAGCCAGGGAGAAAAAAAACTACTAGCTAGCAAGGGAGAGGAAAAAAGATACTAGCTAACCATGGAGAAAAAAAGCTACTAGCTAGCCAGGGAGAAAAACAAACGAGTAGGATCAATGGAAAGTATGTATCAGTTTTATTGTACATCTATTTCTTTATCGAATTTATTCATGCTGGCGCTTCTTTTATTTTTGGTCATTCCAAATTTTGATGGGCTTTGGGATTCCTTCTTGGATATTGTACTTGCATTAGATATGTAACAAGATTCGCGTGATGTATGAAAATAATTAGTACGGTGCGTTTTAACACTGGTGATTTCTGTTGTCAAAATTTCTAGAAATTTCTGAAACGTGGGTCTGTAGCATCACATCCCTTCATTCCTGCTACTATTTTGGACTTTCACATTCTTTGGCCATATTACATTGTTTAGAATGTGGATCACTGACGAGGGTTCAGTACCCGAAACGTGCATGTCTGGTACATTTATACCACTTGGTGAGTGTGACTGCTGGTGGACCAGGAGTCCCCGAGGGCACATGTAGCCAAGTGCGATCAACTTCGGTTGATCGTTTTTCGACTCATTATAAAATTTCTGTTATCAAAATTTCATGAAATTTCTGAAACCTGGGTCCTGTAGCACCATATCATATTCATCCTGCTATGTCTTTCGGTACTTTTGTGCATAATATTCACACTCTTTGGCCATATTACATTGTTTAGATTGGGGATCACTGACGAGGTACGTCTGGTCCATGCTGAAAATGTATCTGCTCTTAAATGATGCAGCTGTTGAATTTGAAGACGTTTAACATAGTTTATGAGAGAAGTTGCCTATGTGTTTCTGCGGAGCTAGTGTCGTTGTCTTCGTCTGTTTGTCCCATTTTCTTTTCGCGGGAGAAAGTTTTGTTTTGCATTTTATCCCAAACTTCATAAGCCTTTTGATTGTGGTTTTTTTGGATCTGGGTTTGGTTTTTGCGTTTGACTTCATTCACTGAGGTTTATATTTCTCACTAGCACCATGTAAAATCTGACAGAAATTAAACTTGTTTCATTTTATTATCAACAGATTTTACTCAACAAAAGAATGATAGATAATGCATTGTCTTGAATCATTGAAGTACTTCAAATGAATATTTTACATGAAATTCAAATAATAGACAGTTTCATTTTATTTAATCTTAATTGAAATCTTTCTCATTCGCAATATCATTATAATAATCATCCAATTTAGTAATTATTATTGTCATTTTTTCTAAATTATAATACATAATTTACAGATGAAGTTTGAGTTTCTTTGTACATAACGGATTATATGTTTTATAAATTAATTTTACGAAGACAACTTACTCTAAAACTACAGACCCGAATGAGAATCTGATGTTTATATTCATCACGGAAAACTTAGGGAAAACAACCAAGAAAAACGGCCTCTAGCAGAACAGGAAATTTATGTAGCAAAAAGCCATCCATATATTGAGCTTAAGGAGAGTGAAATTAGGTACCCGAGGAGAGTAATAATCTCCTGCTGACATATACCTTATTTTGTATAACTAGAATGAGAACTATTATCGAGATATATACAAGATTCATTTCTAATGGTACGGATGGTACATGCATATATGTTTTTTGTTTTTTTTTGGGGGGGGGGGGGTTGTTTGTTGTTGTTGTTGTTTTTTTTTTTTTTTTTTACTTTTAAGGCAAAATTGCAGGAAAAAGTCGTCCGCATTGATAAGTCGTTTTGCCATCGAAGTACAAAATGTATTTTATTGTGTAAATGTAAATGGATTTATATTTCGCAGATTTCTAATTGCAGTCTCTTTTGGTAGTGTGATTTTGGAACGCGGTTCAACATTCAACATTCGAATATTGAACCGCGTCCCAGACCGCGGTTCAACATTCAAAATGAGCGATGTCTAATTTGTATCAACCAATCATTTACATGTATATTAAATAATTCAATAAATTTAAAAGAGAAATTGTTAGTTTTTACTGAACAGTAAAATAAGAGTCCGTTCTCCGCCTTTTAGTACGAATCTGAGATGTCCAGGGTGGAAATTTGGAAATATACAAAAATTAATAGTATTGATAGATGAATTCAATAGTCTATTACTTATATATCATCTTCACGTAAAAAATCATGTCGAAGAAAATAAACAATTCATGTAAAAACAGGTTATAATATTTGATCACGTGACTGACATATATCCAAATATAGAAAAAATAAATGGAGGAGCGACATTTTCGGGTTTAGAGTAAAGGTGACACCCTCTAATCCTTAAGTTCATGAAATGAACATTTTCAGGATATCTAGATAATTGTCTGACTAATTGATGCTTAAAATATGGTTATGGTAAAATTCTTCGTTTACGAGATATAGCTCCAATATCTCACCCGATATATACATGAAACGCATGCATTGCATTTCATGTATAAATCGGGTGAGATATTGGAGCTATATCTCGTAAACGAAGAATTTTACCATAACCATATTTTAACCATCAATTAGTCAGACAATTATCTAGATATCCTGAAAATTTCAGCTCTCTATTCAGGGGACTTCGATGTTTCCTAGAGACATGAATATGTAGAGCTGCACTGCATTTCGTCTCAGATTCGTACTAAAAGGCGGAGAACGGACTCTTATTTTACTGTTCAGTAAAAAATAACATTTTCTCTTTTATTTTTATTGAATTATTAAATAGAAATGATTGGTTGATATAAATTAGACATCGCTTATTTTTGAATGTTGAACCACGTTCTGGAACGCGGTTCAACATTCGAATGTTGAATGTTGAATGTTGAACCGCGTTCCAAAATCACACTACCGTCTCTTTTGTGCAAAATGTTTGACCTGTGCATCGAATGGAGGAATTTGTATTTCACATTAAACACATCATGGTACTTTTTTTTAATTTCTAAAGTAGCCCTTTTTCTTCTGTGAATCACGCTGTTCTGCGATGTGCATGTACGCTAAGCATGGGAATTCCCCACTAATGCATCAAGATAACATATGCAGTGTTTGTAAACAGTGAGGAAAGAAACCGACTTTTCGTCAGAACCGCTTACTCTAAACACACTGTACGTAATCTTAATTTCAGCATGTGAAGTGCCTCCCAAGGTCAAGGGGGATGTGAGAGAAACATTAAACAGCTCAATCCTACACATCCTTAGAACTCAACATTTCGTTTTGTTTTGAGGGGATTTTCGCTCAACTTTTTGTATTTTTGAGGGGATTTTCGCTGTACGTTTTACACTTTTGAGGCCGGAATTTCGCTCACAATTTATTTTTTCCGCCATGTGGATGGTATGGGTATTTGTGTTCGTGTCCACACTGATTTGGTTGATAGAGGGGGCGTCCTCTAACGAACTCCACCAGGCTAGACGTACGTATTTCATTTATTAAACAAATATAATGTTGAAAAGGGGTGGGGGTACATGTATGATGATTAATACTTTTGATTTTGAAAATCGTATGGGGATCTGCAATTCATTTATATATTTAAAGCCGCTCTCCCTTTTTCTATCTCTTTACATGTAAATTAATTGGTGCTATGGCATAAAAGTGAGTTACAAACATGTGTTCATGGAGCTAGCATACTTTAGAAATAAGTTCTATGAAGTTTATTCCGACCATTTGTGTTCGATTTGTGTGGGTATCTTTTGAAAACTTGAAGCAGAGAGTCTGAATTGTCTTTTTTGTAGAACGCACCGTTGCCTTAATTTTTTTAGCGATTTTATACATTTCTCACGCTTGCTTTTTCTTAAACTACCGATATTTTTATTTCAGCAGCTGCAGTCACATGTGATTATGATATAAATGGGATTCCGTTACCACTACAGGAGTATCAGCACCACATAAATTACGATACATGTCAACACTGTATCTGTAAAGCTGGTGGACATCTATCATGCCAAAGGTATTTTGACTTCTTTTCGATCTAATTACGATGGGGGTCTGGACCCGAGCTTGCAGGGGATATTTTAGATGTATGCCGATTAGCATTGATCGGTAAATAATAGGAAACGGTCAACCGATCGATTATCGTTTTAGATCGGAAAACAATATCAATGTCAAAGGGAAAAATGCAACATTGGCCTTATTTTCATGCTTAGTATTGAGAAACATTTTTAGGAAAGCAAAATAAAAAACTTTCAAACTTTCACATTGTTTACCATCTTTACATTCAAAACAGCAAATAAATGTACCGTGCACATAAGGGAATCAAAGCAATGCAACAAGCATCTTCTTTTAACAATCTATTGTAAAAAAATATTATTAATAATCGATGTTAAACGTCTTCAAATTGAAAAGCATAATTTAGGAACAGATAAATTGGCAGCATGGACCAGAGATGCACGTTTCGGGTACTTAACCCTCGTCAGTGATCCTCAAATCTAAAAAATGTAATATGCCAAAAAAGTATGAAAGTTACTACGTCGAAAAAGCGTACCGAAAGACGTAGCAGGGTAGGTGGGATATGATGCTATAGGACCCACGTTTTAGAAATTTCAAAAAAATTTGATAACAGAAATTTTAGAATGCGTTGAAGAAACGATCAACCGAAGTTGATCATGGTAACATGTGCCCTCAGGGACTCCTGGTCCACCAGCAGTGACACTCACCAAGTAGTATAAATGTTAAACGTCTTCAAATTGAATAGCATCATTTAGGAACAGATAAATTGGCAGCATGGACCAGACATGCACGTATGGAATAATAGGTAATAGGATAATAGGAATCGGATGACTTCTAAGGATCGGAGAAATCAATATGAAATCAAAACACAAATGAAACATTTAGTTCATGTCCTTTATGTTTAAAAAAAGTGGTAAGGATTGAAGTCCATGCAGAAAGTGAATTAGCTTATTATGTGTCTCATTTCAGTATTGGATACGACCCAAATGACAATGACAATGAGATGGGAGTAAGCTCGGACTGTGAGGTCATCCGGCTGCCGAGGTGTGGATTTGAAATTGTGAGGAAAGACGATCATTCCGTGCCCTGTAATAGATAGTACACTGTACTCGATTAGACCTACATGTACACTGTACATACACAACGTACAGTCCAGAAATAATGTACACAGACCCTGGTTCAGGACTGATGTATGGAAAATGTTCACGATCAGGAAAAAGGAGGGATCAATATATTAAAATGTCGTAGAAATGTCTTGTTTTGTCCAATTTATTTGATATGTCCATGTTTACTGTACATTGTATGTAGTTTGTATTAAAGCATTTCAAATGTAATAATTAGAATTGCTTATCCCTCCCTTCAAAGACTATAGAGAAAACCAAAAGGCTTTTCTCATTTGTTGTGCAGTGTATGGTGAAAGCCCTTCATATACATGGACTTTACATTTACGTTGTGTTATGTAGAAAGAAGTGATACAAAGATGACCAACATTACTACATAAGGAAGTCTCTCCTCGTTATCTACTGAAAACATTCATAACACACTATCTTTTAGACGATCAAATGAAGTTCAATAAGGCACGGTCCATTTGATATTCTGGAGGGGGGTCCTTGGTTTTTTTTTCGAAAAAAATGATTTTGCTCTGAATTTTGATGAAAAAAAAATTTGCTTATGGTGTGACAGAAAAAAAATAATCTTGCTCTTAATATGAATCAAGGCAAAGCCTTTTTGTGCGAGCGGAGAGAAAATAGATAGGATTATATAAAATAAAAAAAAAGATCTTTCTTTTTTATTTTGACTATGATGGTTTATCTTATCTTACAAAACTTTCTATTTGATGATTGCCAAAAAAGGTAGTATAAGGCGAATGGAAACACGGAAGCATTTGTAAAATTGATCTAGCCCAGCAGATGAACATTTTAAGGGGGGGGGGGGGGGGGCTTAAAAATATGGTTCTTTAAAAATATGGTTCTTTATAATTCATTTTTATTTTGTAATAATAATGTTTATATAGGCTAGCTGAAAATAAATTACTTAAGAACAAAAGAAAAAACAAACATATTCCGACTTCTTACAGTACGAAACCACCGAGACGAGAAAAGCAATCAGAGCGAAACGTCTCGTTTAAAACAGGAAATGTCGGATTTCCCGTGGTTACGCCGCATTGTTGATGCTTTATCGTTACCTGATTTACGAAAAATATTTTCAATAAATTTAACTTATAAACAAAAATTGAGTATAACATATACGTCTACTTGGAGTCGAAAAAAAATTTAAATGGCAATATCCAGCATCTCCGCAGCAACTCTGTCTGCGAGGGGACGAAAGTTTTTGAAAGCATAGTAGTACATTCTCATTCTTTGATTCAGCATATTTTCTCAATAAGATATGTGTATACGCGTTACCAAAAGGGCGAGCTTCGCTCGCTACAAGTAATCTGGATTTGAAGAATAACCATAAAATTCGCTAAAAATTCCTGAAAATTTTTCGGCTCGCTTCGCTCGCCACACTTTTCACTTTATATAAGAACATTTTGGTTCGCTTCACTCGCCATACTTTTCTTCTTTAATGGCAAGTTAATATTCAAAGATATCAAAAATATACATGTGGCTGAAAAAAAGGGGCTTCCTAAAATGCTTAAATACATTATCAATATCATTTATTACTATTGATAGATACATGTATCACCATAGAGTATAAAATTTATATACCATCTTGGAAGAAGAATTTAATTAAGTTCTTCACTAGTTTACATTTCTAAATTTAAACATTTGTCAAGAAGACCCTCTCCTCAGGCCCTCTTACATGTAACATGACCTTATTTATACATTTTGTTTACTGAAAATTATATCATATTGTAAAAATATTTTATCTCTCTCAGTTTAGAAGTGAATACAAGTTTTACATAACAATTTAGTAATGCTTAGAGCAATTTAAGTAAAAATAAAGAATTTCCTTTGAAAAAACACAAACATTCTTAATATACACATCAATTGTTAGAAAAAATTCCTTGCTCCAACTTTGCAAGAAAAAAATAATTTTGCCCCGGTCCGGGGCGAAGAAAATAATCTTGCTCCGACAAAAAACCCAAGCCCCCCCCCCCCCCCCCCCCCCCCCCCCCAGAATATGAAATGGACCGCTGATCATTTATCACGTGACCGATGCACCAGTCGCTGGTTCGAATCCGCCTCGACTTGAGCTCTCTTGGATTTCATCTCAAGTCTTTATTGAATACTAATTTTCTTTTCAAATGAAAGTTAATCAAAATAAAAAATATTTTCGGTTTTCGTTAATTTTAAAATTCTTTAATTACATTTTTTTCAGTGCAATGATGTATTGAACGTCTCAGAATATTGCATATGCATGTATAATATTAATCAATCTAATATATCTATTTTTCGGGAAATTTTTACAGCTTCTGCCGAGCATTGATGTCTTAATTATTTACATGTACATTTTTGTACCGATCATCCCATTTTTCATCTACTTCACTTGACTATTCTACACATGAAATTATAAATCGGATTTTATGACGATTAAAGCAGTTTTTATTTTCTCGTGTATTATATATATCCTTTTACTTTAAATATTGAATATAAACGTATATTTTCAAGATAATTAGTCAAGATAGGAACGCCGGCGAAGCGAGACCTCCCTCACCTGATGTGGTTAGTAGATCAAAGATCGATAACTCTATATTCAATGTTGTCTTGTCAGAGTTATCGCACGTATTATTTTTGTATACCGATATTGCGAGTCATGAAACATGGGATTTAAGTAACTGGCTGGATTTCATATTTGATTTGAAGTTTAACTGTGGTTCCAAATCGATTTCCTCTGACATCGCATCAAACTTAGTACAAGTGTGAAATTTTCAAAACATATATTTTCTACATTGTTTTTGCAAAAAAAAAAAAAAAAAATAATAATATCAACAAATCATATATCAAATACTGAACATTTCCTCCTCCTGTTTCAAATCAGACATCGTCATTGTAACTCAGTAAATGAAAGAGAACACGATGTGTATAATATTGTCATAACGATTATTTATTTCAAGTTTTGCGTTCAGATACATGCATGTCATTACATGAATTGACATTGATATAAATTGCAAGCTTTATAAATGCATTGAAGATACAAACACATTATGAAGAAAATGTTATAAAATTTACATCGAATAGACGTATACGTGAATGTAAGGGACAAATTTTCGGCAAATATATGTTCAGAAAAATTATACAACAACATGAATACATACCACATGGAACGACAGACGTGAAAATTAAAATAGCTTAGAAAGAAACTCAGTAAGGAACAATTATAATGCCATAACAAGCTTAGTTAAGTTTTAATAGGAGAAATTTATAATTAACACATGATTAACATAAAACTTCATACAAAATGAATATTCGTCGTATAAATACTAATTGCAATTTCTCTATCTCTCTCTAGTTGAAAAAACGTAAATTCAGATCAAATCTGTAAAATCCATTAACTTACAAAATTCTTGCTTTTATCCATTCCTTCAATAGCACGGATAGTTTTATTATAACCCTCAATTTATGAAACTGAATGCATTCAAAAGGCATGTTATTTCATTTCAACAGTGTTTAATCAGAAAAAATATTTTTAATAAGAAAAAAAAAAAACTCATGTAATTTCGCAGTCCATACATTCAGCAGTATTTCCATTATCTTTGGTTGCCAAAACAAAACGAGGTACAATTACACGAATACAAACGAGTTTTATCATACAAAATTACAATGTTATAACAGTAGAAAAGAAGTTGTAAAGAGGATTTCATTTTGGAGTTAAAGTTTAAAGAGGACTCAATGTCAATCTGATAAAAGACTTCAAGTCCGACTTCCACGGACGCGAAATCTACAATCGTCATGACGTCATTTTTGCGTTTCTTGCGCTCAGGACCTGCCTGGTAAAGTCTTCAAATGCCTAGAAAATAAAATGAAAGAATTCATTGATATATGATCTTATAAGACCTCTTTTTTACAATCGGATTTCTAGTAATTTTCTGTTTTCATTTTGAAATAAGAATTTCTTGATTGGCAACACACAAAGGGAGGAAAGAATAATATACAAAATTTAACGAAGACTTAATCTTTTTAAAGAAACAAATGCATATGTCTTTCTAGAATAAATATAACAAAAAACCCATTCTGGTGAAACTTACATCTATTTCAGCTAAAACATTTGGATCTACTTCTTTTCGCGGTGTGACTGGATTTGACACTGCTTTCCGGCGTGGATTCCGTACTACTCCGCCATTTTCATTTTGATCACTGAACACGTTGTCGTCTACAGACGACGCTGGACTCTTGTTCTTTGTCAAGTCCGTTAAACTATCAGATCTGTGAGATTCTGAACCATTTTCCGAATCAACATCGTCATCTTGCAGACGACAGTTTGTCAGATCTAATTTCAGTTCATGAGCGGAAGAATTTAATGGACTACTTTCCAAAGTGCTGACATGTCCATTCTGAAATTCTGTCGACTTCCTGTTTTTCGACTTAGCACCTTTTGAAAATGTTTTTGTTTTCAATTTTTGCACACTTGCTTTTATATTCTTTCCATTTCCTTTGTTCACATCGCCATTATTGTCATAAAAGTCATGACTAGTCCGCGTTTCCTCTATTGCGACTTGCCGTTTGTTCTGATTCATATCTAAGAATTCCGTTGGTTTTGTATGTGAACTGAGGT
Organism: Pinctada fucata; assembly: GCA_028142955.1. Taxonomy (NCBI): domain Eukaryota; kingdom Metazoa; phylum Mollusca; class Bivalvia; order Pterioida; family Pteriidae; genus Pinctada; species Pinctada fucata. The sequence continues at coordinate 48,191,587 of AP027112.1, read as the reverse complement.
TTCGGTCAATCTCTTCAAGTTTTACACTGAGTTCTTTCAATTGTTCCTGTAAATGTTCATTTTTGTTCTCTGGCACTTTCTTTTTAGTGCCAAATTTGAATGGAAATTTCTTTCCGGAACTTGCAGCCGATTGTAACTGTTTTTGAATGGTATCCATCTGGAACGAAAAAAATATATCTAAATATGTATACATATAACGTCATTCATTGCTGAAAATGGTGTCGACATTTCATGCCCACTTGGAATTTACATAAAACGATTCTCAACATTTGATTTGAATTAATGTCCAGAACATGATTCATGGATTTTCTATTCATTTTGAAACAGTTGAATCCGGGGAGGGAGGGGGAGGGGGTAGGGAATACAGTAGGTAAAGATTTCATAAAGGTAATGATGCAGGTGAAGAAGTTTGATCATATTCCACCTTATTACTTGCAGATTGCTTCATAATTCTATCATTTTCTATGTATTTCAAGTACTCTAAAAATATAATCACTTACAGTTAATGCGTTTACACCGAAGACGATGTATAAATATATATTTAACGAGATATGTTATTATTAATTTTTTCTGCTTTTAAGATGAAGTATATCTATATCAGACTCGCTTACAGGTAGACAACTGAGAGCATGGCGTTGTTAGTGCAAATGAAGCATTAGAGAAACATTAATAAATAATCAAATTATGATGTCCTAATTCTGGCAGACATTTTGATTACCTTTTTAGACATAAAGTTATGATTCATATCCGGTGAAATTCAATGCAATATCGTTGAAGAAAAATACTGCGTTTTTTTCATGAGGGAAGGTTTTTTTTTTCTTTTTTATTTTCTTCATATTTGCTTTTGGTTAAAAAAAAATTAATTTAGCATTTTTCGATTCCATGATGCAACTTCATATATACATAATAAAATAATTAACGAGGCTGGGTCTAATTAGAAGATAATGAACTTCTACCCAAGGTATTTTGACTAAATTCGGATCATATAATTGCAGTATTATAAAATTCATTTTATGGGAAAGAAAACAGAAGTTGACCGTTCAGTATTATGTAGGGGTCATCTCAAAGATAATCGCATCTTTCAATGAGACCTTATGGGGTTTTACTGCAAAATAATGATTTTTCTCAAATTTTTCATGTTTCTGCGCAATAGATTTTAATTAAATTTATGTTATTTATTTGTTGTACTTCAAATATCATTTTAAGAAAAAGAAATTGAAATTTCACCGTCATCAAATTTTTCTAATTGTACACAGCCTCGTTAAATACAATTTATAAACTGTTTTTCTTCACATTATAAACACAAAATTTGTCATAGAGTATTATCAGCACAACGCACCTTTATTTGCGCTGACATGCGTCTTTGTCTGAGACGTGTGACGTCACGAATTTGGTCTTCCTCTGACATCATTTCTGGGTTTCCACCATCACCACTTTGACGCTAAAGAAAATTAATACAGTTATCAAACTAAAATATTAATCATAAATGTACAAATTATCAAACCCTTCAAACCGCATAGATTTTGATCAACCAATGAATGCTTTTCTTGTAGGTGAATTCATGAGGTTTAGGCAAGGATGCGTTTTGTCGTCGGCTTTGACATTAAACTTTTAAATGATAAGATTATTGATAGTGATAAATCCCAAAGTTTAGACACTGCCAGCTTCTTGATATCTAACTGCAGCAACGCAGCTTTGCATAAATTACTCTATGAGAAAGTTAATTAAAGTAGGATGTACATGTAACTAATACAATACATGAGCGCATGAGACGTCATGTTTAAAGTACTGACAATGTAATGTGCACATTCAATACAAGCCCTACGTATGCAGATGACTTAGTATAATTATCTGTATCTACCTTTTGTCTGGTAGCTTGTTTCCTCTCCAACTCGTGTTTCTGTCTCACATATGTAGATGACTTAGTATAATTATCTGTATGTACTTTTTGTCTGGTTGCTTGTTTCCTCTCTAACTCGTGTTTCTGTCTCACATATGTAGATGACTTAGTATAATTATCTGTATGTACCTTTTGTCTGGTTGCTTGTTTCCTCTCTAACTCGTGTTTCTGTCTCACATATGTAGATGACTTAGTATAATTATCTGTATGTACCTTTTGTCTGGTTGCTTGTCTCCTCTCCAACTCGTGTTTCTGTCTCACATATGTAGATGACTTAGTATAATTATCTGTATCTACCTTTTGTCTGGTTGCTTGTCTCCTCTCCAACTCGTGCTTCTGTCTCACATATGTAGATGACTTAGTATAATTATCTGTATGTACCTTTTGTCTGGTTGCTTGTTTCCTCTCTAACTCGTGTTTCTGTCTCACATATGTAGATGACTTAGTATAATTATCTGTATCTACCTTTTGTCTGGTTGCTTGTCTCCTCTCCAACTCGTGTTTCTGTCTCACATATGTAGATGACTTAGTATAATTATCTGTATTTACCTTTTGTCTGGTACATGGAGCTTGTTTCCTGTCCAAATCGTGCTTCTGTCTCACATATGTAGATGACTTAGTATAATTATCTGTATCTACCTTTTGTCTGGTTGCTTGTCTCCTCTCCAACTCGTGTTTCTGTCTCACATATGTAGATGACTTAGTATAATTATCTGTATCTACCTTTTGTCTGGTTGCTTGTTTCCTCTCCAACTCGTGTTTCTGTCTCACATATGTAGATGACTTAGTATAATTATCTGTATCTACCTTTTGTCTGGTTGCTTGTCTCCTCTCCAACTCGTGTTTCTGTCTCACATATGTAGATGACTTAGTATAATTATCTGTATTTACCTTTTGTCTGGTACATGTAGCTTGTTTCCTGTCCAAATCGTGCTTCTGTCTCACATATGTAGATGACTTAGTATAATTATCTGTATGTACCTTTTGTCTGGTTGCTTGTTTCCTCTCCAAATCGTGCTTCTGTCTCACATATGTAGATGACTTAGTATAATTATCTGTATCTTCCTTTTGTCTGGTACATGTAGCTTGTTTCCTCTCTAAGGCTAGGTTTACACTTAGCCACGATCGCCCCGATTGCCCCGATTGCGGTGAATCGTAGAGATCGTAAGAGAGCGTGGTGTTGAATCGTGACGATCGTAAGAGAGCGTGATGGAATCGTGATGATCGTAGGAGATCGCAGAGATCGTGGCAAAATTTTTGATTCTCAAAAAATTTGCTACGATTGTCCCGATTGATCCTTACATCGTGAGAGAGCGTAGTGGAGCGTAGAGAACGTGATGGAGCGTAGTAGAGCGTAACAGATCTTGACAAAGCGCAACAGATCGTAATATGCGATCGTAGGAGATCTTGGTGAAACACGTTCTCTTACGATCTACTACGATTTCACTCACGCTCTTTGACGATTTGTTACGGTTTCCACGATTCAGTCCACGATCTGCAAGATTCGTTGCGATTCAAATATTCCTATAATGAAAATAATAATAAGACAACCCGTTTTTGATGGATTACAAGAGTTTTTTTTTTTTACATCAGCAAGAATTTCTAACATATGAAGAATACTAAGAAAAGAAGTCTTGATAATCAGTGAGGTGCTGCATTAATTGTCTTCGAACGAGTTAAATATATACACGCAATCAAAGATTTGAATTGCTTAACAAAGCATGTAACATTTAATGATCGAAAAAAAGAAAGATCAAATAAGGTGAATCAATGCAATTTCCAGCGTTTTGCGATATAAAATCTTCATCTCCTGGATATTAAACTTAATCTTGTTCGGATATTGCAAGTGGTATTGAAACTGGTAGTCTATTTCATATCAAATCGTGTTAAATCGCGGCAAATCGTAGTCCTGCATCGTAACAGATCGCAACAAAATTTGATAAGCGTAGGGAACCGTGATAGAGCGTGGCAAAGCGTAAGAGCTCATCGTGGTAATCGTACGGGAACGTAACGAAGCTTGAGAGAACGGGATGCAAATCGTAACAGATCTTATCTACAATCGTAACAGATCGCTACAGCGCGTATCAGAGCGTGATGGAGCGTCGGAGAGCGTGTGAAGACCAATTTTATTTATAGAATCGTGGAGCTCCACGATTTTGGTCAATCGTGGACATCGCAGGGCATCGTGGCTAAGTGTAAACCTAGCATAACTCGTGTTTCTGTCTCACATATGCAGATGACTTAGTATAATTATCTGTATCTACCTTTTGTCTGGTAGCTTGTTTCCTCTCTACATTGTAACTCGTGTTTCTGTCTCACATATGCGGATGACTTTAGTATAATTATCTGTATTTACCTTTTGTCTGGTTGCTTGTCTCCTCTCCAACTCGTGTTTCTGTCTCACATATGTAGATGACTTAGTTAATTATCTGTACTTACCTTTTGTCTGGTAGCTTGTTTCCTCTCTAACTCGTGTTTCTGTCTCAGCATCTCTGCCAGTAGCTTCTGTTTGACTGACTGACACTTATCATGGTAGTCAGGGTCACCTATGGTAGACAAAACCACGTGGTCATAATGTGCACCATAAACACTGCTTTAGTTTATTTCAAGAATATAATTCAAAATATGTTCTCATGTTCACTTTTTAGACCCATGTTTATACGTCAATGTCATTTGAACTTGTCATCAAGGAAACCACACAAGACTTGTTCGTCCATGGCATGTACCTTTCAAATGCTAGATCTGGCATATCCAAAATATCCAAAGTTTAGAGCCAACAGAACAATATGTTGAACGTCATTTGAACCATTGCATAGAAAAGTGTGTTTTATGAAGGTAAATGTTAGGTAAATGTACACGAGGACAGATGAGTTTAATTATATTTGATTATCAATGCTTGAAACAAAATGTATTCTGGTACCTATCGTGCTGAGCCTACAGCATATACATGTATTAATTCTGCATTTGGCGCTATCATAATCAGGCGCAGATCCTGTCTTGGAAAAGAAAGTGTACAATTATCTATGTTCCAAACACAATTCTCTTTCCGGTAAAGAGTGGGAAAGGGAAGAAGAATATGGGTTTCTTTTCGAGAAAATGGGCTTCATTTCAAACAATTTCCAACAAAATTTTAAGGTGGTGTCCATGCATTGATTCTCCCAGAATCCTTCCCTGGAATCGCCAATGATGAAAAATGCGAAGGTACAGTGACTGCAACATTTTCTGGGTGCAGTATGGAGTGAAGTTAATTACCTTGGAAACGAAAGCAGACGGGAAAAGTTGTCTTTCAACAAATTCAATATACAATGCTTGAAAGATGACGTAGGAACAATGTGCAACTGACAATTTTTTGTGATATGAAATATACAATCTGCTACATTGTTAAGCAGCATTTTCTACGAAGATTGTCGATTACAGGGGGCGACAGAAAGGTGCCATCTGTTACCAACGTCGGTGGGCTGTATGGGGATATATTACCCTGCACAAACTGACTGACTGAATGTTTACTCAATAAAATATAATACATGTACATCCACCAAACAAAATATGTTACCAACCGGTGCTCACTCTGGCTTGAAAGATTTTTAATCAATTATTAGGGAAAAAATAAACCTGCACCTTTTTCTGAATGAAAAACAAAAGAAATTGCAATTCAGATCATCAATAAACAAAAAAAAAAAAAAAAAAAAAAGCAGAATTGAACGGTCATCTGATTTTGCGCCCTTTATAAATATCTATGTTGTAAGTCTCTTCTTACCCCAAGTCAACATTATTAATAATGGTATCAACTGTGACATAGGGAACAAAACACGTATATGATGTAACAAGCATCCAACTTTCCAAAACGAGATACATTGTACATGTACATGTACATTTTTTTCTCTTCATTTGCACATGAACACAAACGGACTGACAATTATCTATACATGAAAATCTCTCCTTTACGAAATTAACATTCTATAAAAATCAAGAAACGAAGAAAAGGATAAAGCATCTACAAACATGTTCCTCTCTCTGTCACGAAATGAACATTACATATACAATGTACCAAGGAACAAGGAGGAGGACGAAGCATCATCTGCTGATATACAAATACATGTATACTTACTTGATTTGTCAGAGAGCTGTTCGGGGGAATCCTGGTCGTCAAGGACGCCGTGGGGTGACGGGGGAACGCCCGTGGCTAGCTGTAGACATTCTAACCACTCCGTCATCTTCTCTCGAGACTCCAAGGACATATAAATAGAGGAATATTCCTGGAAAAGGAAAGCTCAGACGTTAATATTATTTTTCACAAATTTTTAACGCTCGGAACTTTACTTCTTCAAAGATGAATTCATTAAATTTGCGTACATAAAATAAGTTTTATTCATATTATATGTTAAGTTTTACCTCGAAACACTTTGCAAATATCGATATAAATCCAAAACGAAATGACAAAATATGTCTGCCAAATGCGACGGAAAAAAATCCCGAAATATCACAAGCTAGCTTGCAGACGAAGTTAGCAAATATGATAAATAAAAAATCCCAGAAAGTTATGATTTCTGCGGCAAAATGTGACTTTATCTGTTGATTTATCAAGTTATATCACTTAGGTAGCGATGCGTTCACTGTGTATGTATTTCTTGGCAGGGTTCACACAATATAGAGATTGTCTATGCTCCAGTTTCCACCAGAGCGACTTGACTTCTTAATGGAGAAAAAAAGATCGATCTACGAAAATAAAGTACATAGGGCAAGAGGTGAAACAACATTAAAAGAACGACCATGGGGGATCTATGTAAATCAAAATCCCCTCCCCTTTTCCATAAGATTTTCTAGAAAACAGATTTTTCCCCAAATGTTTTGCTTGCATAATTTGCTGGAAACAATCATTTGTTGCCGTTTTCCTTTTTGATGGGACGGTTCTACACCTTCGTCTTTTCCATGACAAGAAAAAGTCTTCTCAAAGAGTTTTATTTCCTCTCTTGGCAATTTTATAGATTTCAGTTCAAAAACTTTAATTGAAAAAGTCAATTTGCGCATAAAAAAAAGAAAGCTCACAATCACTGCTTTTTATAAACTATTCCCCCTCTCTCCCTTCTTCAATTTACATCTTTAACCCCTCTGGTTCTGTTGGAATCATAAAACTGATGGTTGCCGCCCATCATGTTCTATTTCGTGCGAAAAACACAGGGAGTATTAAATAAAAATTTTAAATGATAGTTTCCCCTCCCTTCATGTCAGTAAAATGTGATAAGAATAAAGCCTGTGTTTGTGAAACACGAATGCCCCCGGTGGCATCTTTGTTAGTATGAACACTATTTTCTGTTAAGTACATATATGTGAGGTCACTGGGTTAAAAGGTCAAAGGTCAACGTCATGAGTTCAACAATTTTGGTATCAATGGAAAGGTCTTGTCACAAGGAATACACATATGAAATATGAAAGCCCTATCAGTTTCCATTCAAAAGTTATGCCCAATGTTAAAGTTTTTGAAAAGTAGGTCAAACGTCGAGGTCAAGGTCACGAGGTCAACAATTTTGGTATCAATGGAAAGGTCTTGTCACAAGGAATACACATGTGAAATATGAAAGCCCTATCACTCCCCATTCAAAAGTTATGCCCAATGTTAAAGTTTTTGAAAAGTAGGTCAAAGGTCAAGGTCAAGGTCACGAGGTCAAAAATTTTGGTATCAATGGAAAGGTCTTGTCACAAGGAATACACATGTGAAATATGAAAGCCCTATCACTTCCCATTCAAAAGTTATGTCCAATGTTAAAGTTTTTCGGACAAACAGACAGACAAACAGACAAACAGATAAACAGACAAACAGACGGACAGGCCAAAAACTATATGCCCCTGAATCTTTGATTCCGGGGGCATAAAAAAGCTGAATACAATTTTTCTTTTAAATTATATACTAGTATTTTTGTTATTCTGTTTCCTATACAAGATACCTTTATGTTCATCACTGATTTGAAGGTTAAATAAATAAATAAATAAATAAATAAATAAATAAATAAATAAATAAATAAATAAATAAATAAATAAAATAAAATAAATGAATTATAAATGAATAAATAAATAAATTTACTCATTTATTTATCAATCAATCAATCAATACGTACAATATATATTCATGATTTCTTTTAAAAAGATATCGCTATTTGATTGTAAAGATGATTCTTTTTTTTTCCGTTATAAGATTTGCTTTTCGTGCAACATTATCACTATTTATAAGTTTTGTGTATATCTACTTCGTACGTAAGCTCTCGAGTTTTATTTATCTCGATTACAAATAAAATCTCCAACATCACGATTCTGCGTTCAAAATATACTTACTTCATGTCTAGTTATATAGAGTGATGTTTTTTACGATCATTTTGTAGAATTTCTAGGGTATAATAACAAACTCTTTAGTGTTTCGATTTTCGTCACGTTGTACATGAAATAAACGTTTTTACTTTTATAAAGTTATCTTTTAAGAACGTCTTTAAGATTGAACGTCTTTGATTCCTTTTTCTATTCAGTCATGTACATGTACCGTATTTAGTTCCAAGCATTTGGTTCACTATTGTTTCTGAATATGCCTAAAATTGTTTTAAAAAATATGCTTTTCTTCTGTTTTAATTTGGTGTTTCAAGGTTTATAAGACATATTTGGAAGAATTATACTTTTCTTACTAATAATAGACCACTTAACTTAAGTAAATATATGAATTATCAAAATATTTCAACCAATCAGCAACGAGGAAATCAGCCGATCATACAATAAGCCAACTACTTTATAATTAGGGTATAAGAGGTCTCCAGTAGACGATAAGTTTTTGTATGAAGTATGTAGATGATGTATGTTTTATGAATCCCGCCATCTGCTGCATACATCAGCGACTAAATTAGAACATTTCTGTCAGTTTCTTCAGCAGCTATATATATCAGATAAATTGTTTCTGTCACTGGTGATGACGCTGGGAAAGTTCGTTAATTGTGTAACGTTGACGGCATATAAATAGTCTGGTAGGTAGTAACGTTTCATCATGATTGCTACATGTACATGCATGGCGTTTTCTGATTAAGAATTTTGCGTCATCTACAAAGAACGATTGGTTACGCCAAATACATGTGTCCAGATCTCGGCCCATTCAAAATATGCATATTAAACATGTAATTTTAAAATATCTGATAATTCTAAGCTGGACAGTGGAAACCCTTTCAAGTGCATGGACACATATATCATTCAGTCTTGACTATCATATTTTTCTTATCGCGTATATTTCCAGTATAAAATTCATAGAAAGTATCCTACAGATAGAATTGTAAGTATGTGTCTTATTGAAAATTGATAGTTTCACAAAGAGCAATTAACTCTTGCTTAAATAGGCCCATCAAGAGCAATAAATCTTGCTTAAATAGGCAAATCAAGAGCAATAACTCTTGCTTAAATTGGTCAATTGAAAAGAAATACTTCTATCAAAGTCAAAATATTTAATAACATGAAGATTTTTGGAAATTTAACTCGACTAATCATATTTTAAAGTGCATATCTGTGTATGAAAGTCAGAACAGAATGCAGCGTGTCCCTGTTCTTTTCTACATGAAAATTGAACGACAAAAAAAATTCAAAGTCGTGCACCTACGCTGTATCTCTTCAATCTTAACAAGATTTTAATAGATTTACACACATCTATTTGAATGTGGGCGTCAATTTACCAACTAGGCTTTTGACATAATTTTGTAAAAATATCATTTCCACATGGCTGATTCCTACAGATAATTCTTTACATGACCATTATATAAGATCACTTGATCCAGTCAAGTATGAAATTATAAAAATCTAAATAGCTAGAGGACAAGTAACGTAAGTAAGTTAATCCCCCAGATCCGCCTTTGAAATGTACATTTTGGGATTTTTGTGGTTATAATGACATATTTATAATTTATGAATAGATCTATTATGTTTTAATGAAAAATGATGAACCTCGGGATGTCACGAAGTGTTTTTATCTTGTATTCTACTTTCACCTACAACACTTAGATAACTTTTTGTTCCTTTTTTTACTTTTTGAGTGACTGTATTAGTCAATATAATTTATTGGTGAAGATGTCGATATGTTGACGGGTGAAAATCTGAAATGGTTTTGCTAGTTTTTTTTTCTGCAACTTTTCTTTATCTACAAGCTCATTTTAATATTTCTCTAATTACTGAAATCCTTCCATATCTATCTATTTGATACATGTGCATGTAAAATATATATATAGGATCTCAAATGAATTTTCATTTCATACGATGTATTATGAAACGAGTTGTGTGTTTTATATCCCCTAGCCTTGGCGAGTTTCATGATACATCGTATGAAATGAAAATTCGTTTGAGATTCTTTTTATCACATGATATTGCCTAAAATGTGTATTTCTAATGTGAAGCCAACAGTTTCCGAGAACTAGAGGCGAACAACGCGCCGTGACCTAGAAGTCGTCTGTTACGCCATGAGAAGTAGTTCTCCATCGTATAGATATTATGTGCGTAAGAGAATTTTTTTTCAAATGTAATTAGTATTTCAATGCAATAATGAATTCAACAACAATAATTCTAATCATGGATATTGATTCAACAACTGACCGATATTTGAAAGTTCGCACTTGTCAAAGTTTATGTGATTAGGTTCCAAACTTGACCAATCGCATTCAAGCAGAGCGATATGTAACGTGTTATATCATATTATTAATTTATGAAATGGCTTTATGAAACTGCATAACGGGTGTATCATGTGATAAATGTATACATATGTATTCACTTCAATTCAAAGTATTTCTCGTGCATGTATATTTCATTATATGATTTATAACTTACGAATATATAAACTTAAAACATGGGTATATATACATGTATGACTCGAGATCTAAACTGTCATTACTTCGCAAGAAAAAAAAATCCCCCATTTTTTTTCTTCATATAATGTATGCATCAAATATTGTTATTTACCTGATGTGAGAGTTGAAGAACAAATCTTTTGCCGCGAAATTTGTCCACGAGGTAAGCTATCTTGTAACCTTGGAGATTCAAGATGTCTACAGTGACGTTGTCATCTGGTGTGAGGTAGCAGAACATAGTACCGTCCTTCAGAACGTACCAATATCTGAAAAATACAAAAAAAACCCCGTCCTTAAGAACGTACCAATATGATGGCAATAAATACAAAAACTACGTGCGCACATTTATCACTAAACAATATGTCCAAGAGTGCCACATCGCTCATAGCAGTTGCGGACAAAAGGGTAAAAAGTTGTCACCTTAGCTTGAGTACTACATGTAGCTTCCTGTAAGGTTTCGTGAAATTCTTTGCAGAGGAGATGTCGAAAATGCGTAAGTCAATCAAACCATATTTGTTGACTGATGGGCACGAACAACACAAACTTTTTATAGGACTTTGAGTACTTGCTTCCTGTAAGGTTTTGTGAACTCTGTACAGCGGTTGCAAAGGAGATGTCGAAAATGCTTAAAGCTTACGCCGGAGAGACGGGCGGATTGACGGTCGAATGCGCACTATGACGTACATGCAGCTGACTTACTCAGAGCTCACCTGCTCTTCGTTCAGTTTGGCTTAAAAATAGCTTATTGAAAAAAAACTATTACTTCGAAACAACTTGAAAGTAACACGAATTATCGAATTATGAAGAAGTCCTTTTATTCTTAAACACCAGAGGTACAATTCAAGTACACGTTGATTTTGTTTGTTTGTTTTATTGTTGTTGTTGTTGGGTTTTTTTTTTTTGAGATTTTCCAAAATGAACAGAGCATACTTCAAAATTAAGATAAGGATTTATTAATGAACACTAGATTTCTATGCATTTTTACGAGCAAAACTTCTATGCATTTTCTACGGGCAAAACTTGGGATTTCGTTTTCCAGCCAGTATAGAGAACTTTGAATAGGGAGTTCGGGCCAAAAGCGATCATATCCACTTTTTCTTAACATCCTCTTTTATTTGTACCTTGCAGACGCCAACAAAGGCGATGAAAGTGTTTTTTAATGTTTATTTTAAAATAACTCAATGGAAATTTCGTTTAAATGTACTCGAAAATTTATTTCTTCAACGTAGTAATGGAGAATGTATAAACAAGTAAGAATATATAAGGTAAATAAAACGTGAACCTCGTGTCATATACTCAATCACAGCGGACATATAGTGTTCTTACTCTTGTTTACAAAAATATACCTAGGAATGTAATTAGCTGAAAATATGCGTGCTTGTGTCCTAAATAGATTTTTTCTTTTCTCTATTTCTCCATTTCTTCTGCCATTTTTCTTTCTTTTTTACTGAGTCCTTTATAGCATAATGGATTTAGAGATGTTCAGGTTTACACATCGACGTGAACACTCGAATCCAGTATCCGGATAGCCACACTAAATTTTATAATACAATGTACAGCGATTGGACGATCGTTAAGAAATATTTTGGCATCAGCATGGAAGTTTCAAACGCGAGAGAGAGAGGAGGGGGGGGGGTGTTAGGGTACGTACCTTATCCACTGGCCACTAAAACTTCGTCGTTCCATATACCCAGCTATTGCACAATTTTCTAAATCTCTTGCTGCCAACTTTTTAACTGCTAACGGTTTATGACGTTTCCTAGAGGAAGGGGAGGACATGGGCGATTCCACAGCCGGGGGATTCAAGGTCTTCACACCGGAAGCGGAAGCTGGATTGGCGCCATTAAATGACATCGTCCGTCTCACATCACGTGACCCCGATCCCTACAAACGAAAAAGATAATCTTTTCAATGTTTTCCAAGACTAAGAAACTAAGCATGTTAAAAGTTTTATGTTTATTGTTGAAAACAATTTTCATCATTCTCAATACAAATCTTCAGAAAAATTTGGATTTAAAGGTAATATATAAACTACATGTGCCTTTACGAGTACATATATTTTGTAACCATGTGATCCATTTTCCTTCTCGATCATCATACAATGTCAACTTTTTTCAGGTATTCAGACAAAGCAAAATACTGATATAGTCCTGAATTTAGCTAGGTACGTTTTGTACATTTCATTTTCTGCGTTTATTTGAATTTACGTGTATGCATGTTTGTAGCACCTGTTGACATTTAATATGGTTGAATATAATAGTTCACGAACAGCAATCGAAAAGCAAATGTAGAAAACCAGTATTCAAAGGGAATCAATGCTATGTATAGTATACTTAGAAAATCGAAATCTCATAATCTATCCTTTGATTGTATCTTAGATCTATTTGATAAAATTGTACAGCCCATACTCTTATATGGATGTGAAGTTTGGGGACTATATAATACTGGTAATTTAGAGAAACTTCATTTGAAGTTTTGTAAGTATATACTTAAACTTAGAAAGAACACGCCTAATTTTATGATATATGGCGAATTGGGTCGATATCCTATTGAAATTAATGTAAAATTAAGAATGGTAACTTTTTGGGCGAAAATGATAACTGCTAATGAAAATAAGATTTCAAAATGTATGTATAAGATTGCATTGTGTAAAGATTTTCCTTGGATAAGACATGTAAAACAGATTTTTGACCACTGTGGCCTTTCCTACATTTGGGAAAACCAAGCGTTTAGCAGTATTAAATGGCTAAAAGATACGGTTAAAAATATACTCATTGATCAATTTAGACAGAATTGGAATAATGATATGAATTCATCATCAAAAGGTTTGAATTATCGAATTTTTAAAAACGATTTGTATTTAGAAAACTACCTATTGTCATTACCTCCAAAATTTAGAAATACTTTTAGCAAATTTAGAACATGTAACCATTACCTCCCTATAGAAAGTGGTAGATGGATGAATATTGCACGAGAAAATAGAAAATGTACTTTGTGTTTGAAAGATGAGTTAGGAGATGAATTTCATTACCTTTTTGTTTGTCAAGATCATGTCATTAAATGTGCTAGGATGAAATATTTACCAAATTATTATACCAATAGACCAAATACTTTAAAATTTAATGAGCTTTTTAATTCTCGAAACTTTGTTCTTATCAAAAAAGTATGTCAATTTATAAGTGTGATTACTGGTAGGGTAACATACCCTCTAGGTTAAATGTATAAATTACTATCACATTATTTCTATATGTTTGTATTCCACGTATGCATATCAAAAATGAAATGTATATTATGTATTTTCTTAACAATGTACCATGTACGTTTAAAAAGAATAAATTATTGTCATTGTCATTGTCATTGAAAATTGACGATAGATGGACGAAGAAATTGAAATTGAATTTCAGTTCATTTTTCTGTCTCATACGAAACTATTAACGGATGGGTTCGGTAGTTTTGCGTTTTAAAACCAACAATTGAAAATAAGCTCTGAACAAACTACATGTACATGTATATTCCATAACTCGTTCTGGTCCAGTTCAATAATGCACTTGAATTTCAACGAAAATTCACAAACACTAATATCTACATGTACTTACCCTATTCTCTTATTCTCTCTAAGACACACAATGATTAAGTCAATTTCAAAACACACTAACTCTAGAAACTGTGAATAATTCCACAACCATCAATTCTGAGGGCGCAGTTTTCTTAAGCTCTGCACGGAGAATGTATTATTTCTTTCCTATGTAGTCTGACACACATTCAGATCACCTTCAGAAATGAAACTAAATCCCATGCAAAAATGAAAAATGACCTCCAAAAATGTACATCCAACATAGAGGAATGAAATATAGTCTTTGTTGAGTAGAGTAAAATCACAGCATCGCGCGACGAAATGGGATCACCGTCTAAATGGGCAGGGCTAGACCAGACTAGCACAAGTGTTTGGAATGCACTTAGGAATGACAATTTTCTAGTGAAGACTTCATAATACGGTCATAAAACACAGGTTACAAAGCCTTGTTTGATGTCACTGTAACATTACTTAATAATCATCCACATTAATGGACCTCCACTAGAGTGGACTACAAGTACAGTGTGTAGAAAGGACCCATTGTTTTCCCCGATGCTGTACACACTACATGTATATACACACAGATGTCGCTATTGTAACATGATGCACTTGACGATGAGAGGCGGAAGAGGAAAATATGTGATCGGAAAAAAAAATTGCACTATGAAATATATTTATTCACTAATCTACGCACTTTCATACTAAATGAAAGGGATAGGAACGAGGGGTGGTGACTCGGCAACATACGGGGAGGGGGTGATAGTGTTAAAGAAATTTTGTTTCGAGAATTTCCTAGTGGAATGATATAAATTAATACTTTGAAATTTCGAAAAAGAGAGGCGAGCCTTTCAGGTATGACAGATCATTTTCAATTCCGTTCTATTCCTCCTTAGTCCAACATTGAATCAGCGAGCGAGAAAAATTCTCGACCTTTCTCAAACTTCGCTAAAAGCAGAAGCATGTAAAATGTCCGGTACTTGATCTATTTGGGATATCATCAAATTTTTATCGAACCTATGTCAACACCTTTGATCAGTAGTGTGTATGAGTTATAATCCTGGTGATTTGTTTGAAGCGTCTAAGGATTGATGTATGTGTTTACATCGAAACTAACTTACGGGATCGTCCGTGATAGAGTAGGTGGTGAGATTTCATACCACCCTGTACCCCAAATTTACGATGTCTTCTGTGGCCAATTCTTGATCTTTTAACATATGGACCAGATCAATCTGAATCTACTTTGAATTCCTTTCTTTCGAAAAATAAGTCAATAAAACTTTTTAAAGAGAGTTAATAAATCCCGGCCTCTATTTTTTTCACAATATGAATTAAGGGATTTATTTATTTATTTATTTATTTATTTATTTATTTATTTATTTATTTATTTATTTATTTATTTATTCTTATTCTCCAGAATAATGAATTTATTGCATACATATACATATATGTAACGGAAAGTGAAATAAACTTTTTGATAATTTCAAATTTGAAATTCCCAAGAACCGAGCGATGAGCAATATTCAAGGGAAAGAATTCAATGTTACCACGAAACCCAATACCCAGTGTAAAACATCCCCATATACAACTTTATCAATCCGTCATAAAGCCGTCCGCTTTTATATGATTCGTACCTTTTATCACTTTTATGACCACCTATTTTATGTCAAAAATTTAAATTACATATTGTAAGCCCTTAACGGCCCAATAAAATCAACACTTAATACGAGGATCGATTTGACAGAGCTTGGCCCCATTATTATTTTGATAGGAAAAATCTTCTTAAAAATTGAAATTGAAAAGGTCACTCATCTATATACTAAGTCGCAGATCCAAAGGAAACGGAGGACTCTATGGTGAAAGTAAGATTCACACTCACGACCTCCCCCCACCCCCGTTTTCCCGACTATACACGGTATTGAAATATTTCGTCTGAGCACCTGCACCTTGGATTTTTGTTTCTGGAAGTCGGAGGAACATACAAATCTTGGTATCTACATGTACATGTACAACCTTTTAAGTTTGAAAAACTGTTAAAATTGTTTTCACTTCCAGAGTCCTACCCTGCACCGAATGGGATCTAAGCAGTCCAACCTCAGACCCCCGGCCTTATTCGACTGATGACCTATCTTCAAAATCCTGTATCCGCGCCTCTAATAGCCACAAGACTCAATTTGAAGGAGAAATGAACTGAATGTCATCTGGCCTCATTTAACAAAATCCTCCATCCAGAAAACGCCGTCATTTTGTATCAATGTTATAGGATTATAAAGAAACAAATTGTGTCACGACCAGTCTCCCGGAATCACAGGTGTGCTTACCGTACTTTATATGCAAAACTCGGGAAAATGTTGATTTGATCTATAAACAAAAGTCATAACTAGTTTTTGTTTTTTTTCTGCCGTTCGTGTCGGAGATTCAGGATGAAATATTATATGCGTACATGTATGTCTACAAAACTCAGATCCGACATTCATAAATCGAAGACCAAATAAACTTGACAAATCTTAAGATTTCAAGCAAACATTCGGAACTGTTTTTATACTCTACGATATAAAAAGAAGTAAAACCCCCAAAAAAGATGCAAGACCATTAGACCAACTTATCAATGTGGAAGGTGTCTGCTTCATCTAGGTGCTTGCAAGCAACACCCATCACCTCAGTTCAACAAAATTGTCAAATATGGTTCATATAAATTACATTTTTATGTCGATTAAATAATGCATGATATCGTGTCTGGTTTCTTAAAACGGCAGATTGAAATCATTTCACATGATGACAACAGAACATCACAAGTGCCGAAAAGAGCATGAATGCATTGATCAAGAACATGAACGTGCATTGATAAACAGTAAAAGAAATATATACCACATGAAATGCAGAATCTACTCGAATATTTATAAATGATAACTTCTTACATCATCTTATTCAATTGAATGTTGTTAGAGCATGATAGTGGAGGCGGTCATCAGACAGGTTTATAGTCAAGATACAAAGCGAGACAAGACATAAAAAAAAGACATGATGTTAGGAGCGGAGCAAGACAAGACAGGCAAGACGGTTTCAGGCGCGGAACTCAATGATCTGATCAAAGAAAGGGAATCAAATGACGGCAAATGGTTATCTAAACTGGAGTATCTTACTGTTTTCGCGATTCTCATGTACGCTCACTTTACGTAGATTTCCGGTTCGCGGTGGAAAACAGTTCCAGATTGTGTCAACAGTTTCTCGATATCAAAACTTGCGTGTGGAAAGTTTCTATCAGAATCGATTGTTTTGATATATGATAGAATTAATATCAGATTAGTTGAGATTTGCCGGATGAAATTTGATCTTAAAATATTGTATCCAAAGTTTGAAATTACATGTATGTGATTAGCTTTTATGGATGTGCTGCAATTCTGGTTATTATTTCAATGAGTATTATAACATCATGGTTGATGTATGCCGACACGGTACTGCCGCGTTCACATCAGATACTAAAGAAGTCTTGTTGACTCAACAACTTACTTTAATCTGAAGTCCAAGGTCATCCGAATACACATTCTAGTACTAAACATAAGTATGGACACTTTACCTAAATATGTACAGCTATTGTCATGGTATATCCAAATATTACAACATCAACACTTACAGTGAAATAAGATGTTACATGCAGCAAGTTGTGCGTGGAGTATACATGTATTTCAGGGCCTTTGAACAGCCCTTTGATTTAAAACTGACTTCTTAAATATTGTCTTGGACAATCCAAACAATGTCAGACTGTGATCGAAAATATGGTACATGACCAATACTTACAGCCTTCAATACGTCTGTGATTTTTATGGATAATTCTGAAGTAGAACAGCGTACAAATTATCCTTTGAAATGATAAAGGATTATTATGATTTGGCTTAAAGATTTTCCAAATATCCGTACATAGGATTATAAAATAATGACGATTTAGCCATCTGTGGCTACATACAAAATTAATATTTTGCTTTTTGACAAACCTGACCTTAAAATTCCTTTTTTTAAGCGCTCGATATTGATGTATGCTTGAGCAACACAATGCATACAACAAATGTAGTATATGTAGAGTTTTATTACCGGTATACCTGTTTGAAATACAATCGGGATGCACACTATATGAAAAGGAAACATTCAGTTCTCAAGAGTGGAAAAAAAGTTATCATAAAATTTCATATTAATTAATAACTTTAGGGTAGAAGGATTTGATCAAAAAGTTCCATCTGAATCCAAATAAAAAAGTCCCCAAACCAGCGCCGGATTTCATTGGTGAATCATGTTCAAACTTCTACCAGCAATCGGTTACCTTAAAACCAATTATTATACCTTCAAAAGAGAGTTCGATCGGGGAGTTTGAGCCATGATGAAGCACTGAACTTATACGATGTTCAGAGAAATTGTATGGACAAATAACTGACACCAACTGAATTAAGATTACTAGTATATACCTTCTATGCAACGAAAATTGCATTGTAAGTCGTACATGTATATTTGTTAACGGTGTGGTCAATATAATTACAATCACACAACCCTTGCTAATCATGCTAAAACTACGTGTACGTCAATGATAAATCTACGACTTTAACAGTTCACTCAGTAGATCATGTAATGTCGTTTAATCATTGGACTTTTTTTTCATGTGCGTGGACTTGGCACTTCGGAGGGACCGTGTCACTACAGCAAAATGTTGATTTTATTCCACTGAACTTACAACAAATTTTGTGAAGAATTTATTTGTTTTAATTTCTTTATACATGTTTAAAGATCTCCAGTATCATTTCGTCAATTTTACGTTTTTGATCGCACCTGATTTCTTTTATATATGACCCTAAAATGCGAAGTAGAAGAAGTCAGAGGAAGTAAAATGTCTCTTACATGTTACTGTACCGACGATGCACAAAAATTTTACGAAATAAATGTTGACCTATAGTTGCTGAAGAAAAATTGTTGAAATTCCAAGTTTTGATTATAAATAGAGAATAAGTGTCTTAATTTGTGTTTTGTTACGGGTATACAACACACAGCAAGTGCATTTATCGTACATGTAATGCGCGTTAGCGCATTTCATGCGATAAATGCATTTGCTGTGTGTTGTATACCCGTAACAAAACACAAATTATGACATTTATTCTATATATATGCACCGAAGTTGTTTGTTTCATTCTTGTTTTCTGAAATTGCTTTTTCTAGGTAAAAGGATGACGTTAAAATTCATCTCACCGCAGGTTCAGTTTGCAGGTTAGAACAGCCGTCGCGGCATGTTTCTTTAGATCTTATACATTTGACGTCACGAGTGTTAATACACGAATTGCAGCACGTTCCTTTCAATAGTAACATCTCAGGGAATTACATTGGTTGTGCATATATATACAAATGTATATATCTTTGCCAAAAAACATTCAAACACGTAAAAAATACATTCAGGTGTGGTCTGACGAATTAATTACCTATCTCACATGTAGATGATCAACATTCTCAGGTATGTGGGTCATTCGTACTTTAGTATGTGTCTATATTTAGAGATAGCTTTAACGTTTATTACCGGAGCCTGATGAATCTAGCTTATAATTGTTATAAATATGATTTGACAGAATGTCAGTGAATGGGGTCATTCTCGGGTTGGTATCGCGTTACTGACACTTCAAGCCATGGAGTTATTAACACTGATGTCCCGAGGGGCAGTGGAGGCAGTGGAGGCAATGGTACAATGAAACAATTGTGAGGACATTATAATGTATATTGTACCACGTGTTACTAGCCTCCAAGTATTTTCGAAAATATTATCATTTAGAGACCGAGACAAATGTAAAAAAAAAAATGATGAAAGGGGGGGGGGGGGGGGTCAAAAGGTAAGGAATTGCCTACTACTTTCGTGTTGTTTATGTTGTGTGGTCTAGATCAAATGTGGTCTCATTAAAGCTTAATGATATATATAGGAGATTAATGAATATTCTACTTTGAAAGGAAAAGATCAATAATCTATACAGCAGTTTTGCTAAAAGAACATCATAAATACAGAGCAAAGTTACCCTAAAGCAGCAAGGTTTCATTTCTTTAATCTGTTTGTGTTCATGAATATCAAGTAAAGCCATTTGGTATTTGAAATGCACCTATGAATTCACACCCTTTGGCACACGAGATGCACCTCTAGCAATCATGCATATACAAAGGTGTATCCAAAGGGTGTATGACAAGGGGACCATACCCCTTACGTCAACAAGTATTTCAAATTAGTCCTGTATTCAAGACTTTTTTGTACTGTGACGGCGTCTAATTCTAAACATTTATCAGCATCACAATATAGTGAATATATGCCCATGAAAATGTTGAAAATTACTTCGGGTAGAATTTTCCCCTTGCCTTCAAGTAAGATCCATACAAATCTGAACCTACCATCAAATGGCTCCACCTCGGTCTCATGACCAATTTCCTGGATATAGGATTGGTGTTATACGGGTAGCTATCATCGTAACCCCTCAGGAAAACCTTCGGAACGTCTCTGTAAGCATCAGACACCCTCCTGGCATGACATGGGAGGGACATACTTTTCACTCTCTCAAGATTCGTCGTTTTACCCTCCTTACCTTCCATTTTTATTTTACCACAAATATTAAGTGAAATTAAAGTTTATAAATCCCATCTTATAATTTCGCCGTCGGAAATATCATATCACAAATATTTTTCCCTCTGTGAGGTTACGGATAACATCCGGTATGTAGAGAAGATACTGAATTCTGATTTTAACTTTCTACATATTTCTTATCCAAACAAATTGACCCCGAAATCCAATCTCTCATTTAAACATGGAGTCCAATTATTATCCTCCAAATGAATGAATGAACGGACAATTACCGCGGCGGACTTTTTTTCTACGACGGACAATGATGGTCCATCGTTTATGGCGTTTTGTATTGTATCAAATTTTCGAAAAATACAGGTTTTATCGTATTTGAGCGCGATTAACCTCCGCTATCCTTTACATACTTCGTTATCATAAAAGCTGATACGCTAAACATTAATCAAAATAAATCATCCATTTTGTCACTTTGTGTAAGTCCGATATCTCTCTGAGTATTAGGAGAACTATATCCCTTTCCGTCCTACATAGGAATGGCGAGAAAATTGGAGCGAAAACACCAATACACCAAACTCGAGATCAGTCAGATTTCCTGATAATTTTTTAAACTGAGTAAATCAGTTTTGAATGACAAAATATATATGATCTGGTATGTTTGTACTGCACTTCACATCTTATAAACTCGTAAGGTTACGGCCCCCGCTCAAAGTATGTTTTAAAATCCGTGGTGTATATCAGTTTAATACAGAACACGTAAGCGAAATGATGCGAGGAAAAATGTGAATTGTCACTATGTATGGAGGTATCGTGCATAATTTGATATATGAAGCATCACAACTTTACATACATGTACGTGTATCCTGTTGTATTCACAAGGGAGATCATCCTTTTAGGGGTATATATCTTTAGGCAATCGCATCAAAAGAATAGACTGCGTTTTCTTGTACATTGACACAAAGAAACCCCTATCGTGTCTTGCCTACTTTATTGAAAGCATAAATCAAAACAGTCGGCGCGGGTCCACAAACAGATAGCAGGTTTTCATTGCCGCTTTCTTTGGATGGTCCACACTTTATATATACAAGGATATCTCTAGAAGATATTTTTCTAGATTAGAAGTCGTCATACAAAAACAGCGTTCCATTAGTGGCTTTGAAAAATTACACCGCATGCCTTAAATTCGAATTATCCATATGTAAGCTGATTAATTCAGGTAAAGTCAACGAGATGAAAAGGTATACACTGTATGTATGGTGATCTTCTCTTAACGAATAAATGTATGTCAAATGATTCGAAGGTATCTGGACCCGAACGTACCTTCACACGAGTTGACTTCATCGCGCCATGAAGCGAACGTAAAATTTTACGTTCTCGTTGATTGATGCGCGGACAACGTAACGTACAATGGACGTATTATAGATGTATCTTTGTATTAGTGATCCCTTCCGAATCATTGGTGGATCTAAAAGAAAGAAGGGGAAGCCCCTAAAGGGACTTAGTTGCAGCACCAACAGCACGGGCCCAAAATGAAAACACAGAGTGGCTCTGGACAAACACAACAAAAGACACCAAATAGACACGGAAGATCAAACCTCCAAAAAACGACGACAAAACATTAAACAGAAGAGACTACATTTAAGTTGTATTTTCTGGTCATTTTGATTATTCTAGAATCAGACCCCCCTCTCCAATGTAGATTACATCTAAAATTTTGATTTGTATATTATATCATATATTGGTGGAACCATCTGTCATAAACATGATAAAGTGCACATTATGAACGTTGTCAAGGAAAAAATCAGTCACGAAAGTAAGGAAAAATATATCTTTGCCACTTTTTTTTTCTATTACGCACTACTATTAGCCATTCCACTTGAGCTTCGCTCTGGTGAGCTAAAATTACTCATAACTTTGAGAAATTTTATTTTCATTTTATTAATTCATTTATATTCTATTTCATTCTATTTCGTTTTTTCTATGTTACGTATAATTTTTGATTTGATCTTATTTCGTTTTGTTTCTATTACATGTATCTGATATTCATTTTTTACTCCAACAACACGGATGTATTTCTTTTAGCTTTTAATCAATTGCCGTTTCATAGCATATTCCTTCATTTGGTAATCTAAAAAGATTTTTTATTCTAAAAATGGTTATTGTATTACTTTCATTATTTTTGGAGAATTTTTTTCAGCAAAAATTGTGGGGCTTTTTTTTTTGTGATTCGATGGTGTAACTTTTTTCTCCAATTTTATCTAAATTTTGAGATTATTTTTCGAGCCAACCTAACCCTGGTACAAGTTATTCATGCCACTTTCTCCTTGTAGTAATTTTACGGAGCGTGATTTTAATTAGAGCGGTCATCTCGCATCAGTGAATTTATTTCGTTCCTGGGGCGACATCAATCGTCACACTTACGATTCAAGAAGGATAACTCTCACTCACTTATTGATCAAAGTAAGCCATTCTGGTTGATAAATATAAATATTTTTGATTTATTTTGTAACTAGTAAATTAAAATGTTATAATAGGAGACCGTGTGTCTCATTGTTATAAAACAAAGTTAAGCATATCGCATTTTTTTTTTCCTTCTTCTTATTTTAACACGGACATGATCTTAATTGATTGTAGGGATAGGGAGGGATCAACCCACAATCCATGCTCGTACTTTCAACCTTGGGTAAAAGTGCACAGAAAGATACGCGAGCGAGGTTGTTTTTGTTTTTTTATTTGTTTATGTTTTTGTTTATGGGGGGTTTTTTTAGCAGATGCTGTGTTTTCCAATTCAAATAAAAACTCACAATTTTAACGCAAACTACAATAATTTAATAATTGAATAAATGAAAATAAATAAATAAATAATTAATTAATAATAAATAATAATAATAGGTCACAAGTACATGTTCTATAAACATTCCACTGATGAAGGCCAATGGCCGAAACGTTTGGAAAAATAAAAGAAAGAATTTAATGTTACTTTATAAATAAATAAATAAATAAATAAATAAATAAATAAATAAATAAATAAATAAATAAATAAATAAATAAATAAATAATCTTCACTCCACTCGCGCTTTATTCCAACAAGGATAGCCAGACATACTGTACATACATGTACATGAGGGGTTAAAAAAAACTTTGATACCCTCTCGCCTTTTCTATATTTCTTGATTTTTATAGATTTCCAATATTTTCTAAAGTCCCCCCCCTTTTCTTAAATATTATGTCTACTACACCATACAGGATGATTACCTCTTCAAGGCTCTTGTTTACGAGAATTCATCCTTAATTTTGCGGTTTGCAATTGACCATATTTAACCCGCGATTTAAACTGTTACAGTAACAATTAAAGTTTTGCTTATTTTGATAGTAAATTTCAATTTAAATTAAGTACCAAGGTGAGTGCCTTTTATTTATTTATCATGTGTCATATCTTAGCAGTTACAAACATGTACATGAAACTGCTAAATCATGAAAAAACATCAAGACCATCTTTATTTCTTGCATTCTTACAGTTCAGAACGTATTTCTGAAAATGCAACGGGAAAGGCGGAAACTAATTAATTTTTGACTACCTTAATCCAACCATTCAAGATATGTAATAGTTTCTGCTTGAGAAATCCAAATGGAACTTTACCCACCTTTGTGAGGGCCGAAACAATATGCATATATATACGATAACTTTCATGACTTGTCAGACAACCCCCCCCTCCCTACCTCGGATCCCTTTAAAATGGTGCAATATTCGAAAAATGTGTGATACATGTGGCCTAGCTAGAAGAATTATATTTCATAAAAAAATTCCATATACCTACAGCTTACCATAGAAGGGAAATCACTTTCACTCGTTGCTACATTTTTCATGTGTAGTAAATTTCCAAGAAAATGATATTTTTTCTCCATGTTCACTTCAGTCAAAACACTAAGTATCCATGGAAACGAATTTTTCTGACTATCTTTGTAATAAATACTTTTCCGTAATCATGTAATAGATATATCCTCTTTCTAAATGTACAATAACTCTGTATAGTTATTCTTTGAAATAAATATCCCCTCTCTCATTGTACAATATCAGACTCTCTACGCTTATAAACAGACATGTTTTCAAGGAGGGGATCGTCTTGGAATGTTATTTGAAATAAACAACTCCTTTCTCCAAATAAAGTCTTTATCTTAAATAAGTGTAATCCATTCTTTCAACATTTCACGGGTTTGGCGAGAAAGGCCTCTGCTCGATCCAGACAAAATACACCGGGTAATTTTGTTAATACAGGCGAGCGTCTATTGTCAAATTCAGACTATTTTATGTACCTCTTCACGCAGTATTGAATGGCTGGTGTAATTTTGTAACAATATACAAATATCTGTATTTAGTTGATATAGATCTAGTGCCCCCTACGTTACCGTAGGCGGTCCATGTTCATTTTGTAAAATGTACTTGTTTAAACCAGGTATAAATGAAGAAAAATTGACTTTCATCATCTCATCATCTTAATCAGATTTTGTTATCAAGTTAATTATTTCAGATCGAATTTAAAATCATTGTCAATTTTAAGATTTAATCGCTATGCTTGCAAAGCAAAACCATGCTACCAGTGTCCATTTTGGGCATACATGTACATTATAAGTAGAAAATTAAACGTGTTTTGTTTAATTTGTATTCATGTCTATACCACTATAGTAAGTATACTTTTTATAGACTCGCTATAAGTCCTCGCCCATAGCAAGATCAATACTGTGATGCAATGCTCGATTGTCAAGAAAACGAATCTTATTTTGTAAACGGCCACTTTGGCAAATACTGGCCAATTGCAAAACAACTTTACTAATTTGCTGAACTGCAGAAAGTCTAATTTTGCATTTATCATATGGTTTGGGGCTTGCATTTGCATCATTACAGACAAACGTACAGACAAATGTCACTTTCAGTCCAAAAATGACGTCATGGCTTTGATTGTGCGGGACTTAAATGAATAAACAAAAATACTGTTTCGTTATTACGATGGGCAAGTTTTCCTGCTACATGTAGACAGTAGAAAAAGAGGAGGACTTTGGAATCAAACATTGGACTTTCCCATCATAAGGAGAAAGTTCTACACATACACTGCATCTTCTAGATATCTAAACTACTTTACACATTAATTGCTAAAATAAGAATAAATGAAAATATATGTAAGTAAATACCTCTGAGTCCGAGTCTGAATCCGAAGAAGAGTATCCCTCCGCAAGATAATGCGGAATAAGTTGCTCTGGCGATTCCGAAATCGGTTCTAACAATACTTTTTTGTACAATTTTCGGCCGTACATTTTCAAATTAATTTCACAAATTGGACAATGCTCAGACTCTCTTAATTAGCGATATTAAAATATTAAGCAGGAACAGTTAATTGTATCCAGTTTTATTTTAATTAGTTTAATCCACTTCCTGAAGTTATTATTTTCGTATATATAAGTGCTGTGTTATTTTGGATGTTTGGAGAATATAAATATCCTTTACACCACAAGTTATCGCCAACTTTGTCTGTTTATCTTTTCTAACACAAGAAATACTCTTCTATAAACTCTACTTCTTTCTCTCTTTAATAATGTAGAAGACACGTGCCAATTTTGAAGTAATAAAGATGTATACACGTTGTGGGCCGGATTCTTTGTATACCAAAACTTTCAGCAACTTGTAAAATGGCACCCCCTCTACACATATCGGTTTTATTGCTTTCTTTGTGAGAAGTAAACAGAAAGGCCAACACTTTCGTTACAACTAACAAATTATCATCAAAATAAAGAAAGTTTATGGTCAATGAATAATTTCCAGTCCCCCTTTGATGACGTCATTGAGGTGCACAGACTAGCCCATGGTCAGGGGCAGATGAAGAAATGAGACAGGGACTGACCGATCGAATACGCATTATATATACTGTAATTACATGTAATGATCTAGTCTACATGTACGTAATTCATTTCAATCTCTATCATAATAAAATAAAATGGACAGCATGAATGGTTATTTCAAAATGTGCAATGTGTACCAGAAATGACAAAATCGTCATGTTCATGTAGGACTTCTATCAAACAAAAGAAGCTCAACGTAATCATGTACTGCCTAAACTATTCATACATGCTTTTAATGAATGATATATAGTAGTTATTACTTTATGCGAGAAATCATCAAATTTTGTAGATTTTAGTAAAAAGATTGAGACATCAATAGAAAAAAAGGAAGGTTCTTTGAATGATTTCTTACATGAAGTATGAACTTATATACATGTACTAGTAATATAGGTAGACCTCTTTACCGCGGCTTTTCCTTACCCACATCAGCACATCACTTGCATGCATTTTGTATACATGTAAATCCTTGAAAAAAATGTGTAAAATCATTTTGAATCAACTGTAGATAATGAACAGACCATGGGACAGATCCCCCCCCCAAATAGACATCAAACGACACAAGCAAATACGAAAATCAGGATACACAGCAAGAAAACTATTGTACGTTGAATCACCATTCACCACCTGGATTTGCATCTCATTTGAACGTCGCACCTTAAATGAGTGTGTTATTTGAATGTCATTGATGAAATAAAAGCCATAAAATTGAATTACCCTGTAATTGATACTTACAGGCCAACAGATTGACGTGCGTCTGATGAACGGCCGAAATGTTGATTTTCATTGCATAAAGATATACAATGTACGTACGATCGTCTGCGTATAAAGTGAGATTGTTTGTATATAACCATGTATTGATGTTTGTTCATTGTGAACCGTCAAATCAAAAAATAACAAGCATTACAAAATGATAGACATATCTTTTACAAAGAGGTGATTAGTTACAATACCTTTTGCTTTTTCCGTGTTGACGTCACTTCCGATTGATCAGCCATTACGATCAGCCCTTCGTTATTTGGACCAGGCAGTGGTTGATTCGTAAATGGTTCGCTGTCGTTCCTCTTTTTACTCCTGCGTAGCTTTGCCCTGACCATATTAAGGAGGTAGTTTTTATCTTGTTGCCAAACATGTTTCAAAGCGGGGTCAATATCAGGAAGGTCGTTTCTAGGGAAACCAACATGAGTTTTCCCGCCAACGTTTTCTTTGTATTCCGATTCGTCCGCCGATGGAACGTAACCAGAATCATTCCCGCCGTCAAATCCATTTGGTAACGAGAAGCGTCTACTAGACTCTGAATGACAAACACCCTCTGAATCAGACTGCCAGTTATCAGATGACGTCGTACCCAAGCTGAATTTGACCGGCCCGGAAGAGTACGTGACATTTGTATTGGTGTAATCGGACAGACTCTGACCTGAGTCAACGGAGTCTGCATCTCCCTGGACTTTGTTGGACTCCATCTGTAGAACCTGTAACCAGCGACTCAGCTCGTTTTTGTCTGCTGCGTTCAAATAGACACTTTTCCTACGATTTCGTGTTATTTTGAAAACGAACAGTTTCTTAAACCTTTTGTCCTGGTCGGACAAATAAGTGATGGTACAATTGGAGAGAATTATATTCAAATAAGCATGTTCCTCGGGCGATTGGGACTTGAAAATGTAAAGTTTTCCCCGGCAGACCATACACCATACCTTCTGCCACCGAATCAGAACTTTCTGTTGCAGAAATCCACAAATACTGGCATCGTGTAGGTCCTTCAGTTGAACACTTGTCTGTGTTGAGGAACGGTCTCTGACATCAGAAGGAGTCCTATACAAATCACTGTTATAATAATCTTTTTCCGTAGCTTTCGCAAAGTCTATTGCACTGAGACTGCGTCTTCCAGCATTTCTGACTAAAGTCGATTCGCTAGTCAATTCTAACGAAGAAGACGATGAACTTTGCTTTGAAGCTAAACTTCCTTTTGACGAGCGTCGTTCAAATGAACGGGACATTGAAGGTTCGTCCTTTTTCTTTGATTTAAACAAACTTTCGAGACTTCCAAACGAGCGAAGTTTCTTGAACGGACCGGGTTTCTTTGCAGACGATGGCGAAGATTCAAAATGAGTTGCTTTCATTGGGACAGTTTTCGACATGTCTATTTCTGTATCTCTACGCAATTTCCGGCGGATGTCCCCAATCGAGTTTCTTTGCACATTATTCTTTCTGAAGTCGTTGGATTTACTTGTTTGACTTTTGTCGTCGGAATCTTTACCCTGAGGATCTCTGTCGTTAGTGTCGTAAGACTTCATACGGTTTGAGGTAGTTGCAGTTGGCACATACCGCGGAGTAAGAAAATCGCCCTGACCACTTGTAACTAGAGCGCTGTGCATGGAATGTCTTCGTATTTCCGTTTCCGGTTTCGTTTCGCTGTCGGAAATATCGGAATCGTGGTCAAGAGTGGATGCAGATTTAAGAACAGACATCCACTGTTCAAGTTCCTCTGGACAGTCAACGCTGAATAAAAATTTACGCCGAGAACTACTATCATCTATGATTATTTGATATTTATCGATACCGGAAATAGTTTTGGAAGACGACGGCTGGGGAATGGCGGTTTGATACACTAACGATCGTATTGCACATCCTGGTAAAATGACAACATCCGTTGGAAATTCCGATACGTCTGTTTCAAATACACAAAATAACATATCTGCAACCACGCACCACATATTGCGATCCCCAGAGAGGTCAAATAGCCAACCACTTCTCTCCGGAAGTACCAGATCCGCCATTGTGACATTGCGTAATCTGTCAATCATGTTCACCATGCTGTTAGAATGTGTGACGTCACTTTTTAACTCTGCACTGAATGTGTGGTCACGTGCCATCCTCAGCCTCGTTCTGGCAAAAACCCGCCAAAGGTAATTGCTCTCCACTCCCCAGATTGAGCGCACTAAGTCATTACTGGTTACTTTCCTTGACGACTGAAATAGAAAAGAAGTGTTATGTTATATATAGATATTACATTAATCGATTTAATATTAATTCTATTCTAAGAATAGTTATCTTTCTAAGCCCATATTTGTACCACGTCGATTTTACCTCTAAATATCTAAAAAGCAATTTCTTGCGTTTCTCAATTTGTGCGTTCTCGAAAAGGAAACGCTTCTAAACGCAAATCAGATAAGGACACTGTGCAACTTCATAAATATTTTTTTGATTTTCAAAGCTTGAGTCTTCATTATATTTCTAGTCTTGTGCTCTGAGATGGTACCTTTTCCCACAGACTATTTATAATGCAATATACGCGGCCATATACATTTTGAGCTTTGAATGAATGACATTCGATAATCTTTCAATGTCAAACTTGTAATTCTATAAGGGGGTTGATTAACGTCAACATAATATTCAGTTGCATGAGGTTACTCATAAATGTCTGATCTCCAATGCATTTTGAAATCCGCGCAGTTATTCAATACTCTATGAATGAGAAGGAATACAAATCAATTTACTAGAATACATTGCAGTGTCTGATAAAAGTAAATATAAAATCCAAACTTTGCTCTAGTATGCATTCCCTCCCTGTTTATCCAAGAAAGAGAGAGAGAGAGAGAATTGACGTCCCCATGTTCTAGATACATGTAAATGTAAAATATAAATACATCACCTGTGCATTGCTTCTCGCCATATGCTTAATATCCACATCATTTTCAATTTATTTTCCCTTTTCAAGAGCATTACAATTAAATTTTATGTGAATATAAAATTCTGTACTGAATATAATACCGTAATGTACAATAATGATGATTTTGTGCTTCTGACGTACTTCAAAGACATAAATGTTCAATAATCAGCAATTTAGATAATTTTAGAAAGTTTTACGAGAGCTCCCCAACTGCATTCCATTCCCTATTGTAGGAAACCGGATTTTCGATACTTATCCTGTGAAGTGATAGGTTTAGAGTTTTATACACTACAATTATCATATTCGACTGAAAGACTTAATAGTACTTAAACCTCTTCCAACTTAAGATTCATAATCTGACCTTACGCAAGTCATCGGTAATAACAGCTCCTGGAAAGAAAGTCCATACAATAATTACATATCATTAAGCCCTTGTACGATCGGTAAAAATCTAGTGTTCTATGCAGCCAGGATGCACTTTACACCGCTGTATTCAAAGGTATTGACGTACATGTAATCTATAAACATCGATTATCTTCAATTCCAAAATTCGTTTTTTAATTTATTACTTTCTTTTCCAATAAAACTCAGGAGAGATCAGGTGTCAAAAAGTTCTAATGTGAATCCATTATAACACGAAGAGACTTAATCTCTGGTCATATCGATCAATGTTCATGAGCTACAATTTCAATACTGACAAATAAATTTTTAAATATATCAGTTCAATTTCTAATTTCGTGATAAATACAAAATAGCATTGGGTAGACTAGAAAGGAAAGAATGATAAAATCGTGCAGAAGGATATGGAGTGCAATAAATAACGCCCCCCCCCCCCCCCCGCCCCGCACACATTATCACGACCTCTTAAACATTGTATGTATCGCTTCCATCCCATCCTTGATCATCCTATGTCGCATCGCTTTTGCTATCGACCTATAGATAGATGTTATCCCAACCCTGATCCTGATCGCTTATGACTCCAGTGTGGGGGGGGGGCTTCCCCCATTCCCCCTCCCTTTCTCAGTCCCAACTTATTTCAATCATGACACCGCATACTAACTGTGTATGATGTTTGATAATTATTTACAATTCCGCTACGCGATTTCAATCATAGCTTAAAAAATTGTAAGCAGATTAGGAAGGATTAAGATTAAATATTGTTCATTTTGACTTTTACGGATTAATTGCCAACCTAGCCTTCCCATTTTCATAATGAAAGGTTTTATCGGATTAACTATAAATGTCGTACATGCAGCGGAGGGAAAAATGATTCAACAGTATTGAATATTCATTACACGAAAATCAGCTGTTCCATAATGTACAAAAAAAATGTACCAGTATATATACAAATTGTAATGCTAATTCAGTTGGTGTGATAATTTTGGAATTTTGGGAACATTTGGATATTCAAGTTGCACTGTCCATGCAGAGTCAAATTAGATGACCCGTCTGTTCTCATAATTTTAAAGTTGGCTTAGTTTCCCTGATAGATATATTAAGCAAAATATAAAAGAACAACCTTCTCCTTTTTATTCTGCTTTTGGCACATTTCAAATATGGCGAAAACTTTCTTCAATTCAAGCTTGAACCCCCCCCCCCCCCTCTTTGTATTGGCATCTCCTTTTTTCTCTTCAATGGATGCACACCTGAACCGGCGAAATATGAGATGGGTGATAAATATAACAATGGATTTTTTATGAATAAAGATCGATTTCAATAAATGACCAACGGATCAGTTTTCATGTGAATTGAAAATGAATGAATTATTTATGATGGATATTATACGTGTATAGTAGTCGTATTTCTATGTCAATTTTAATTGGAGTTTATATATAATTCTATCGTAAAATCTTGCACTATGAATAAAAGAATTAAAGAAAGTAAATTGAAGATAATAACGTAATTATTTCATTCTTATCTCTAGTATCAAAGCCAGAAGAATTGAAATGAGTTTTATATTCGAAATGAATAAAGGGTTACAGAACATGACGACGTGAAATTTGATATCCGTACCACGTTAATGTTATTTGATACTTCAAGTTTGAACAAACTTGGGAAAGAGGTGGGGAGGTGTGAGGAAGGCACAAACCATCAGAACCGATTTATACACAAATGCGGCCATTTAATGAAAAAAAATCCATTCCAATTTAAATTTAAGAACGACCAGCCGCTATTAATTTTTTTCAAGGACAGCTTAGCCCCCCCCCCCTTACAAATGTAGGTACGTGCATGGGAGTTAAAAAAAGAAAAGTAACACTTAAATGCCCATGCCTCCGTATCCGATGCAAACAGACGATTGTGTATGCACTAAATGCAAAGTGCGCCTCTTCGAGATGTACATTTCAACAAAGAAAAAGTTTATCCGAAATAAATTAAATTTCAAGTTTCAAAACATCTATCATACTGTATGGTTAGGCATAAATTCATGGGAAATTGGGAGAAATATTGAATGCTGTTCGTATTTCATTTATAATCATCCACTCACCTTATAAAATGAATAAAAACTCTCAAAAAGTCTTAATCATCCAAATATATAGAATAGTGCCTTATACATATTGAGTGGTATAAAAACATGCATCTTAAGACGAATTTGAAGTGCAAACTGCAAGCATTAATATTACTATCACACAAATGTATATCCATTAAGGTTTTCTTATATTGTGAATTAAGGCGATATATGTATAAATAAATACAACGCTAAAACAGGTTGCTTAATACCGGAATTTATTTTAAAGGGATTATTCCGCGCCAGAGCGCAAGAACACAATAGTGAGCGGTATAATACAAGGTTTTATGGCAGAGACATTGCCAAAGCCCTCACCCAATTTTACAATATTCCATTCTATAAGATGTATTCAAAAACGAACAAAACGCACACAAAATATTGATCAGAGGGGGAGAAAAGGAGCAATAACAGACCCAGCATTACAACAAGGCACTTTATTTCACGCCTCATAAAGATTAATTGAGCTGGAGTCATATTCCTTGTATTTTAATTAACATTATCAATTTACATGTAAGTGTGGTAAGGTGCAGGAAATATTTCATAAGATGAAGCCATTCCTCCCTTTTTATCTTTTATACTAAATCAGGGTGGCCACGGACTGTGGAAAACAAAGAAAACAGGGAAAATGCCGAATGAAAATAAAGAACAGTAAAAGAACATAAAACAGTGTAAAATTAGACTTGTATTTGTGCTCATTTTGTCAGGAAAATATTGTACAAGTCAGGGAAAATATTTTACAAGTCAGGGGAAATCATGGAAATTTCAGGGAATTTGAGTTATCAAAATCTGTGGCCACCCTGTATTTATCATGCAATTCGTTCCATTACTTATTGAAAACTCATGTTTTCATAACTTTGTCTTCAATAACATTGATTTTATATAATAAAAAATCACAGAATAATAAAATACTTATATCTATTTATCAATAAAATCATTCTTTTCATTCTTTACGTCTTTTTGATTCTTCTTTAAATCAATGTATGCATGCGTACATGCATATAATTTCAGTTTTCATTCAACAAATATCTTTTTATTATGAAGTTATAGATTGAAATGTGAAAAAATATAAATATATTCCTAAAGTATTCATTTACTGTATAATATCGTGTTTATTTACAGCTGCGTTTGGAAATACATGCACGCTGTATGGAACGATATATGTATACCTAAAACACGTACTTCAAAGTCGTTTCTTATCTTAAAGGGCAGATAACTCTAAATTAATCAAACAAATTTGTCAAGGTAGGAGGTGAATTAAATTTCATTATGACGTAAGCCGTCTTAAAAGCTAAAGAAATGTGTCGCCTCATATCATGAAATGATGGAAAGTAAATATAGAAGTGAAAGTGTCGAGATTTGAGCTTTGAAATTCGCAATCTGTTGCACAGAGGGCGCAATTCTATGTTTCATAAATCTATGTAGAAGATCTATAGTACGCTTGAAATAAGTAAATTGTATCAGAATCGAAACAAAAATAGGCCGTTTCCGTAAATGGCGAATATCAAATAATAAATGTTTCTACTTCATAAAGGACATGAGGTCATGCACATTAGTGGATTTATTGAGTGATTCTTGTTATTTCTTAAATAAATTTCGATGAGGAGGGCTTCCCTTCGAAATGTTCGTGCGCACCGAATCTTTTTCTTTTCTGCAGTATGACTTTTTGTGTGTTTTCAAAACAGAATGGAAATGGCAAAAATCAGTGACAGGCGAAAAAAAAGTCCAGAAAAACAACATTTACCCAAAATATCAAATGCTAGCAACTGGAATACCAAATTTCAATTCGGTAAGGGTTGTGCCCTTCCTCCTTTTTTCCAATACAGTCCAACCCCTTGTGTGTTCCCACATCTGACCTGTTTTGGATTAATCCATCCAAAGGTCATTAAATACACCCTCAAGGGTACTTAAGTGATGATTTGTCAACATTCTTCGGATTTAAATTGAAAGTAATAAAACATCAAAGTGAAATTATTTTGGCATTTTCAATCCTGAACCTTTCATAAAGTTTAAATTTACTTGCCATTTAAAAACTTGAAATTCTGACAAGTGTAATGGGAAATAATTTGAATTGGCACGTAATTTTTAACCAAAATCGTATTTTACGGATCACTTCAGATCAGCTTGGGACTATTTGGTGTTTGTCAATATTTAGCATATAAAAACAAGTACAGACAGACAGATGGACTTACGCGGACACGCAGATATTTGGATAGTTACATGTAGGTTCAGTGATAGGAAAGGACACTTTGTTGAATGGGCCATTTCAATGTTTTTCTGTAATTTCAATTGGTCATTTCTTAAGACAGTACACAATTTTTCAAATTAATGGGACCACGGCACATGACTCCCGTTCTTCTCAATCACTGCAATTTTGCTTTAAAAGACGGCATATACTGGGCAAAGCATGGCTGAAATCCTTTTGTGCTACGTATCAGTGTAAATTTGTACAAAACTCGATAAATTACGGCATAAACTGGGCAAAGCATGGCTGAAATCCTTTTGTACTACGTATCAGTGTAAATTTGTACAAAACTCGATAAATTACGGCATATACTGAGCAAAGCATGGCTGAAATCCTTTTGTGCTACGTATATCAGTGTAAAGTTTTACAGAACTCGATAAATTACGGCATATACTGGGCAAAGCATGGCTGAAATCCTTTTGTACTACGTATCAGTGTAAAGTTTTACAGAACTCGGTAAAAGACGGCATATACTTGGCAAAGCATGGCTGAAATCCTTTTGTACTACGTATCAGTGTAAATTTGTACAAAACTCGATAAATTACGGCATAGACTGGGCAAAGCATGGCTGAAATCCTTTTGTACTACGTATCAGTGTAAAGTTTTACAAAACTCGGTAAAAGACGGCATATACTGGGCAAAGCGTGGCTGAAATCCTTTTGTACTACGTATCAGTGTAAATTTGTACAAAACTCGAAAAATTACGGCATATACTGGGCAAAGCATGGCTGAAATCCTTTTGTACTACGTATCAGTGTAAATTTGTACAAAACTCGATAAATTACGGCATATACTTGGCAAAGCATGGCTGAAATCCTTTTGTACTACGTATCAGTGTAAAGTTTTACAAAACTCGGTAAATTACGGCATATACTGGAGAACGCATGGCTGAAATCCTTTTGTACTACGTATCAGTGTAAAGTTGTACAAAACTCGGTAAAAGACGGCATGTACTGGACAAAGCATGGCTGAAATCCTTTTGTACTACGTATCAGTGTAAAGTTTTACAAAACTCGGTAAAAGACGGCATGTACTGGACAACGCATGGCTGAAATCCTTTTGACCTACGTATCAGTGTAAATTTGTACAAAACTCGGAAAAAGACGGCATGTACTGGACAAAGCATGGCTGAAATCCTTTTGTACTACGTATCAGTGTAAATTTGTACAAAACTCGGTAAAAGACAGCATGTATTGGACAAAGCATGGCTGAAATCCTATTGTACTACGTATCAGTGTAAAGTTTTACAAAACTCGGTATAGCTACACCAGATTACCACCAGCAAAGGTGCCGGTAAACTGATAGAGATCATTGAAAAACAAGATACGATAAAACAATAAACTTTAAAATGTCATAAAGTGTATTGATTTAAGACAAAATCACATTCTTTTGTCGACATTTCACGTATAGATAAAAAGGCACTAAAAGATAAACCCTGTATACGTGTACTTTACCAACAATACACAAGTACAACAGTCCCGTTACGAAATACAAATTATTCTGAGGTCTGAGAAAAAAAGAGTACAGACTCTGGCATATATAATTTGTTGAGAAATTTAAAGACCGTATTTCTTTAATCTATCGACATCGCAGTATACATGTAACAATGGTTTACAACATGAAATATGACATGAGATGAACTTAAATTTTTCCCTTTCCCATTTTTCTTTTTCCTTTCCACCCTCTGCGTAACATTTAAAAAACTAACTATTCATTATCAATATTACATCCAAAAATTTTACTAATTCTGATGTCGAACTTAGGGATACCCTCCTTTCTGCAAATATATACTACATGTACATGTAGTATAGCATTGCACGCACGCAAGTATCTCCTTTTCTCCAAAATTTCCCTCTAAATTTTTTTTCCGTTTCCTTCAAAATTAAATCTAAGATAGATACATACTCACTTATTTTGAATGATTTATCTCATGCATTAATATAAATTATCCAACGTGCAAATTCTTTGTTCGAAACATCAAAAGTCTGAGTAAGTTTGTCCGCAAAACGACATTGCTTATATTAAAGCATTTCGTTTTTCAAAATAAGGGTAACTTGATCGATATCTCAGTTTTTAAAAGTTTTAAGAGGCGTGTTTTAATAAATAAGAGAAAACCATAACAAAAAGCTTTCAATACCGAAACATTATCTCAAATACACGGATGACTTCGCCAATAATGGAAAAGGGAAATAACTCCTGTGCAAAGATTACAAGATTAAATATTGGGGGAAACGATACAAATCTTTACATTGTTTTCTTTAGACAAAGAAAATAAAATGAAATGTTCTATAAGCAATCGCACAGTGAATTACTATCGACATGATCTGACTTTCCCTCGCCCAGGTGTTTAGGAAAAAATAGCAGAGTCACGACCCTTCACATTCCTCCAGTGTGACAAATCTTTGGTATCTTTTGAAAACTAAGCATGTTTTATTATAAGATGGCTTATCTCTCGAAAGCCCACCCATCCCTCCTTTTTTTTCGAATATTGCGAAAACGGTGGTCGTATACTTTACTTTTAAATATGTACGCTTATGCTTCAGTCACACCTTGCTGGATAGCGCAATCGGACATCCAATGGATAAAACAAAACCAAAAACTGCCAAAAGCTTATTCCGATGGTCGTCCGTTCATGAAAAATGACACTTCGAAAATTCCTCTGCTCGAGTCTCGAATACTACAGAACGGATACGAACAGTACGAGTATCGGGAGATCCATCAAGAAAGTAGCATACAAGTTACTTGTAACGGAAATCATCAAACGATCGGATATTATTATAACAAATCGAAGCGTACCATAAAGGAACAAAACGGCCAAAAGACGAACGGACGTTAGCCACATGCACATTGGTTTTAGGCAAACTCCCCGGTCGAGCTTCCTTCTGAAAGGAATTGTTTTTACAGGTAAAAGGTCGCTGGTAGAAGTTCGCGTTTCATGAAGTAGAAGGCAGCTAGCGGAGATGTAACAGCCGAATACCGGACATAACGC
This sequence comes from Pinctada fucata, assembly GCA_028142955.1. Lineage (NCBI taxonomy): Eukaryota > Metazoa > Mollusca > Bivalvia > Pterioida > Pteriidae > Pinctada > Pinctada fucata. Next base: position 48,153,382 of record AP027112.1, on the reverse strand, counting down.
AAACCAACGGATATGTAACGCAAGTACGCATGTACATGTACATGCATAAAGCGGACGCCTTAAGTAACCCGATTTGTCCGGATAATGCTCAAAACTTTCCATCAGACAGAATATATCCAACGGACATCACCGGACGAGTACGGAAACAAACGGACATCACCAGGCGAGTACGGAAACAAATGGATATCACTGAGTGTGTACGGAAACAAACGGACATCACTGAACGCGTAACGTATTTCACCGTGCGAGTCAACTTGCAACAAGGTCATAGTTACAGATGCGTCATGCACATACTCGATGCAAAGAGCTTTCTTCTTTGAAATCGCGAGTGGCACATATGATAGAATCTATTGAATTTCTATAAGGAGAATTGATTAAAAACTTAAGGTTATGGAAATTCTACATCCATACGTTATACATTGTACATGTATAGTACATGCGATTCACGGAATAAATGAAGCAAATCAAATTTAAATTAGATTACAGTTCATGAATATCAAGGGAACCACCTTTATAAAGAGCATCATATTCTTGTAGCTGATTCCGACATACATGTACTTCTAAAGGCGCCGAGCACTGACAAAATCCAAATGAACATTAACATCACAAATAACTTACCTATTATAGCATGCATGCGTATTGAATGAATTATCCCATAAATATATAGTCCGTAAAAGATAGACGCACTCGAAGACGTATGAAATGTAATGCATACATGTATTCCTGCATCACCGAAATTATTCATGTGTCCCTTGATGTTAAAAATTCGTATTAGTCAGACAAATAAATAATGCAAAACTATTCTGTATACATGAACATTGTATACGACTAAAATGACTTTAAATAGAAAATTCCAATACACAACGGGTAATTAATATCAGGAACACTGTTTGAACATAATAAAAGAATGCATCCGTGAAAGACAATAATCTGACCCCTGTATATTTAATAAACCGTCAAGTCAAGTAAACCGGCTTAACTCAGTATAGATTAGGATCAGCCCTTTATGTACGCCCCGCCAGAGCACAACAAAACGGGTCGTCAGATCTTAATGAAATGCTTCCATATCAAACTGACATAGAAAACAAAAAATATCATTCTAATCCGCTGCTGGTAGGAATTTCAAACAAGCGCGGAACCAGACAGAGGATTCAGAATGGGGTACATCCACATGACAGTGGTCCTCTTACCGAGACCATAAGGCTCTTAACATTTGGGTTAGGAAAAATTTTAAGACAAAAAAGATTATTTTTCATTTTCCTTTTCGTAGCCCATTAGATTCGGAATGGGGGGGGGGGGAGAAAGCTGGTAACCCATTTTCCCTCTGGTCTTGCGCCTGTGATTTCATTAACTTGGTTTGTGTATTTAAAGGTGAAATGTAATTTAGCCAGGTAGTGTGAAATTCGGATCAGAACACGAGGAATTTCGTTTATACGTGACTTAATGTCAAATCTAAATGAAAAAGAGATTAATTTCAAAAAAGCTTATTGATTATTTTTAAATTGAACCCGATGTTTGTTCAAATCTATGAAATACAATGTAGTTTGATAATATATCATGAAGGTAGATTGATTTTTTTCATGCACATATACTTTTGTTTTGCAATTCATAGATTTTATCTATATATTTTTATATTTAGTATATTTCATTAAGTTATTTCTTTTTTGTCGAATTATTATTTTATCTATATATTAATGGTTCTATGAAGTGGATATAGTCTTAAATATGATCAGCACGATTCATTAGGGGTCTGGGAAAGAGCGATAACTCGATCCACTTTCCGAAAAATTTAAATATGTAAAAGGCATGAAAAGAAAAATAGTATTCAGTTCGTTTTGACAATACAATAAAAAGTATTTATTATGTTGATATACTTTTATTTCTAAAATGCTCGATTGCGCCAAAAATGCACGACAGATTTTCATGTTTATGATTATTAACGTGTTTGTGTACAACTGACTTTTTTAAAATCATGGACTGGAAGAAACCCACCTACCCCGCTCGATTGGCTTGAATGTATATAACTGCCTTTTTGCCTGTTTTTCCAATAGTTATACCCCTTGATGACTTCAAAACTTCAGTTGTCCGGACATTTTTCTGTGCACAACACATACAGATATTAAAGTGAAATTTGCTTTTATGATGATTGCTATGTTTTCCATGCTGTTCACAAGAATTTTAAGCCTAAGTCCACCGTGACCTTTGACCCTTTATCTTCATCCTCTCCCCTAGGGGATCATTTGTAAAAGGTTTGGTGTTTCTATGGTGATTGCTTTGTCATCTATGCAGTTCACAAGAAGATATGGACACACATACCTAGATTAACCCCCCACACACACACACACACACACAAACAGATGCAAAACAGCAATGCTATAACCCCTCCACAGCAGAGTTGAGAGAGGATATTTAAGCCGGTAGGGGACTTATATTCGCTTTATTAGTTACTAGTATGTATACACAATGTCAACAGGGGATACAGAAATGTTACAGTTGTATACATATTGGGCGAGGCGAGGCCAATCAGATGGCAAGAAATTTGCAAGAGGTGCGATACATGATCTATATATGGTCAAATCTTCAAGGTCATGCATTGTAAAATGTATTATATCTAATTGGGAATCACTTGTCTGAACCATAGACATGTACGAATGGGGGTTTCAATACATAAATTATAAAACATTAAACTTTCCTACGAACTTTGTAATGATTTTTTATCGACTGTTGTTTTTTTTTTTCGCACAAAGACCAACCACATGTACAAATAATCAAATTTCCTGTTATGGACAGACATCAGGGAAAATTACAGGGTAATCAATTATTTCTGCAATAAATTCGTATGTGAACCTTATTATGTACCGAAAATTATACATGTAGTCCTCAGAGTTTCATAACGAATTTTGGCCACGGACAATTTGGAAAATGACCGTTTAGAACTTACCTCTGTATATGAAAATGAATATTTCCTGTACAGGGACCTCCATATATGCTCTTTTGATTTCAGCATTTTCAATACGTCTTACATGTAATAACTATATCAATCATTTATTTCACATCAAAATTTCACCGCAGAAAAAAAATTAAAATTTCAAAAGTGGGTGTGTGAAATTCTACCATCAAGGCGACAGATGTTATAAGTGAATGCAAAATTTGACAAAAATGGAGACCAAATTTTCCTCACGCTTTATGAATCTTCTATAAGGAGATCAATATTGACTCTCTGATAACCAAAATGCAATAGAAGTCATTCAGAAAACTTACATGGTATCTATAAAACTCTTTGTCAATATTTGTTTCTCGGCGGCTCGTCGGGTTTGTAAGAGAGGGTTTAGCCCCTTGACAGTTATATTAGTAAATATATTTTCTTACGTTGGTCATTTTTTAATTTATGAATGACAGTTTTAAACACATTATTGAGTAATAAATCACATGTAATCCTTTTCTTACACAATCTTCATGATTTATGAGAAATTTAAGTCACATAAGTGAAGTGATACAGTTGGGCAATCTTCGTTACATTTCGTTTTATTCAAAGTACAACAAATTCATATTGAATCTCCAGTTTCTTCATCGCAAATTGTAAATCTGATCTGCAATCAAAATAATTGTCTTTAACGGCTTATAATGAATGGAAGTAAAAACTTCTTATGAAGAAACAAGAAAGCTAATGGTGGTAAAGAAACATCCGCGAGCAAGAACTTTTCTGTTCGGATTTTAAAATTGTGAGAAAAAAAAAATAAATTCTATCGAAGTTTGAAAAAATAATTCTAAGAAAAAAGACATTAGTACACCATTAGTACACCATATGTTATGATATGCGCATTTCACCAAAAAAAAAGTTTATATGCTGCTCGTGTCCTCGAATATAATGCATAGTTCAAAATCTTATTCTAAAACGAAGGGGCGTTTTCCTCATGCACTGATATAGATGACTCTGTTCAACGTATATCCTGATTACAGGCACACGACCCCTCTATCCATATCAAGTATGGTGCACCTACAGGGCTTAGAATTATGAAATTTGCACGTACATATTCTTCATATCAAGTATTTCCAGGAAATGATTCATTCATAAATTAGGATTTTTTTCTTTCATATCTCATCTTTGTTCATCGTTATTTGTATTGCTTTGTCATGTTTTGATTTTTTGGTCTGTTTTTGTTCCATTTTTGTTTTGTTTCTCTTTTTGTTGTCATACCCTTTTTAAGTTTGTGTTTTTCCATGGTTGAAATATGTCTTGTATTTCCAATTTCATATATGGTATCCATGCATTATGACTATTCAGGCTTAATTCAACGAACATGTCATCAAGATACATGTATGTACAAAATACACGCACCTGTTATTAAATACATGTATATCTTTAGATTTCCTATAATATTTGTCACTTTGTATATATAAATAAAACGAATAAATGTCCATTCAAATTTCAGCACGATGCTATAATGAAAATAGTTGTAAAAGAAACATGCTGCTATACAATTATCGAATCTTTTGATTAATTAACATCCTCAATTATCATAATTATCAATTTAAAATTAAACTTAGCATAATGAATTATTAAAAACTCTTGAAATTATAGAGTCTCTCTATTCATTTAACCTCATCTCACCTGCATTTTGATCAGATAAATATCAGGTATCCAAATTTACAGAATTCTAACACATCTATAAACGTTGTCAATATGCCCCCTTCGAAATCTCATCAAAATCTTCTGTACATACATACATAAGTACACAGCGAGAACACATTATGGAAATTAAATTCAAACGATACTAAATGTTGACATTAGGCATAAATCTTCATTGAATACACAAAAAGTTCCCAATTGACCCGTTCTCTTTGAATGAGAGGTATCATTTACATAACATGAAATGACTTGAAAACATTCCAGTCTTCTTTGTGCTTTTATATCTACATGTACATAATTGAACAGAGGCGCTCTTTGCATTCTTACGGCATTAAGTTTTTGGTGCAGCTTTCAGCATGCAGGGGTGTACCCGGGAGGCTACAAAAAGAACCGATGGGTTACAGAAGTCCAAAACATATTTAGAGGAATATTATAAGAGTTCCACGACGCGATTTAGGCAAAAGGATGGGGGAAATTGGCTTTTCAGGGGGTAAAATTCATTGAAAATTATCATTAAAGATACAAAAGAGAGTTCTTCTTTTTTTCTACGTTTCCTGGATTCGCTCATTTAAAATCGATCAATCATTGGTGAAAATTGAGACCGTTAAGTTGGGTCTACCTCTAACGCTTCGATGATTTGGCAGTAAATTGGCTGTTGCCATTTGAGATGGGGTTTTAGTTCTGACGTGACAAAGCTCTCTTTATCTGGTCCTCTTGGGAGAATGTATACATTTTTGTACCGTTAAGTTTATTATATACATTCTGTATGCTTTAAATATTTCAGTGGCGAATCCAGAGAAGTAAAGTTTTCGTTGGTTAACGAAGAGTCACTGTGATTTCATATTTACTGTACCTTTCCGCCCCCCCCCCCCCTTTTTTCTGTTTAATATATGAGTAGACATATTTCATAAAATCTTGGACTACTTTGAATGAAAGCAATAAATTAAAATGAATTTTTCACCTTTATCTGGGAGGGGAAGGGTTGAACTCCCTGGGACTATAAGCGTTACTTTCCCCATTATTTCTGAATTTCTTCTTCGTTTTTTTTTTTGGGGGGGGGGAGGGTCATCACTTTACTAATACTCGTACAAAATTTGTGCATAAACTTTAAAAATAAAGTCACCAACTGTGATTGTTTTTATTGTGCATAAAACTTTTTAAAAAGTAACAACTGATTTTGTTTTATTGTGAATCATGTTAATTCCATCTTTAATCTTTGTGTATTGAGAGGCTATATTCCAAATTGATAAGTACGTGTAAGTCCAAGTTTTCAAAGTCCTAATTCAGGATAGAAATTAATCGTCACCTTCTATTTTAAGCATTTTATTCTGATATTGTAAATCGAAAAAAGTAGCCAAAATAAATTAATAAAGAAAAAGAATATAATGATTAATAGAATTGAAAAATTAACTCAGAAACTCTCATTCACTACAGGAAGGATCATGAGATGCTCACCCCTGGATCCGCCCATTTGCTTTTTGACGGTTATTGAGGGATTTAAAGATTTTATATGTAACAGAAAACTTAGATATTTCTTGTTATTTATTTCATTTCTTTTTTCGACGGAAGATCTCTGTCTAATACGATGAAGAATCCCACAGTTAATTTCTGGACCAAAGTACATGTGCATTCAATTTTATCGAATCTGATTTTTTAAAAAAACAAATCAACATTACTGATGCTTAGTGACACAGAAGAAGAGAGATAACTCTCAAATATACTGCCTGAAGAAGCTTTTTTTTTTAACGACTCTGATTTTTAGCTCAATTTCTCCGAATCAATTTACAGAAATTGATGGCTTTTTTCAAGGCTCCTGGGGGGGGGGGGGGGGGGGGGGGGGGTCGCCATACCGACCCGACAATGACACTGTATGGGACCCTCTGGAGGCCTTTGTGATGCACTAGATTCACTGCATTATGAAAAACATAATTAGGTCTTCCGACTTCCGTCGGAAGACCTATTGTTTCGTAACCGTGGAAAATTGGATAAGCGATTTCTCAAGAACCCTGTAAGCTAGGACAATGAAAGTTCTCCAACGTTACGTTTGGAGTAAAAGCTAGATTGGTCTTTTTTATTTTTGGTCTCTGTTATTTTTTTATCATGTTTTTTAGTAGATTCAAATATTTGACGGTCCCCGAGCGTCGAATTACTCAAAAGGACCGAAAATTTCATGTTTTGCTATTTGTAAGCTTAAATATCTCGTATTTTGCTATCTACAATTTCCATTCTTTTTGAAAGTCGACAGCCATGCAAGATATGAAATGCTAGATGCACACTGTAACGATTTATTACGATGACGTCCTTCACCGTCTTTCATATTTCCAAATTCAGAAGTTCATAGGAGGAAGACACTTTTTTGCTTATAATAGTAAACAAAAATTAAGCTTATGAAGTTTCCTAAAAATTTCAATATTATTATTTTTTATCCATATATCTGTCTTATTTAGTCTTTCTGATTTTTCCTATCTCTTACTGTTGAAAAGATATGAGCATCGAAATTTTGAGTTGGGTATTTCGATACACCTTCACGCCAACAGATCGGGCGCACACTAAAATTGGTAGTCCGAGTCCGACTCGAGAAAAGCAGTGTTGAGATTTTCAAATTCCGATTTCACGGCAATGATGAATATGCATTTCATAAATACATTTCGATATACACAATTTGATTTTAAAACAGTTGATTAATTTAGAAGAGATCAGCTACAAACCAGAATTTACACACAAAAAGTGGTAGTTTGATTCCGATTTCTAACCTACAAACCTGTTTCTAAACTTCAATAACTATATTTTGAACATCCAGTTTAATTTCTAATTCTAGCAAACGTTCGAACATAATTTTCGGTTGGTTTATTTACAAATTGATGAACAATTTCTCCAACATTCTTCCCCCTCCTCGTTTTTCGAAAACAGTTCTGTTTATATTGAAAGATGTCGCCATGATGGAAATTCAAAATAAACTTTGAAAAAAGGGAAGGGGGGGGGGTTCCAAATTTGAACCTGCACAGCGAGAACCTCATGGTATTTATATATATATATTGAACGTAACTTGTTATTACCATTCCTCTTCTCAAGAAAATTGGTTCTACAGCTACGAGCTCGCCTTTTTTATGGGGGAAGGGGGCAGGAAGAATTTGCAAAAAAAAAAATCCCGGCTCTGAAAAATGCTGAAAAAAATATTCCGGCCCAAAGGGCCGGCAATTTTTTTTTCCCGGACCATGCAAAAGTAAGGATACATTGCATGATATGGACATTTTTGCTGGCCCTTTGTGCCAGACAATTTAAAGTCAAAAAATTAATTAATATAAATACAAACTGTTGACATAGCTGTATCTACCAGAGACCTAATACGCATAGGCACAAAAATCTAGAAAAGGTTCTATTTAAACATTATACAATCTGTCTGAAATTCGCTAATTGCAAAGAGACATCTGAAGGAACGGTTATTAACTCATACTCTGTAACAGCGGGGAGTTTAACTTACACAGACATTCACAACATTTGACAATTTGTTTAAATCCGGCCCGAAGAACCGGCGAAAATTTTTCTCCGACTCTGGTAATGGCTGAAAAAAATGGCCTGCTCAGAAAATTGCTGAAAAAATTTTACCGGCTGGCAATAGAATTCCTAACACCCCCCCCCCCCCAAATCAATTGTTTGCTCACCAACAATTATCGGTTTGAAAATTTAATGTTACTGCTATTTGAAAACTTAAATATATAATATAAATACATGTAATGTGACGTCCTTCATATTTCCAAACCAAAAATTGTATAGGAGGAAGACACTCTTGTTGCAACCGCAACAAGAAACCTTTCTAGTTTAAATTTTATCCTTGATTCGCCATAGCCTTTATGATAATACATGTAGTTCATGTGCACATAGGATTTATTCTGTATACAACATTTAACTATCAGAGTAGAATTTAGGACAGAAAAAATCTTCCCAAAGTTGAAAACAAATTAAAGACTCCTAAAACTCGCTGCGACACATACATGTAATTAGCCCAAGACCCGTAGCCTTGAAATCAATCCACGACAGGCCCTGTCCAAACCTCGTTAAAAGAGAAGGACCCCAACCACCTCTCTGAATGTCGGTCGGACTCCTCATCGGGTGATTGCATTCATGAGCTCGTTTCACTCGGCAGAGTTTGTGTGGTCGTCTTTCTGTGAGGGGGCTTTTTACACAACAAATGTGCGTTCTTTGAGACCACTGGGTGACCCATCTTCACGAGTCGCGGTGATCGATCCGCGTTTCTTCTCGGAGAAGAGAAGCGAACCGATCACCGCGACTTGGGAAGATGTAGATGACCGTCAAGATGGTAGATGACCAGACAAGCGCAGATTTGCTTAGCTTGTTTCCTTGCATGCGAGATGGTGGCAGATGGTCATCCTAAATTGGAGATGGTGGCAGATGGTCATCCTAAATTGGTAGCGTTTGCCCATTGGCCTCGTCGGTTTATGTGTATAATCTTTTGTGTTTCGGTGTTTTGGTGTCGTATTTGGTGTTCCTTGTCCCTTTTGTGTCTTTTTGTGCTTGTGAATCCTGTGTTTTCCTATAGGTGTGTTTCGAGATTTTGCCGTGCCGTGTTGTTGTAGGTGCTTCTACCGAGTCTTGTTGGAGATCTCCTCTTATCTTCCATCAAAATTTCATTTTCAGATCTCGAACTATGTTCGCATTGTTTTAAATAAAAAACAAGAGGTCCATTCGCCACATAGCTTATCTGAGAAAAATGGAAAAAGACTGTGACAAAGGTATGCGTAAAATTTGAACGATGTACATACATTGTAAAGTCTTATACATGTAAATGACGTACAGGACCTTCAGTACAGACTAAAGTTCGTGGATTCAATAGAGCAGTTTTTAAGTTGAAAATATGATATGCATCTGCTAATCAGAGCTTTTGGTGACCATGTTTGTTGACGGATCGGCTCCTGGTCAGGGGCGTAGGTCGGGTGATTTTGGTGTGGGATGGACCCAGAACCTGAACTGCCGAGAGGGATTGCACAAGACACTCTTTTGTATGAGATGTTTTGCTTTATCTGAAGGGCCGAGGAGGCTGGGGGAGAATGTTTCCACCTCTCGATGGTGGGGTGAGGGGGTCTAGAGTCGAGGACATTTTGAAAAAAATGAAGCGTATTTGAAATGAAATTAGAAGGGATCAAGCGCGTTAAATGCATGATTAGGTGTGTGTTAGCAAACGATGGACCGTATCTAATGGTAGTGTCAAATTTTACCGGATAGCGCGAACGGTCGTCTAACGGATGAAAAAAAAACTGCCAAAGTTCTTAGTCCGTTGGTCGTCCGTTTGTAAAAAAAAAATCGACGATAGAGGCTGCTAGAGGCTATAGCGACTAGTAGGGCACATGTAGCCAAGTTCGATTAGCCTCGGTTGATCGTTTCTTCAACGCATTTGAAAATTTCTGTCATAAAAATTTCTTGAAATTTCTTTGACGTTTAACATTGTAACGGATATGTACCATACGAGTACGCTCAGCGTATGCATGCTCAAAACTTGCCAACGAATAGAACGGACACCAACGAACATCGCCGGACGAGTAACTGATAAAACGGAGATGCAACGGACGACTAACGGCCGGATGAGTAACGGACGCGAACGGAGACCACGGATTGAACATTTTCTTATCCGTTACTCGTTCGCCTTAATTATCCGTCTAGGTGTGACTGAGGTATAAGATAAGTAAATTTCCGATATGAACAAGAAATGCTGTAGCTTTTCCCCAAAATATGTAAGTTCACACACTGCATCCTTTCCAGTCGACAGCTCGTACTATGATAGCGATCATTGTGTGTAAATTCGAATGTATAAATCTGAGAAACTTTTGAAAATATATGAATCCACAGGGCTATTCCTGAACAGTAGTTTGCTTTAATTAGAAATAGTGTCATAATCGCCCGACCCCCCCCCCTACTTTTGGCACTGCCGAGGGAGGCACTTTCTTTTCTTTTTCATGTGAAAACGATCTGGACGTATTTTGCGTACAAACGAACGCCTGGCTACGCCCCTGCTAGCTTGAATAGTTATTATTTGTTCTTCTAATCTGTTCAGCTCAAGATTGGTCCTGTGATCATGAAATACATGTATTTTATGCAATATCAAACTTAGCCTCCCCACCAAGAACTTAATTACCCTGGTTATGTAAGTCCCAGTCTCAACTTACCGTGGTACTGTGGTATTGCTGCTCCATATGCGTTGTGTCGTCATCGTCGTCTACGTCATCTAACATCGTACTTTCATCTGAATCCTTCTCATCATCTATTTCGTTATCTAGGTCCGTTAGAAGTTTCTGTAAGATGACGATGATGGGGTCCCGTGGAGGAGGGGCCCTCTGCATCCTGGAGAACGACGGACTCAGCTCTCTAGGCACTGGGCGTCGGCTTTTGGTTGGCGCCATTTCCTCCTGTTGCGCAGCTTCCGGTGCGCTTGCACGGCGCAAGGCACGGAAAATTCTCGCCATCAACTCTTTGTGCCACCATTTACATTTCTATTCTGTAGAAGAAAAGAAAAAAATAACTAAATTCGATGGCAGAATGACAAAATAAAGACAAACGTTAATGACATGGCATGATCTATCGGTATCATTGCACATGAAAGTAGAGTAACTGAGTGTATACGATTGGATTGTAACCACAAAACGCTTGAAACTGAATGCACCTCATTCGATTTCATGGTACATTAACGAACAGTTCAAACACTCAATAATTGATACAACTTACACCGTTTAAAGTATCATTAGTCCCCAATCCCTTTTTTACATGAACAAAAATGTTACTAAGACAACCCTTACCATCCTCACGCAGACAGACCTTCCGCAAAATTCTTAAATGTCAACCACGTTTGCATGATTTAAAGAAGTATGTATTATATGATCAGATGACTTGATTTTGAAGTCTATAGTTACAAACGTATTCGACTGTACAACGCCCGGGCCTTCTCTTCTCACCTCCTGGCAGAATCAAAATGTCGTCCCCTTGGATGTATGTCCTGGATTGCCTTTCAGGAGCGGGGTCCTTTGTTTTGTATGTATATGTAGAAGGGACGTCTACTGATAATATAGATCTGAGGAGGAAAGGTCTTCATGTCCCCAATACCCTCTATTTGACCCGCACGTGTACATGAATGTCAAGTAATCATTGTTTGGAATCATACAATGAGTTTGTATTTCTACTGCCCATGCAGCATTGGCCATCGACAAAAATATATAAGATGTGCCAGAATGAATCGGAAAATTGTAATAGTATAGTTTATTAGCAAAAAACCACATAGTTTATAATGTAATAAACTTAGAGGGTTTCTTTTCATTTCACCGTAAAGGGGGGGGGAAGGGGTTTGGTTTCATATCCCTAAATTGTTTAGAACTAGATCCATGCGTTGGCAAATACTGAAGAACTGGATCGGTGGACAATAACATCCCCCACGTCTCCTATATAATCATGATCATACTTGCACTTGTATGTATATTTTTTTCTCACGGAATACATACATGTACAATGTATCTTTTTCTCACTATTTATATCTTTAAATTCCCTCAAACTACAAGATATCAAACCTTGATATTTGATGCATCTCTTTGTGCTGTTCCCAAAGGTTATTATTCTTTTTCAATTTTACCGGCAATTTATGACTTTTATTCATTAACAATGACAATCAAAAAGTCATTTGATTCGTTTAGTGTTTTCATATCATTTTGTGAAATTCCTAAAGATGTATACTTCCCTTAGGATACCTGAATCATTATACAATCCTATATGATCGAGGTAAATACAAGCTAACACTCTCCTTACAATATTAGATATAATTTCTATTTTCTTATATTTTCTTGAGTACCGGCTTTTCAAAGGTATAATTTTATATATGTGAATATATCTGACAATTTCTATGTCTCCTGAGACTCAGAATTTTAGCACCGAAACCCTCCAAGATAAAATATGCTAGGTTTACACTTAGCCACGATGTCCTACGATGTCCACGATTGAGCAAAATCGTGGAGCTCCACGATTTTATAAATAAAGTTGGTCTTCGCACGCTCTCCGACGTTCCATCACTCTCTGATACGCGCTGTAGCGATTTGTTACGATTGTAGATAAGATCTGTTACGATTTGCATCCCGTTCTCTCAAGCTTCGTTACGTTCCCGTACGATTACCAAGATGAGCTATTACGCTTTGCCACGCTCTATCACGGTTCGATCCCTACGCTTATCAAGTTTTGTTGCGATCTGTTACGATGCAGGACTACGATTTGCCGCGATTTAACACGATTTGATATGAAATAGACAACCAGTTTCAATACCACTTGCAATATCCGAACAAGATTAAGCTTAATATCCAGGAGATGAATATTTTATATCGCAAAACGCAGGAAATGGCATTGATGAACCTTATTTGATCTTTCTTTTTTCGATTATTAAAGTTTACATTTTTTCTTGAGCAATTCAAATCTTTGATTGCGTGTATATATTTAATTCGTTTGAAGACAATAAATGCAGCACCTCACTGATTATCAAGACTTCTTTTCTTAGTCTTCTTCGTATGTTAGAAATTGCTGCGGATGTTAGAAACACTTGAAATCCATAAAAAAAACGGGTTGTCTTATTATTATTTTCATTATAGAAATATTGGAATCGCAACGAATCTTGTAGATCGTAAACTGAATCGTGGAAACCGTAACAAATCGTCAAAGAGCGTGAGTGAAATCGTAGTGGATCGTAGGAGAACGTGTTTCACCAAGATCTCCTACGATCGCATATTACGATCTGTTGCGCTTTGTCAAGATCTGTTACGCTCTACTACGCTCCATCACGTTCACTACGCTCTCCTACGCTCTATCACGATGTAAGGATCAATCGGGACAATCGTAGCAAATTTTTTGAGAATCAAAAAAATTGCCACGATCTCTGCGATCTCCTATGATCATCGCGATTCCACCATGCTTTCTTACGATCGTCACGATTCAACCCCACGCTCTCTTACGATCTCTACGATTCACCTCAATCGGGGCAATCGGGGCGATCGTGGCTAAGTGTAAACCTAGCATAAATATTTCTGGCTCACAATATCTACAACGAAAATGGAAAACCCCGAGTTAACGCATGCGCATTACCATGACAATAACGATATGTATTATTCAACGTAACATAAGGTAATACGGATAGTTTATCATATATTATTTAGTAGGTAGTTACATGTAACAAACTTTCAAACCTTTCCATATTGATGACTAGAAAGCTTCGTGAGGTTTTCAGTGATGATCATTGGTCAAGCAGCTTAGGTGATTGGGAAGGACAAGGGTCATGCGCCGATGTCCCAATAATTTGATAAATGACCCGTTGAACTATACATGTATATGAATTATGAAATGTATTTTCTTTAGAAATGACCCATTGAATTTGAAGGCATAAGGGGAATCAATACGATATGCGTCAAGGTCACCTTCAAGGTCAAGGTCAGTCCTATAATATATGACACTGGGACTATCTTTGTAGCACCAGGTCAAGGTCACATATATGAGGTCAAACATGAGACAGACGACATACTAGTACATGCATGTACCTGTTATGTATTGCGTCCGACGTACATTTGTACATGTATTATAGTAATACACAATGGCCAGACTACAAACGAGACGTCTTATCTGTCATCAAAGAACATCAAAGACGGTCTGACACAATGGCTGGTATCACATGGCATACAGTAATATAGGAGTACACACTAGGTATAGTGATAGTATACATAAGGATCAAGGAGTTTATAATGGACTTATCTGGACAAGGATTTAGCACCCCTCTTATGTCCACGTTTGGTAAATCTGTTGGGTTTACGAGCTATGCAACTTCTATAAACGTACATTATGTATAAAACAGCATAGCTGCATGTTTATGTCCATATACAATAGATCCAAATATGTTCGTTTCAAACTTTTATATAAGTGTGTCCCGACCGATCCCATCTCAGACTTAAGTTTGATTTTGATCAACTGCGTGTCTGTACGTCTGTCTGTCTATAAACAGATAAGTATACTAGTAGATAAATAAATAAATGAAACATAAAACTGGGAGGTACATGTACGTGTACATAGACACGATAGAATTCTTTGTATTAATTCCTATCACAGCACCACGGGCAGGAACACGTTACGTCGTCTTACAGTACCGTTGTCAGACGTATTTAAAGTTCTGCACTTAAAACCGTCCGTTGACATTATGACACAGGTAAAGATATGAAGGAAACCATCCGTTGTCGTGACAATGAACATGAGTGGAAAGTATGATTTTCGTATAAACGTTGAAATTTTAGAAGTAATACACCCGAAAATTCAATGGGGGGTAGTCATAACACTAAGCTATTGGTTTATATGCTTTTCTGGTACTGATATACAGTTTGAAAAGAGGAGATCGAGTTGGCGTCCTTTGATCACCTCGTTTTGCACATGTGTTATTCTTCCTTTTTCTTGAAATCTATGGATATTCAGGTTATCTTATTCCAGAAATGTACTCATGATAAATATCAAATCTATATCATGCTCCTCTGGTAGTGTCATGATCACGAATGCAATTTTTTACTACTTTTTTTGGACTTTTATAAAATTGGTCCGTTGTCAATCGATGTTGCGAAAATTCTGTCCGTTGTCAGATGTCCGTTGTCTGCTTTGATATTTTAATGGAAAGAATGATACTATCATACCGGTACTAGTAATTAAAATCCATCATACATGATATTCTGTAAACATCTATCAATACGCGCAATTTAATTTTCAACCAATTTAGAATGAAGACTGATTTGTTCAGAATTGAATTCGCCGAATCATCCGTTTTATTAAGATATCATTAACATTAAATTTTATTCGTCCCGTCTTAAATTCATCTTCTGGGCTGTGGGCGAAAAGGGTTAGATATAAATGGAGGCGAAAAGTTGACTGCATACAGTATCTTGCTTTATAAGTGTACAAGTATAAGCTTTCGAAAAAAGCTTGGTCGATATCAACATTTATTTGATGTTATTACGGAAAATCAGACTAAGCCAATATCTCTTGCTTGACAAAAAACTCTCATTAAGTCAAACAAAAAGACACACAAAGTCAAAAATTCACATAAAAACAGACACAGGGAGACACAAAAAGAGAATCATGCAGACAGACCCAAAGACAGACACTGATCAAAACACAGACATGGACATCCTGAAAGGAACATCCTGAAAAACATACACAGACATGCGCATAACGAAAGACTGACAGACGAAGGGACATACATACAGACATACGCAGCACAAACGGACAGACAGACATGCATATAGACAGACACACACACAAAAGACACAGACAGATGCACTCACTCACAGACAGATACACATGCTGACAAACACGGACAAAAGAACTCGCTCATAGACAGACGGAAACACCGACATCGACGCCGATATACAAAGACACATGAACTTACATACAGTCACACACAGATGGAAATAAACATATCAACTACAATTTTAATTATCACTTGATATATACTTGTAAGATCTATATCATATTATTTCTGAGCAGAAGGCATTATAACATTTCAGAAAATATATAGTTTATTTCTGGTAAGGTTTGTAGTACCTTACCAGTCATGGAAAAATGCCCTATTGACGTATTGTACATCGGATACCTTACCTCAAACTATATATTATATATATATAGAATATTATTACATGTACTTGTTAATGATAGAGGGTATAGAAAGCATTTTCTGATAAGTCAATATTTTGCTAAAAAAAATTCCTGGCTCGCTACTGCTCGCCTGACATTTATACATGTACTTAAAATTCAGAATTGCACCAGCAATCCAGCAATGTTAAGATTTGTGCAAACAGGACATGAGACCCTTATATTCTAAGTCTCTTCCTTCCCCCCCCCCCCCCCCCCCCCCTTTTTTTTTTTTTTTTTTTTTTTTTTTTTTTTTTTTTTTGCTCGTTACAAATTTTGGGATGTTGTGCCTCTCCACTTTTTCAGGCAGAACTACGCCGTTGTGTTTCTAAGAGAAAATCCAAGCCATTAAAGATAGGTGAGGGAAATCTGCTTTAAGGGATCTCAAAGACTACTATAAAGTATAGTTTTTCGCCAGGGGGGGGGGCTCCAGTAAGTGTATAGCAGTTTATTTTCCAGGAGGGGGAGCTACTATGGGGAAAGTCATAATTGCAATTCATTACTTAGTCTAGTAATTTATTACTTTGAACGTTTCTATTTATTTAGATGCATGTGATATCCATTTCGTCCTTTCGATAAAACAGTACCCAATAACCTATCTGTAGGTAGGAATCTTTTTGTTTCTGAAAAAATTTCTAGATCAAAGAGCGATTTCGTGGAAAGAACGTTCGGAACAATTATGTGATAAAGGCTGAGGCTATCAAAATGTCTTCCATGACCGATAACTTATGTTTCTCTTTTTAACGCTATATATGACTTCAAAATCCCTTTAACGATCATTGTTTAATTGATCGATGTATATATTCATGAACTCATCCTATCCCTCTTCAAATTTATGAATCATATTTTCAATTTTAAACTTTTTCTATACGTGCTATGTTCACGTTACCTGAAAATAATATGATATCCTGCTTTACCGAAAAAGAAAAGAGCTGAATGCTTTTAGAATTGACTAAGCCAATTTATTAATAATTGCTCAGCCTTTAATTCGAAATAAAGATTCAATTCTCCATGCATGCCCAAATACCGTTAAGAGTCATGGCAACGGACCATATTTTCTCGTCCTGTCATAACAACGGACATACTTTATCAAATAATCAAAGTATACAATAGATATACAATGTAAAAGACGGCCATTCACATATACTGTTTGGATAATGTTGTCGATAATTTTCTTCATATACTTGGTATATAAAATCAAATAATTAAGAGACAGGATAGTTTTCCTTTTCAAATTTCCGTTTTCGTTGCTTACAGTAGGTCGTCGCCAATCAGATCTCCTCATAACATAAGAGGAGTTTATTTCATTCCATGGTAATAATACATTACTGAAGCTTGTGGCTACCCCCCATTTGCTTTTTAAAAGAAATTATCGGTGACTTATTGAGTTATTAGTGCTTTTACTGAATTTTTGTCGATAATTTTCATGACAACGGATGGTTTCCAGCATATCCTCACCTGTGGCATAATGTCAACGGACGGTTTTAAGTGCAGAACTTTAAATACGTCTGACAACGGTACTGTAAGGCGACGTAACGTGTTCCTGCCCGTGAGCACAGAAATAGACCATGCACTGTCAGGTTTATTTGTCTCATTATGACCAGGTGGGTGTCCACTATGATGTACTGTTTATATATAAGTTATTGTCCTGTCATTACTAGTATAGCTAGGTTATTGGTTAATTAATTACATTACGGTATCTTGTGAACGATTATTTTGCTGCATGCATGTATATAAAAGAGATGCTCCAATTACAAGACACTGCATGGTCAATAGAATAGGGGTGGGGATGGGGGACAGCGGGGAACCACTCTCCCCCTCCGTCCTCCCCCTTCTCCTCCTCCCTTTGACCCTTTTCATCCCCTCATACTAGGAAACAGGATTCGTCTAAATATTCAATAAACATGGATGGTTGATCCTTTTTCCCATGAAAACGGAATGAGGAGGTTTATTTAAGTCCCAAGTAACCTTTATAGCTACAATATTCTCCTTTAATTTGGGTACAAGGGTAAAATGAATGAGAACAAGTGGTAGGTACAATCGTATTTTACGCTTTCGTTTGGTATTATAATAAGAGTCCCCTTCGGCGTTGCCGGTAGGGGACTAATTAATTTTAGCCCGACATGCAAGCAACCTAGACATGTAAAAGAATTTTCCTGTCCAAGAGTGTAAGGGGTTTTCAAGAAGGTTTGGAACCCATCCACCCCCTTGATCTGAAAACACATTATTTCAAGCTTCACAAATTAAAAAGAAAGCATAAATCATTGGCATACTATTATTTTAAAGATCACACCACGTGAACTTGCACATTGCGCAATCAACCAGACTTGTCAGAATGACAACATAGCTCGCCGGTGGCAACCATATGTAAATTGCAACAACAACAATAAAAAAGGTCTTATCACAAGGAATGCACATGTGAAATATCAAAGCCCTATCACTTACCATTCAAAAAAATATGGCCAAGGTTAAAGTTTTTCAAAAGTAGGTCAATCATCTCCAAGGTCAAGGTCACAAGGTCAAAAATTTTGGTATCCATGGAAAGGTCTTGTCACAAGGAATACACATGTGAAATATCAAAGCCCTATCACTTACCATTCCAAAAATATGGCCAAGGTTAAAGTTTTTCAAAAGTAGGTCAATCATCTCCAAGGTCAAGGTCACAAGGTCAAAAATTTTGGTATCCATGGAAACGTCTTGTCACAAGGGATACACATGTGAAATATCAAAGCCCTATCACTTACCATTCCAAAAATATGGCCAAGGTTAAAGTTTTTCAAAAGTAGGTCAATCTCCAAGGTCGAGGTCACAAGGTCAAAAATTTTGGTATCCATGGAAACGTCTTGTCACAAGGAATACACATGTGAAATATCAAAGCCCTATCACTTACCATTCCAAAAATATGGCCAAGGTTAAAGTTTTTCAAAAGTAGATCAATCTCCAAGGTCAAGGTCACAAGGTCAAAAATTTTGGTATCCATGGAAAGGTCTTGTCACAAGGAATACACATATGAAATATCAAAGCCCTATCACTTACCATTCCAAAAATATGGCCAAGGTTAAAGTTTTTCAAAAGTAGGTCAATCTCCAAGGTCAAGGTCACAAGGTCAAAAATTTTGGCATCCATGGAAAGGTCTTGTCACAAGGAATGCACATGTGAAATATGAAAGCCCAATCTGTATTGGTTTAAAAGTTATAAGCAAGGTTAAAGTTTTTGTGCACGCGCACGCAGACGCAGACGCAGACGCCAACGCCGACACCGGGGGTATGACAATAGCTCTCCGGACATTCGTCCCGGCGAGCTAAAAAATGAGATTATTGTACTGGATCGCACAGCCTGTAGAATATGTAATTTAAAGGGTTTTTTTTGTATCTTAATGTTTCATTCGAATCTATAAAGTCATAGGGATAAAATTAAACTCATTCTCTCTGATTTGTAAACATCTTGATGATAATCATAATACTCAAATCAATCATGAGGCATGGTATAAGAAAATAAACTTACATGTTTGCCGACAATCCCAAAAGAAAAATGACAAATTCCTGTTAAATATGTCTCCCTCATAGATACAAGATATGAATAACAGAACAATCCTAAGAATTCTTATTTTCACTTATCACTTATAATCCTATTTGATGCCCTGTTCTTCTTACATGTCATCCTCTTTACACGTAGTTTTTAAAATTCCTCCAACTCTCAGCTCCTTTACAACCTTTTCATTTCATGCCAATGGCGTTTGGAACGTCCCATGTACCTTTGACATTCCCTACTTTCGATGACCGTTGATTCTAACGTACATATATATGAATCGTAATCGCCCCTCGTTTGATTGTGTGTGTTCAGTTAGTTATTTCATTGACATTTTACGTATGAAAACACTTTCTTATAAATGACAAACCTCACTCTATTGTTGGGCATTGACAGCTTTTATGCTTTTTACGCCATATTTAAGTGGTGATTTTTTCGTCGGAAAAGTATATAAAGCGCGCTGTCGGGAAAACACTTAGTAAATTGTTTTTAAATCTTCGGCTAAACAAACAAAAATTTCACTTTAATTAACTTTAATTAGACCATAAAAATATTTTTCTCTTTATAAAGCCTCAGAGGGCATCGCGAGTGAAAAGCGTTATTTTTCTCTTTAAATACGAGGATTACGAACGGTCTTTTAAAATGGACTCGGAAGGTCTTGGATTAAATATTCAGAACCGAAATGACCGTAAATATTTGAAAAAGGTATCCGAGTAGCATTAGCGTTTAAAATAATTCCTCTATCTCTATTGTTATATTCACTCCCGTCAACGATCTGGGTCAACGAACAAAAAGGACTAAATATTAAAAAATAAGATAAAATCCAAACATTACACGGAATTTGACAGAAGAAATCTGTTCTTATGACAGTCGACACGTTTTAAATATTTTAGAGTAAAGAAATAATAAAAAAATTTAACTTCATTATAATAAATGGAAAAATACATCAGAGCCAGGATATTCTAATATATTTATTTATACAACTTGAACATTTCCTTAATTCTCATTATGCATTGCGAAGGGAAATGAATTAATATAAGCATCCTTGCTTTTTTTTCAGATCCCTATCTCATTGTTTGTATCATTGTTTCACTGTATATTTATTAGATACCAATAAATATTGTTTAAACTAACTTGAACATAAAATACGAATTAATGCAATGTTACGCTAAGATTTAAAAATGTTACAGAAATCTCAACTTTGGTTGTAGACAGATCGTGTTCCTACACGCATGTACAAGATCTTAAAGGAAAATATAATCTGAAACCATGCACAAAACTTAGTTCACTATGTTTACATCACACTATTCTATTATCGTTTACACAACAAAAAGGAGCAAATAAAACTTGGTTTAAAGTCAAACTTTTGAAAATAGAATCAAACTCTTCCGTATTTAAATCCTAGCGTAACATTCTAGAGTAAATATTTATCTTTTAATTGACAATGAAAGTAACAAAACTCGTATAATTAATATTGACCAATCTCTGTTTAATTTTACTACATTGAAATATGCTTGCTTTAATTGATATGTACATACAGGAATTTGCAATTCACCTATGTTACGAAGTTGGAATACATAGACATGTATTTTAATATATAATATTATTGAATCGGCGGGAATTCGTTGTAGCTGATTGAATGGAAAGCGGGAGGGGGGGGGAGGCTGATACTTTGATAGAAGTATGATTTCATAGAAATAAAAAAAATCGTAACGAGTCCCTGCAGTAGGATTGGGACCTGTCGTACTTGGGATTAGGCGACGAACTAAAGTTACTACATTTCCTAAATATGCCGAGATTGTATCTACATGCTTGTGTACACAGCGAGATTTTAAAGACAGATTTTAACACGTTAAAAGATCTTGAAATATTAGCTGTCTCTCGTAGTCATTTGAAACTTCTCATTCTTTCTCGTTCCACAATGTCTCTTGTTCTTGAATAAGATACCTATAATTAAATATTGAAGCTCAGATTAGTCGATCAACTACAAACCATTTGCGGGAAAAAAAAAAGTGGAAAAAATTAAACACTTGAAAAAAAAGTATTATATAAAAGAAATATCTCGCATCTCGTGTTGTTCATAAATGTACTAATTGAACACCCCTTTATGGTTCCTTTTTTGTCTGTTTTCCCCGGGCACCTGGTCTCACTTCGAAATGTTATTCATATAGAAAGTCTAATGATTTTGTCTTGAGAGACAGACAAAGGCTATGTAAGGTAGAGCATCCCTCAGGTCAGAATTCTGGAAATTTTATGCCTGGATACCCTATTTTTCCTCTTCAGAATATTGTTCAAATTATCAAACTAATATGGTTTTGGGAAAAGAAACTTTTCTAGTTACATTTCATCACCTCTAGAAAGGAATTTTTCTTACTTTTCCCAAGGGGGTCCAATGTTAAAGTTCAAACGGCTACACTCTCGGTATAATCATGGAACCATGAGTTATACATTGTATTTTGTTTATATATCAGGTTTAACATAAGCTTTGGATATATGGAAATGAAAATATTGTAAAAGTTGTTATTTAGGAAATATGAGCATCTGAGACCTAAGGGATGTTTGAACTTTTTCTCTAACTAATTTAAGACTTCCAAACAACACGAGCAATAAATAATTTCTTCACACTACACAGCACGCACTCACCTTTTGTAAAGTTAGTAAATCCATCTGAATCTTTTTTAACTTCTTCCACTTTGGTTTGATCATTTCCTAGGTAATTCTATCAAAGTTCAAGAGTGCTTGAATACGGAAATATCATGAATATATTTGGTAGTGAGGTATTTGCGGAACTAAACGGATTTGAAATATCACTTTAAAGAAAAACGAGAAAGATGTTTATCTATTTGAAATACAGTATTGTGATCCAATTCAAATATATGGACATACGTTAGGATTGATATTGATTGCGCTGCAGGGATGATAATTCAGCCATTGTTCGACGTTTAACATGTTTAAAAAGGCACTTTAAAAGGAGAAGGCTTTAAATATTTCATTCTTAAGAATCACAATGTGAGGGGTGTCAGATTCAAAAATCAAGCCCGGGATTTCTTGGTCATCTGGACAATTTTAATTGGTGTCACTAATGTAATAGGTGAAGGATTTTTAATATTAAAAGTTGCGTTGTTACAACGCGTTTGTTGTAAAAAAAAATTGCAGGAGTGCTACTTGCGTACATAATCATTTTTTTCAAAGAGTCTTTATTGAAAAAAGTACATTTGTAATATTTTATGATTACAGATCCACATTATTCATGTATAATTCACCTCTAGTGAGATGCTATCGATAAAACTCTATGTTTTTTGTGGTTTTATTATTGTTTCCTAGTCACGTAAAGCCCGGTACACACGGTAAGATTTGTCTTATAAGACTTGTATTATAATACAGAATCTTACCGTGTGTACACCCTTAATACACTGTATTATAAGATTTTTAAAAACACATAAGACTGTATTAGCGATAGAGCACTGCTCTATCCTTAATACAAGTCTTATAAGATTTTGTTATCTTTGACCAATGAAATCGCTCTGTTCTCATTTTTCATCAACATCTGTAACTAAAAATATTTAGATATGGAAAACCCCGAAATACCTATGCTCCAATGGTGGTCAAATATCCAAATTAGACATGGAAAAGTTAATTTTAATTGATTTTACATTTTCGGAAGTGGAAGGGGAATTATGGAATCCTTCGAGGGAAGTGTTCAACCCAAAAGATCCAAGTGGTAGGGCTCCGGTTAGATTTTCTGTCACTTTTTGGGGTGCTTTCGTTATGAGTCCATGATGGACACTAAATGCTTCTTTCGACTTCGTGCATGGCTTTCTCCAGTATCTACTTTTAATCTATTTTCTTTCGAGTCAATTCCTTTCACGCCTGCATTATATATTGTTGCAATTAATTTGTCTTGAATAAATGAGATATTTTAGCGGGAGAAAACCACGTGGAGTAGATTTTTTATTTACAGTCTTATAAGATTTGTATTACCGTGTGTACGGTAGAGTCTTACGAGACATAAAATCTTATGATACAAATCTTATAAGACTAGTCTTACCGTGTGTACCGGGCTTAAGGGTTACCAATGGGTAACCCTTACGTGACTAGTAGGAAACAATAATAATGGATAAAACGTACATCATTGTAATCGGTGTAGATATTGTCGTCAACCAGACAAATTTTTGGATTAATTGGATATGATACAGATATCGCCTATAAACCATTATTACAGGAAAGAAAAGATGGGATCTCCAACAATTAGGCACGGTCCATTTGATATTCTGGGGGGGAGGGGGGGGGGGGCTTGGGTTTTTTTCAAAAACATAATTTTGCTCTCAATTTTGATGAAAAAAAATAATTTGCTTATGGTGTGACAGAAAAAAATAATCTTGCTCTTACAAATAATCTGAATTTGAAGAATTGCCATAAATTTTCGCTAAAATTCTTGAAAATTTTCCGGCTCGCTTCGCTCGCCGCAGTTTTCAATTTTTATCAAAAATTTTGGCTCGCTTAGCTCGCCATTGTTTTCTATCAAAACATTATTTACTCATGGCAAAGTTCATATATTTGAACATACTAAAAGTTATACATGTATGTGAATGAAAAAGGGCTTTCTTAAAAGCTTAAATATATTATCAATATTTATGTATTGCTATTAATACATGTTGCATGTATCCCATAGAGTCTAATTTTATGTTCTTGTAAGCTTGGAAGGAGAACTTCAGTTATTCACCAATTTACAATTTTAAAAAATTTTTCTAGGAGACCTTCCCCTCAGACCCTCTTATACATGTTATATACATGTATCTTATATAAAATATTGAGAATTGTATTGTAAAAATCTTTCATCTCTCTGTTTAAAAGTAAATTGAATGCTTTCATGAAAATAAACTAATATATTTATATTTAGAGTTTTGATTAAAAATATAAATAATTTCTATATTGATAAAATACAAATATTCTTAATAGGCGCATCACTTTGTTTAAAAAAAATTCCTTGCTTCAACTTTGCAAGAAAAAAATAATTTTGCCCCGGTTCGGGGCGAAAAAAATAATCTTGCTCCGACAAAAAACCCAAGCTCCCCCCCCCCCCCCCCCCCTCCGCCCAGAATATCAAATGGATCGTGCCTTAAGACCCGGTTGCAGCGATCACAGAAAAACATCAAAACACCCCAAGTGGAAACACAGAGAGAAGACACACACAGCAAGAGACACAAAGGGGTCAAGGATAAGCAAATACGACATCAAAATACCAAACACAAAAGACTACTCATTAATCAACGAGACCAATGGGCACTCGGTGTCGACATAGGAAGGTCATCTGCTACCTTAGTAGCAAATGGTGTAGTTATCCGGATTTTACATGTACGCGCAACCCTTCCACTTTTCCGGTTACCCAAAGGTTTCTTTGAACGCACAATCTATTTATCAAATTAATGTTACCATTGGCAAAAATAAAACTCATTTTATACTTTCTTCGTCCAGATAAATAAGATTTGGACATTTTTTTTTCAAAATGAGTATCAAGAAATTTCTTTCATTGTTGTTTATATGCTGAATAACGTAAAATTACGTGTTTTTCTTCTTCAATCTCTCCAATGCTACACTTATCACATAAGTTAAATGAGATTCCAGTTGATAAAATGCCAACAAGTCGCTGGAATCGATGAATTTGTGATGTCTTGTTGGCATTTTCAACTTTTCGTATTCATAACGTCTTCATCGGACATTCAAGCGCTTGGTTATTATTTAATAAAATGACATGCCGAGTTTAAACAATGCTTCAACTTTAAAAGATCTTATCTTAGCTACGCACTCGATGAAGTCACCAAAAGGACATTGAATTAATCTACAGTTTTGTACCATATTCTTTGCCAATATTGCACATAACGGTGACGACAGGACTCCATGAGGAGCGTTGTTCTTAGTTCGTCAGAAAAGACTGGATCTTGATTCCTTGTCCTATCTGAAAGTTGGTCGGTCTTCTCGGATGATAGATCATGAGCTTGTTTTAGACAGCAGAGCACGGTTCATCGTACGATCATTGCTTTTGATATCATGACTTCATTTGATGCGTAGCTAAGATAAGATAAGCATTGTTTAAACTCGGCATGTAAGTTTATTAAACAATACATAGGCTAGGTATATACATACGTTTTGCGGGTTTTTTTGCGTCTTTTTTTTTGGGGGGGGGGGGCAGTCATTCTCGATTTTACCACCCCATTTTGAAAAAAAATCCCTGTCGCTATACATTGTACTTCCTCTCAGTTGTAGAGGAATATGATAAATCTCTCATGTGATCTTCATGATTATTTAAGAAATAACAACTACCTAGCTGTGGTTTGTTGTCCAGTAATTCCCCGAGTCGCATGGACCAATAACATTATCATCGAGCCGCGAAGCAGAGATTTTTTTTTAGATTTTTTCATCATTTAAATGATACTGCACAAAATTGATGAAACGTTGTGCAGTAGGCAATGCCTAACAAGTATAAGTCCATATCGTTTATGTATCTGAAAAGTCTATAGTTTTTGCAAACGCTTCAAGAGTTCGTCAAAAGGAAAGATATTTAAGAAACTAGAAAGGTTTCTTGTTGCGGTTGCAACAAGAGTGTCTTCCTCCTATACAATTTTTGGTTTGGAAATATGAAGATATGAAGGACGTCACATTACATGTATTTATATTATATATTTAAGTTTTCAAATAGCAGTAACATTAAATTTTCAAACCGATAATTGTTGGTGAGCAACCATTTGATTTTGGGGGGGGGGGGGGGGGGGGCAGGAATTCTATTGCCAGCCGGTAAAATTTTTTCAGCAATTTTCTGAGCAGGCCATTTTTTTCAGCCATTACCAGAGTCGGAGAAAAATTTTCGCCGGTTCTTCGGGCCGGATTTAAACAAATTGTCAAATGTTGTGAATGTCTGTGTAAGTTAAACTCCCCGCTGTTACAGAGTATGAGTTAATAACCGTCCCTTCAGATGTCTCTTTGCAATAAGCGAATTTCAGACAGATTGTATGATGTTTAAATAGAACCTTTTCTAGATTTTTGTGCCTATGCGTATTAGGTCTCTGGTAGATACAGCTATGTGAACAGTTTGTATTTATATTAATTAATTTTTTGACTTTAAATTGTCTGGCACAAAGGGCCAGCAAAAATTTCCATATCATGCAATGTATCCTTACTTTTGCATGGTCCGGGAAAAAAAATTGCCGACCCTTTGGGCCGGAATATTTTTTTCAGCATTTTTCAGAGCCGGGATTTTTTTTTTGCAAATTCTTCCTGCCCCCTTCCCCCATAAAAAAGGCGAGCTCGTAGCTGTAGAACCAATTTTCTTGAGAAGAGAAATGGTAATAACAAGTTACGTTCAATATATATATATAAATACCATGAGGTTCTCGCTGTGCAGGTTCAAATTTGGACCCCCCCCCCCTTCCCTTTTTCAAAGTTTATTTTGAATTTCCATCATGGCGACATCGTTCAATATAAACAGAACTGTTTTCGAAAAACGAGGGGAGGGAAGAATGTTGGAGAAATTGTTCATCAATTTGTAAATAAACCAACCGAAAATTATGTTCGAACGTTTGCTAGAATTAGAAATTAAACTTGATGTTCAAAATATAGTTATTGAAGTTTAGAAACAGGTTTGTAGGTTAGAAATCGGAATCAAACTACCACTTTTTGTGTGTAAATTCTGGTTTGTAGCTGATCTCTTCTAAATTAATCAACTGTTTTAAAATCAAATTGTGTATATCGAAATGTATTTATGAAATGCATATTCATCATTGCCGTGAAATCGGAATTTGAAAATCTCAACACTGCTTTTCTCGAGTCGGACTCGGACTACCAATTTTAGTGTGCGCCCGATCTGTTGGCGTGAAGGTGTATCGAAATACCCAACTCAAAATTTCGATGCTCATATCTTTTCAACAGTAAGAGATAGGAAAAATCAGAAAGACTAAATAAGACAGATATATGGATAAAAAATAATAATATTGAATTTTTTTGGAAACTTCATAAGCTTAATTTTTGTTTACTATTATAAGCAAAAAAGTGTCTTCCTCCTATGAACTTCTGAATTTGGAAATATGAAGGACGGTGAAGGACGTCATCGTAATAAATCGTTACAGTGTGCATCTAGCATTTCATATCTTGCATGGCTGTCGACTTTCAAAAAGAATGGAAATTGTAGATAGCAAAATACGAGATATTTAAGCTTACAAATAGCAAAACATGAAATTTTCGGTCCTTTTGAGTAATTCGACGCTCCCGTCAAATATTTGAATCTACTAAAAAAACATGATAAAAAAATAACAGAGACCAAAAATAAAAAAGACCAATCTAGCTTTTACTCCAAACGTAACGTTGGAGAACTTTCATTGTCCTAGCTTACAGGGTTCTTGAGAAATCGCTGATCCAATTTTCCACGGTTACGAAAACAATAGGTCTTCCGACGGAAGTCGGAAGACCTAATGACTGTCTTACTTTTGGTGTTCATGGGTGTATAATTCTGGTTGGTCACGTGCAAATTCCGTGAATCGCGAAGCGATTCTCGGAAAATTTGCACGTGTCCAACCAGAATTATACACCCATGAACACCAAAAGTAAGACAGTCATTACTTATATTTACATTTATTCTAAATATCGGTCATTCTTTTTTGCGTGCACTTCGCATATTTTGCCTGTTTTAGTGTCAAATGTATTTGAACGTTTGTAAATTCTCCCTACATGCAAAACTTGAACGTGACGTCGCAATAGCAACCCAAGTTATTGGAATATAATTCTAGTTGCCTAATGGGCGATCAACATGGGGAATATACTAGTAATGTAAATATTCTGTCGTCGACAAATTATTGAAGTGTTTGCAAAAACTATGAACTTTCTATATACCTGGACGGTATGGATTGATTTATTAGGCATTGCCCTTAGTGTTGTAACGATAGTCGCCGATGTCGCCGCTATCGTCGCTGAAACTTAAAATTCGCCGACTATCGATAATGGTTTTGAAAATCGATTGTCGCTATTGAAGTTACTTTGACGCAATTTCCGCCATTAGGGACCATATTAGCTTTAGAAATAAAAAGTAAGGTTTTTTTAAGCTTCCTTCTCAAGCAAACTTCAAGTTTTTTTTTTTATTAAGAACAAGGTATGTTCATCATTTAATTTATTTCCATGATTTTAAATAAAAATCAGATTCTTAAATCACAAGCACTGGGTATTCTTACTCTGAAAAGATACAGAACATTGAACAATTTTAAACAAGAAAAAAAGTCCGATTATTACGATTGTGATATCGATTGTACTCCTCCGATAGTTTCCGATATTTTTCAGATTTTACAACACTAATTGCCCTACTGCAACGGCTCATCAATTTTGTAAAGTTTAACTTAGAAAAAAACAAAAAAAACAAAAAAAAAAACAAAAAAAAAACTATGTAAGGAATCACAACACCATACGTTTCGATCCCACGCGATGATCCTGAATATCATTCTCGTACTGGAGATTGTTGTATTTATTTTGCAGATCGACAAGGATATCTTTTCAGTTACTTATAATGTGTTGTCGCTAAAACAGCATTACATGTAACAGGCGTTACGTACATTAATAGATTTTGATGATCACAATTTTGCGAGCATCACCTCGGTGTTTCTTGTTGTCATACGTTCAGGTATTAACAAGCGTGGCCGTCTGTAGGGCATATTCTGGTCAGTAATCAGAGACATGGTTTTATCCTTATGAAGGTTTGGCAGTGAACTACTAATTTATACAAATCATATTTCCTTAACCTTTCCACTATTTATGTCTTTCTTGTGGACACTGGTTTTTGTAGAATTGTTTAACATCCGTTACAATTAGCAAGAGTGACCACAAGATCCGAAGTATCAAAACATTGATATTTACAGGTATGATGGATTAATTGAACCATACTTATCTAAAGTTACAAACCTTCAAATGTGATTCTTTTGTTATTCATCGGTCATTTTATTTCATACAGACCGCGGACGATTCTAAATATACGAGGTTTTATGAACGTTCAATGAAGTGTGGAGGTCAATAAAAAACAATGAGGGGCGGAGAAAAGAAAATTATTTCAGTCGCGGGTGTCAATTGTTTTGATTATGATGAGTATTCGGTCATAGTATAGAAAATATTGTGTTTTAAGTCCGCTCAAGACATCTTTTTATAAGAAATGTTAATAGAAGAAGAATAGAATCCTCTATCCCAAAAAGTCCAAAATGCCATTTCAAATCAATAAGATCCCTATAGCGATTTTTGAAGACAAGTTATTCTAAATGCCCTTCAAATACATGTACATTGAGGAACTTGATGGACAAAATATAGAAATACAGCCCCGACCAGTCGAAAGTTTAACGCCGAGATAACGAAATTTTGAAAGCTGTATTCGAAAGTTTCGTTAACAAATCGTCAGCGATTTTTTGAAAGTTACTGAGATGACGAAATTTTGAAAGCTCTATAAAAAGTTTTCGAAAAATCGCTGACGAAAAATTCGTTAACTAATCTTAGTTAACGAAAAATTTGAAAGCTATGAGCTTTCAAATTTTCATCATCTCTGAGCTTTCAAAATATTTGAAAGCAATCGCTGACGAAATTTTGAAAGCAATCGCTGACGAAAATTTTGAAAGCTATCGCTGACGAAAGTTTTGAAAGCTATCGCTGACGAAAGTTTTGAAAGCTATCGCTGACGAAAATTTTGAAAGCTTTTTGAACGCTCGGGTGCCATATTGTTTTTGCAATGGCTGCAGCACGCCTCGGGCGAATTCCTCTGCACAGTTTAGAGGATGAAAGAAGCCGTCTCTTTATCGGCGTGGCACACGATTGTGAAATATCTTTCAAAGCTTCCGACAGTCACAGAGAAGCCAGGGTTTCACTGGATATAAATTCCCCTCATTTACATGTAGTCAGAATTTGGCCGGTCAGGTGTAAATTTTCTGGTATATATATACATTTAGATTTAAGATGAAATGGAAGTTGTTCATATATACACTTAAAGATGGAATACCTTTACAGGTAATACAAATACAGGTAAATTCAGGTAACTAATTAGTGCAAAACATACCCTTTTGATGGCCCCATTCACCCCCAATTAATATAATGTTATTTCAACCAAGTAGGTGTATGGGGAACACACCGATCTGGGAAACACGGAATCTTCAAATAAACTTATAAAATTACACAAGATACAATATTTAAGTTAATCCAGGAATATATATTTTCATAATTTAATAAACATCATAATGAATAAACATCATCATCAAGCAAATTATGAAAATGATTGCTTTGATTTCGGCCATCTTGGTTTTCTCGACACAAAATAGCTTACGAGAAAAGCTTTCAAAATTTTTGAAAGCTAGTTAACGAAATTTTCGTCAGCGATTAGCTTTCAAAAATTTTGAAAGCTATAGCTGACGAAATTTCGTTAACTATAGCTTTCAAAAATTTTGAAAGCTACATGTAATCGCTGACGAAATTTCGTTAACTATAGCTTTCAAAATTTTTGAAAGCTATCGCTGACGAAAATTTTGAAAGCTAGGGAATCGCTGACGAAAATGAGTTAACGAAAAATCGCTGACGAAATTTCGTCATCTCTTGAGTATTCAAAATTTTGAAAGCAATCGCTGACGAAATTTTGAAAGCTAAGCTTTCAAAAAGCTTTCAATTCGTTTACGAATTGAAAGCGAATATTAAACTTTCGACTGGTCGGGGCTGTATTATCCTCACTTGATTAAAAAATCTTTCCTTATCTCTATTTGCAATAATTTAGTCACCTAATCAAAACTTGATTGGAGATAGAACTCATTGTTACACTGTTTTTTTCTTCTTTGACCGAATACAGGGTACCTTTCAGAAAATTATCGTGACGTATAACAAACCATTTAACGTCTTTGGCCTATTGATCGTTACCGTTGCATATTTCGTCCAGATAATTTGCATGGTCTATTTCATTTTGAAAAGCAGGGGTGTATTAAATATTTAGATTTTTATTTTTCTGAAGATTAAAGAAAATCTGCGGTTTGTAAGTCGGATAAAGACCTCGTTGAGGTCTGTATGAAGGTTAGATGCCCTCGGTCTTTAAACAGCACCCTGTTCTCTCCTTGGGCATCTAACCTTCATACAGACCTCAACTCGGTCTTTATCCTATACTTAAACGAGAGTATTATAATTGACTGCACATTTGTGTGATATTTCGTAAGACAAATAATCTACTGTCCGCGCGGCTCACTTCGGAAACTGAATAAACGCGGTTTTGACTACTTTATGATGCAAAAATAGAGCCGTTTTGATGCAACTATTCGTCTCGAACGCATATACCCTGTCCCAGTTACTCGGAAAACTAGTAAAACTACAATTTTCATTCAGTTTCTGGTAGAGATATTCGGTCTCTTAATCTTAAGTTAGTTTTGATTTATTTGATTACATGTTTTGGACGATTTAGTCGAAGATAAAAGAAGTTACTGTAACGGATGTTAAGAAAAATGAGAAGTGATAAACCATCAATATATATATTCATTTAAGTTGAATCTGATACCTATTGGTGCAAATTTTATTGATGAATTAAATAAGTAAATGTAAAACCCTAGTCTCGAAAAATACTGGCGTAATAATCATCCTAAAATGTAAGAAAAGTGGTCAATTCGACCTATAATCTACACATGAAGCTTATACATTCCCATAATGTTAATTTGATGAAATATCATTTACAAATAAGCGTTATATTTGAATGCCCAAAAATTTCGTAAATTTATATATCGTGTTTTACATTCATCTGTTGATTATCAAGAACAAATACAATATTCGAAATTCTGTATTCATAACATTTTTGAAGGTTATTTCCGTCTTATTTCCGTCTTCCGTTACAATTGGGCTGACTTTCTATCATGCTTGTCTAAGAAATATAGATCTTGTTTTCTGCTCAAAACAATATTAATATATTTACTTCTGGTATCAATTTAAGTCCTATTAGGAAGGCCTAAAACCATTTCAAAATGTATTTTTCATGTATATTAACATTCCAATAGGTGATATTCTTATCATTAAACGAAGAAAAAATTGCATCCTTTAGTATATATATAAGTCTTGAAAATGAAACGTGGCGTGAATGTAGTAAGGACGCGGGGAACGTAGTAAGAACTCGCTGATACGTATTGAGGTCGTAGTAAGGACGCCGACGAACGTGCCCGTACGCCGAGCCATCACGACCGTTTTGAACTGTTCAAAACAGTCGTAGTGAGGACGCGGTGATGACAGAACGTGTTAAGGACTACTAGTACTTGCGAACGTATTGAGAACTTCATGGACGTATTAGAAACGTGTCGCGAACGTAGTAGGGTCGTAGTACGGACGGCTAAAACTTTTACATATAATTATATGGAGATCGTCACGTCTCTGCCGTCCTTACCACGTCCTTGGTTTTAGAGGTTGAAAAAATCAAAATAGACCTCCTACAAACAATTTATCCTTTGAACGTGTCATGATCGTAGCATGAACGCAGTAAGGACTTCGAGAACGTAGTAAGAACGCCGTTCTATCGTAATACAGACGCCTTCGTCGTAGTGTGAACTTGGGGCCGATCGTAGTACGAACTTGACTAAACGTATTAAAGACGGGAAGGACGCGCTACAAACGTGTTACAGACGCTAAGGTCGTGTTGCGCACGTATTGGAGTCGTCAATTACTGTTTCGGAGAGCCCTCCCGGGTGAAAAATGCCACGTTCTCACTACGTTCATGAAATATTTCAAGGACTTCAAGGACGTAGTAAGAACTTCTCGAGAGAACGTGTAGGTGTGACAGGGGCTTTAGGTCAAGATTGTGCTCGCTGTACTATTGTATTGTTTATTCGTCAAAAGCACATACAGCTTATAGACAAAGTATAATATATATATAAACACAATAATTCAATGGTCAAAGTAGAAAGAAAGTGAACTTAATTAAATAATTGACTTTCTAATATTAAAAGCATTCTTAATATATTTGCCCAAGTTACATAGTTCTTTTACATTTTGCGTGGATAATAATTGAATTAATTTAAAGACAGAGGGTCTGGTGAAATAATACTTTTTCAAAAATTTTGCTCTAAAATAACTGTAATAAGTGCATTTCAGGAAAAAATGAAATTCATCTTCTACATCTAAAGTACATAAAGGACATAAACGTCTGTCTAAAGGAACATTTTTATATCTACCTGTTTCTATACTAAGACAATGAGATGATAATCTTAATTTACATATAAGCTTTTTATATTGCATAGAAATTCTCTTAACTAAGTAGGATTGTAAAGTAAAATGATCAATCAAATGTTTATATATATAACATTTAGACGAGGAGTTAATTTCAGAAAGAATAGTTTGCTTACAATTATCAAAAATACGATGTTTAGCAACTGCAAATATGTATTCTGGCTTTAATGTACATTGATTTATCCATAAATCTAACAATCCGACATTTGACAAAATGTTTTTTACTTTTACTGCCCAATTCTTACAGTTTGGTTTACTTATCATTTCATCACACATATAATCATAACATGATTTTAATATACAATTTTTAGTTGATAAAAGTTTTAACCAATATTTCAACATTCGTAATTTTCTCAAGCAATGCAGAGGTAATCTACCCAATTCACAATAAATCATTACATTAGGAGTACATCTTTTAACACCAAGTATGCTTTTGCAAAAATTCGTATGAACTTTTTTCGACATCTGGGCCTGAATGAGCACCCCATACCTCACTTCCGTAGTGAGCAGTGCTACCTACATAGGTATCAAAAAGGGACATAAGTGTTGTGAAATTCAAAATCATATTAGAACATTTTCTTTAAAGTGAAAACAAAGCCTTTTTACATTGTAATGCCAACTGTTTTTGTGTTACACTAAATTTTCCATTAAAATTCAACAATAACCCAAGGTAACAAAATTTATCTACAACTTCAATTTGTTCGTTTTTATATAACCAAGTATCTTCTGATCGTAAAACACCTCCGTTTCTAAATACCACAATTTTTGTTTTTCCAACATTTACAGATAAAGACCATTTTTCAGTGTAGTTTTCCAACGAGTTCAACATAAGTTGTAAATCAGAAGCCGACTGGGCTAGTATGACCATGTCATCGGCATACATAAGTAAAAATAAAGACAATTCTTGTAGCTCAATAGGAGAATTTCCGTTCAGCAAAAATTCTTTCTCACAGTCATTGACATATAAAGAAAAAAGTAGGGGGGAAATTATCTCCCCTTGCAAAACGCCGATACTATTAACAAAGTAGTCTGAAAGATTACCCTTTAATAAAACACATGACTTAATATTATTATACAATGATTGAAGAATTTTAAGAGGCTTTCCCGAGATTCCAAGTATAGAAATTTTGTTCCACATCTTAGTTTAAACTGTATTTATTCAAAGAAAATTACAATACATCAATATTCAATTCGACTTATGAATAGGATTTGGAAACAAGTAAATATACTTATATTAATCCATTTCCTTTGAGCTCAAATTACGATGTATATTTCATGCACGGGAAAAGAAGTGTATCGTTAGTGACGGTGAGGAAAAAGGAAAGTGAGTGAGGAAGTAAGAAGTAATTAGATAGTGACAATAAAAGTGGTATGTTTTATTTTAACAATGTCATATGACTAGTGGGAAAAGAGGGTAGAGAGAGAATGAGAGATGCATCCTTATCCTAAAACTGTGACTATTTAAGTGGCGAATCGTTTGCTTTTTATAAGAAAATCTTGAACTGTGGAAAAAATATGGGAGTTAACTTGATTCGGTAACATGACATCACCATACAAAAGAAGTTCTAGAGTTTTACGTGGTAATGTTTCAATTGTTGATATACGAATGGAATTAAAAAGTGGACACTCGAGTAGGAAATGCTTTGTAGTTTCCAGTGCTCCACAAGCACATGTCGCGTTGTTGACAATATTTCGCATAAAGAGATGGGATTTGAGGGAACTACTTTCCGTTCGAAGTCGACTGTGATAGATTTGACCTAGACGAGAGCCGGTGAAGAAGTAAGAAGGTACATGATAATCGGAGTCATTAAGAAAGTGTTTAAAGTGACTAACTGATGGATTATTACGTATTTCGAGGGGAATATTGTTCCAGGAGGAGACTGTGGAGGGTAAGAAAGAATTTTGATATTTCTGGGTTCTACAGTGTATTGGATACAAGTTATGTCTGTTTCGTGTGTCACGTCCATGTACGTCGTAAGTCTGTCGGGGGACAAGGTCAGAGAGATATAAAGGAGTAGAGCAATGGTACATACTATGGAATTTGATAAGTTTGTGTTTTGATCTACGTGTCTGAAGAGTTTCCCAACCCGCTTCCCTTAAAACTGATGAATTGTTTGCTAATTTTGTTGCTCCTGTAACAATACGAGCAGCTTCGACGTGTAATCGTTCTAATCTACTTTTTGAATTTAGTGTACACCCGTCCCAGATGATATCCGCGTACTCCAAAACTGGCCGAATAAATGCAAAGTATATCTTTTGAAGAGAGAGTCTGTCTAAAATGAAACGCAGTTTTCGAAGAATATGAAGCTTTTTTGATGCCTTTTTAACTATAGAATCAATGTGATTATCCCAGGTCAGATCCGAAGTAAACGTGAGGCCTAAGTGCTTATGTTGCTCTACTTGAGATGAATTATCTTTTTTGAAAATAGGACTCACGTTAGTATATTTCCATGATTCGGGAAAGACACCAGTTTGTAGAGATAAGTTGAAAAGTTTAGCAAGTAGAGGAGAAAGTTCACGAGAAGCATTTTTTAGAAGGATCGGATGTATAAAGTCGGGTCCTGTTGCCTTGGAAACATTGAGATTAGATAAAACGTCAGTCACGTCAGTTTCGTCAATAGTTATGTCGGAAAGGCTATAAGGTGGAGTCGTGATGTCAGGTAGCGTCGTATTGTCGTCGTCAATTATTTGCTGGGAAAGAAAATACGCATTGAATATCTCGGTCTTGGCTTTATCATTTTCAACGTAGAGATCGGTATTTTCAATGTTTATAGGTGGGATTGAAGCGTTAGTTTTATTGGAATTAGTAAGTGTTTTTACTGTTTTCCACCATTGACGACTGTCTGTATTATCATCGCGAATTTTATCTGCGAGACCTTTAACGTATTTTTGTTCTGTTTTTCGTATAAGGTTTATTACATCGTTACGTTTACGTCTGAATTTTGACCAATCTTCTGGTAGTTTGGTGCGTTTTGCACGTTTATGAGCTCTTTTTCGCTTTCGAATTTCTTTTCTTATTTCGGAATTTATCCAGGGATAATCAGATTTACGTATAGTAACTATTTATTTCCACATCTTAACTCTATCTACTGTATCAAAAGCACGTTTAAAATCAACAAAACAACAGTAGAGCCTCTTTTTACTCGAGAAATACTTTTCAATTAATGTTTGCAGGGCGAAAATGGCATCAACAGTTCCCAAAGAAGGTCTGAAAACGAATTGTGCGTCAGAGATGACGTCATTATCTTCTGCCCAGGTCATAAGTCTCTTATTTAATACTGATGTAAACAATTTTGTTAAGCAACTAATTAAGCTACTGCTTGGAAGTCGTCTGTTCTATTTATAAATAGAAACAGACAGAACTTACAATCTTAATTTTCGGGGGGGGGGGGGGGGGGGTGTTGCGGTTTTTTTTTTTTTTTTTGCTCTTCTAAGAAATAAAATTCCGGATCCGCCATGACATTGCATTAGAATCGAGAATGACTGGGGACGGGGCGTCATTTCCAGGAGATACTCTTACTACAGTACAGTTTTCAAGGAGGCGCCAGGGGCGGATCCAGAAACCCAATTGCCGGGGGGGGCACATACAATTTTTATGGAAATCACTTGCGAGGCCCGAAGGGCCAAGTGGGGGAAGGGTATGGGAGGGGGTTTCCCCCTCCCATTGGTGGGGGTTCGGGGGGCCTCCCCCGAGAAAATTTTGAAAAAATGAAGCAATTTGGTGGCATCTGAAGCGTATTTGAACTGAATTTAGAAGGGATTTGGCGCGCATGATTCAGTCAGTGTCAGTAACAATAATTATTATTTATATAGAATATATTTGAAAATTTTCGAAATTTTCTGATGCTGTACTGTTCTTGCACGGCATGCAGAAGTCAACATGTTCAGGAATTCCTAAAGAAACTGGCGGATCAGGACTGAGAAGTTTTGAAAGGGCAGAGAGGTCAGCCCATGGGAGGGAGGGGTGTCCAGCCATAAATTCTCGTAATACTAGAAAAAAGTCAGCATTTTATGCAAATTCCAGGCAGGACTTGACCCCCCTAACCACTCTAGATTCGCGCTTGTTTGTTAATATTTGTATAAAGGTAAAAAAAATAAGTAATTACAGTTTTTTTCTAGCCCCTGATGTCAGGGGCCTGGGCCGATGAAATTGGGAATTTTGCAACATTTTAACCTAAATTGGGAAATTTTCAAACTACAAAAAGATATATTCATGCAAATTATCCCTTATCATATCAATTGTCTATATTTTGAATCCCTCTTAGAGCATGTTTGTTCTACTTTCATTTTCCTTTTAGTTAATGATACGTAAATTGGAAATGAATTTCTCGTTTTGGAGAAAATATTGAATTGGGAATTTTTAGGTCTAAAATTGGGGAAAAGTACCTCTTTTTACCCAATTTCGGCCCCATACAGACCCTAAAAATTCCCTTGTAAATGATAAATTTCCTTGACAAACTAGAGATCACGGGTGCCCCATTCCCTGCATCGTCCAGATTGAAAGGTTTAATTATTTCTTGGCAGTTCTATCATGATTATATTTTTGATTTACCTAGGGGCTTAACCAAAAATGTAATCATGATAACTTCGATTCTAAAAATAAAGAAAAACATGCATTTTTATCTTTTCAAAATTCTTGACGGTAGCCGGTTTAAATCTGGCCAAAACAATTTCAATTGTTCGTTATAAAAAGATTGATCACGACCTCTTTAGAGTTAAAAAAAATGTAAGTTTTATAGGAGGTTGTATCGAAGATTTGGTTAAGAAATATGTGTGTTAAATATGCTTTGCATAGGATATAAAATTCCCGATTCATCCATCAGATAAAGAAAATTCGATATGAACATGATTCAATGTAGGTTGTTCCCGAAACGTGTGAACGGCCACGTACAGACAATGGACATGACTATCTATCCCCGCGAAATTTTTGGAAAATTTGCTCAAATCGGTGGTTTCTGGGGTGTTTTGGGGTTATTTCTGACTAGTTTCATAGATTTATTACGGAAACAGTAGTTTAATGATTCCAAAAGCATATCATAAGTGCCCCTTCTTTGCAGTGGCGGATCCAGCGCCCCCTTTGCCGGGGGGGTCAAGGGGCGAATTTTGCCGATTTTTACTGAAAATGGGCTAAAATATGGGTTTTTTGGGGAAATTTTGGGTCAGTGCCGGGGGGGCGGACGCCCCCTCCGCACCCCCCTGAATCCGCCACTGCTTTGGGCACTGCCGGGGGGGGGGCACGTGCCCCCGTGCCCCCCCGGCTGAATCCGCCACTGGGCGCGAACATTAATTAGATAAATTACTCGAATAAACTTTTTGCCCACGAGCTCGACACCTCTCGTCAAAACTATGGTCTAAGCGGGATAACTCCAGCCAGCATTTGACATCAAACGGACGCCGCTGTGTGTACGTCCGAGGTTTTACGACTGTACCTCAGGTTCGTGTTAAAAGTAGAATTTTTTATGAAGAAAAGTTTTTTCCATTAATTCTTACTTGATATACTGTACTATTCACCACAGTTTATCAGTTCTTCATCACAATGTGAAAGAATCAGAGCAACGTTATTTTTGTAGTCTGCATTTCCTCAGTGGTGACGTCACATTACATTTTCTGAACAACTTCTGAAAAAAAAATCTACTTTCATGGCATATACGAAAATCAGAGTTAAGGTGTGACTAATGTATAAGATTTTATGCAGTTTTCAATCAAATTATAAGTGACATTTCTTTCTTATAAAAAAATTGTGGACACTTTCACCTATCTAGTCTTGAAGTCTGATCTGAACTCTTTATTTTAAGAACAAAAAAAGTATACCTTGTATTTATAAATCGAAAAATAATTACACATATATAAACAACCCTCTGTTTACGTACATGCGTGCATGATTACCTCTCAGGACCCCATGGTCAGAATCGTATCAAATTTGATATAAAGAATGATTTTGCATAATATTTATGTATTAGAGGACGTAGTCCTCATCAAGGTAACACGTGTATATATATGCACAACCAATGTAATTCCCTGAGATGTTACTATTGAAAGAAACGTGCTGCAATTCGTGTATTAACACTCGTGACGTCACAATGTATAAAATCTAAAGAAGCATGCCGCGACGGCTGTTCTAACCTGCAAACTGAGCCCGCGGTGACCTGAATTTTAACGTCACCCTTTTACCTAGAAAACGCGATTTCAGAAAACAAGAATGAAATAGACAACTATGGTGCATATATATAGAATAAATGTCATAATTTGTGTTTTGTTACGGGTATACAACACACAGCAAGTGCATTTATCGCATGAAATGCGCTAACGCGCATTACATGTACGATAAATGCACTTGCTGTGTGTTGTATACCCGTAACAAAACACAAATTAAGACACTTATTCTCTATATAATATAGGAAAAATCGTGTTTTTCAATTGAATTCTATGCTATACCTATAGGTTCCAATACTCGTACTTTGCATAAATTCCCCCCCCCCCCCCCCCATACCAACTCGTACAATGTACCAATCAGAGCATTAAGCTAAACTACATGCAGTAGATGTTTAACGTATACATAATATACATGACAGATTTCAAAGAACATGTAAACCCCAATGTATATAGTACCCCCCCCCCCCCAACCCATTATGTTAAATAGCATCCCTTTTACTCAAAATCCGTCGTCATTTTTACCCTTGCTCTTAAGTGATTAATCTTTTACATAATATGATACAAGACCCACTATGATATATATTTTTTTTTTTTTATTTTATCCAGCTTAGAAGTCTTAAATAGGTGTAAATATGTAAAGACTAAAATCCCTTTTTTAGCGAAATGTACATAAGTTATTGTTATCACAAACTCACAAGTACACCATAACACTAGGATCATTTTAATTTTTTATCTATTTTAACGGAAGTTTTTACCCTTCTTTCTACTTCTTACTCTGTACCTACCCCCTCCTTAGTTTTATATATTCTATTTTTTATTTGGTCTATCCTTTTACCTACTTGGGTGCTCCTTAGTCAAAGGAGGGATTTCCTAGAAACTGAACTGAACTGAACTGAACTGGTACTCGGTAAATTAATTGTACTCTGTAAACTCATACCTCATGATACCTGAAATAACTTTTTCGGACCTTGACAAATTTTTGCATTAATTTTGATTAAGAGTCACCAGACATCCATGTTTCGTATATCTAATCCGCATTAGTGGAAACTAAATCATGCATTGTAAAGAGTGAAACTAATAATTCATAGTTTATTCAAAAGATGTATATTTACACTACATCGATGGGTGATTCAAGATGGTTATGATTCGAGTAAATGTTAATGGGAACGAGGTTCTGGGTAATTCGAGTTGGTTATGATTCGAGTAAATGTTAATGGGTACGAGATTATGTGTGGTACGAGTTGGTTATGATTCAAGTAAATGTTAATGGGTACAAGATTCTGGGTGATTCGAGTTGGTTATGATAACAAATCATGACAATGGGTATGAGATTATGTGTGGTACGAGTTGGTTATGGTACTAGTGCATGTATGTAATGGTACGAGTTGAAATATAATTGGGTACGAGTCGGTCATGATACGAGTTAATGTGAATGAGTACGAGATTCTGTGTGGTACGAGTTGGTTATGGAATAAAATTGGGTACAACTTGGGTACGAGTTGTACCCATGAATTCGCAATGGGTTCGAATTGACTTTTTTTTTGGTACAAGTTGGTCATGGTACGAAATGGTCATGGTACGAGTTCAGTGATTTGGATAAACATGCGCCCTGCGCCATAGTCACATTCAATTGTAAAATGGCACGTTTAAATTTTACTTAGTGCGCTAATGTGGCGCATTAAATTTTTAAACAAATTGTGGAAATCTTCCGTTCTTTTATTCAACGTGGTGGTGCCTTCTGACACCATATTCACTTATTTAAAGTTCTGCATGCGATTAAATGTGTTTACTTTTCGTATCAATTGATACACCAGACGGTAATTTGAAAGTGTCATTTATTCAAAACACCATCGTTTCCTATTGCAACAATCCCTACATTTATTTCAAAAATTTATACATGTATGTACATACAAATGGACTTCACAAGTAAAGACGAATCATGGACTTAATTTGTTCACATTACGCAAATTTCATACAAAGTTTTGTCATTCTATTTGGATGTACTGTAGTTCACAACAATTTACAGCCGTAGTGCATTTTTTGGGGAGGGAGGGGGGTTTTCAGGCAAACTTTGAATTATAAATTCAGGTTCAAAGGATGCAAAGAATCTTTAAGACGATCTTTTGAGACTGTTTGGGTCAAATGCGTCACCCTATTTCCCATGTTTAAGTACAGAAAAATCCGTCTAGACATTTGGAGCAGCAGGTGATGCAGATCTATATATGTTCTTGCTTGTTTGTTCGTTCTTTTTTTTCTTTTTTTTTTTTTGCAAATTGCTCATGGCACATTCATTTTCAACAATGGCACATTCATTATGTAAATGGCACATTGATGTTCCAGGATATGGGGCCATTGTCACATTCACCTGATTGCCTATCCTGATCACTGCGAGTTGGTAAATTTTTGTTACAAAATGACCAAGGTACGAGTTGGTTATGGTACGAAGTGACCATAAACCGTACACTCTATCAAACAGCGTCTCTGCCAATCAAAAATAAGCAAAATCGGCAATAATTCCTGATCATTTAATAAACATCAATGTAACTAGAAGATATTAAGAGGATCATGCATGTATATATATATATACATCAGTCTTATTGAAACGCGACTTGAACTTCCGATACCCTCCACATGGAGAGTATCCAAAGTTCAAGTCGCGTTTTGATTAGATTGATGTGTTCATGTACTGGTAATCATGGTGATCATAATACATGTAAGGTAAAAAACATTACAAGGGAGGAACTATAATCATGATAATTTAACTGTATGTTACATATTGAATTTTTGATTCCGTTACAGGAACTCTTCTAAGACGTACAGACACCACGTACATACACCACATTTGGTAAGAATGGATTCTGTTTTGGCTTTGAGTGATAAAGAACTAATGGCACAGCTCAGATCAAGGGGAGACAACCCTGGACCAGTAACTTGTAAGTAACAGATACACACAAGGATTTTTTTTGCCCCTTTTTAGGGCCGTTATTCGACCCCATTCCCAATGAGAAATAGTATCTTTTTTTTCCGAATTGTGGCTCTAAAATTTCCCAATCACATAGAGATAGAATAATAACTGAAATTAGTGAAATTTACTGGTTCAAAAGTAGCAAATTTACTAATCATTTGCCATATTGTTGTAAGCATAAGAAGTTAAATCTCATTTAAAAGAAAATTATCTGATTTTAATGAGAACATTCAATTCTAAACTTTTGAATGTATAAACTGTCATTTAACTTTTATATAAGTACTTCCAAAAATATTCCCAAACGTCGTTAATTTTCCCAATTGCACAGGCCCCAACCCCATTCCCAAAATACTGAAAAAAATCACTGACACAAATTTATATTGTAACATAGTTTATTTAAATTATGTTACAAAAATGTATTCTATAAATTACACAACAATAAAATACACAGAAGTTTCATCAAAGAGGTTTCACCTCTGTCAGTGAATTACTTTTGTTGTTCAAATGTATTAAACTACATATAGTATTTGACTTTGTATTCCAAATGATGGAAGTGTAAAATTTCTATTCTATAATATTCTATATTTTTGATAGAATATTGACCTATAACCATGATAACCACTGTACATGGACTGATAAATCCCATCCAAGGGTTAAAAAGGTTTGAAGTCATCATTCAATGACAAGGCTTGCCAGTAGCCGTATTGTTGATATTGTAAATCTGTGATACAAGCCTTGAAAGATAGGATTTCTCAGTCTCTATTCATGCTATAAGCATGATTAAAGTATATCGTGGTTGATTGTATTTGTCTCATTCCATATAGAACTTGTACATTGTGACTTACTTGTACCTGTGATTTTTATAGAAAATAAAAATGTAATTATATCAATAGATACTAAGATATATATTTTACGTTATAAGTGTTGGGTTTCTTTAAGGGCTCATGAAAATTTTCTGAAGAAAGGAAAAAAAAAAAAGAGATAAAGCTGAGCATGAAGATTAATTTTATTGTTTTGTTTTTTTTTTAGCATCCACAAGAAAGGTCTATGAGAAGAGACTTCAAAAACTGTCCCAAAATGACAAACAAGATTCTGGACGTGGAAAGGAGGCTAGGTCCAACAGATCTGAAAGGCACGATAATACTGAAGGTAAAAGTCTGTAGGACTAGGAGGTGCAGTGTACATGTGTCCTCTTATCACTGACTACAGGCCCAATGAAAATCATTCAATTGAATTCATTTAGATTCTAATATCAGATGTCCAGATTCTCTATAACTGTAGACTGTGACCTTAAGTCTTGACCTTTGACCCATGACCTTGAATATTGAAATGAGAAATTCA
Source organism: Pinctada fucata (assembly GCA_028142955.1). Lineage (NCBI taxonomy): Eukaryota > Metazoa > Mollusca > Bivalvia > Pterioida > Pteriidae > Pinctada > Pinctada fucata. The sequence goes on along the minus strand of AP027112.1, from coordinate 48,108,824 downwards.
TAGCAACAAAGATGCCTATTTTTGAATTGCTAGAGCTACTTCAGTGCAATGAATGTCACAAAAGGATGTAGGATTTACATACAAAGGAATGTGCATGTATACACTGAAAAGCTTTTTTTAAAAAATGATTCATTGTGGTGCCCAGAAGAACAGCTATTTGTAGCACAGAATTTAATCCTAAATTGTCATCAGAATTTAATAGCGATTTTGCCAAATCATCCACTGAATTATTTAAGAAATGACTGTCTTACTGTAAGAGTTCATCGGTGTATAATTCTGGTGGGTCACGTGCAAAATCCGTGAATTGCGAAGCGATTATCGGAAAATTTTCATGTGTCCATCCAGAATTATACACCCATGAACACCAAAAGTAAGACAGTTATTACTTATATTTACATTTATTCTAATTATCGGTCATTTTTATTTCTATGAACATCGCACATTTTGCCTGAGACAGCATCAAAAGTATTTTAACTTTGGTAAATTCTGTCTACATGCCAAACTTGAACGTGACGTTACAATAGCAACCCAAGTTATTGGAATATAATTCTAGTTGCCTAATGGGCGTTCAACATGGGGAATCTACTAGTACTGTAAATATTATGTGTTATTATACCCTTAAAAATTCTATTAGTAATATAACCCTTGATACTGATACATATATTTATGTACTTTACATTAAAGGATGAGATCATAGATAAAAGAACAAGAAACAACAAGGTGGTTCAGAGATTAGGAGAACCTTAACTAGCCTTGCTAATGTCTAATCTATCACAAATTAGGAGGGCCTCCATTTGGATCTACAAGTACATGTAGGAGCAATACTCATGTGGGGGAGAGGGGGGGGGGAGGTAGTGTGTTGCACATTTCTATTGTATCCATGGACACTCGTGTCTAGTTGTCTCACATGCCTTGTACATGTACCATACATCGATCAGTGCTTGTAGAGTTAAAAATTTATCTGATGACATGACCTTTCAGATGGCCTTTTAATATTTTTACCTTGCGAACTTCACCTTGCAATAATGTACGTGTATTCAATCAATATTGTAGGGAGAGGACACTTAATAATGTTGTAAAAACTTAATGGCAAATCCCATTTCTTTGCATTGGAAATAAAATTTGTTCAAATCAAATGCAATAACTTGTGAAAAACTTTAAAACCCTGGCCTGAACTCTTGAATTGTAACATGACTGTAAGTTATAAGGATTTCATATTTCACATGAAAGTATAAAGTCATAAGTACCTTATGTCATGATAGGACTTTTGTTAAGATTTTGTAGACAAAGAAGCTGCTGATGAAGGTATTGAGTCTTTGCAGAGTTTTTTCCCCTTACAGGCGGTATCTGACGTAAAACCATTGTGAGGTCATGAAAATGGTATAGTTATGTCGATATGATACCGTAATTTCCGATACCGTCTCAAATGGGAAGTAACTCTGGTTTTCGAAAATAGGGAATATACATGTATGCATGGTTTCACAAACATAATTTTTGTTGTTTTTCAGACGAGCCTGACAGTGAAGTACTGATGGAGCCGTCCCCTTCTCCAGAGTCATCCCCCTTACACATGTAAGGAAATCAAGTAAATCTGAGTAATGATTATTATTAATAGGGATTATAAGACTCTGTCATGGTCTTCTATGAAAGATACGTCAGTTGCACCCGAGGGGCCTCAAAATCATGTAAAACCTGAGGCTTGTGGAGGGTTTAGCAAAATTTTGAGACCCTTAGCCTACAGGTGAAAACGATGTATCTTTCTTAGAAGTACATGAAAGAGTATTTCTCTCTCAGATCTATGGGCAAAAAACAAAACTGAAAGAAAAGGGACAAAATTAGAAAAATATCAAGTTGATAGAATTGCAAAATTTTTGGCGATATTCAAATTCAGCGCGGCCCCCGAAAGTGGTTTATTCTATAAGAATAAACTTAGTCTAGGAATATAAGGCTTTTTCTAAATCTACCGCGAAAATATGTTGAAAAACAGTGTTAGAATTGATCTTTTATCGGGACATTGCTGCTAGCTTGTTTGTTTTGTTGGCTGAAATCATGAATAGCTTAAACGAAACATTGTTAATAGTTTCAGCACAGTGGGTTTTCTCGCAACGCAGAACACTTGGTTTTTCTACAATTTTTTTGCAATATAGATCATTTATAACATAAAGGGGAATGTGATGCAGTGTAAGAATGTCTTAGCTATGAGTTGAATCCAAAATAAAGTGAATATTAGCTTTTGATAACACATAAAAACGATCGGCGTTCTACTTTCACTTTCATCTACATGAATCATGCCGATCGTTTTTTCAGCTTTATAAAAAAATATCTCTTATTTTGGTTTAAACTCACAGCTATGGCATCCTTACACTGCATCACATTCCCCTTTTTGCGATAAATAATCTGTATCACACAAAATTATAGAAAAACCAATTGTTCTGCCTTGCGAGATTACCCACCTTGTTCAGGTGATATATGATATAGCAGTAACATGATATGAATGATGTAGCTAACATAGCTGTATTTCATTGGCCTACTTGGTAACACTTACTCATGATACACGGGTATGAGAGAAATGAAGTGAAAATTATATGCTAGAAGCCCAACTCCAGGAAAACTTGTTAGCCTGACTGCGAAGGGCTATACGAAGTGCTGCTGGGCTAGCAGAAATTGTCTAACACACTATACAAACAGCCTGTAGAGCTTATCAGGCAAATGGTTCAAAACAGTTTTCTTGAAGACTCAATGCCTTTGTGATAAGTGATTACTTTATATTATTGCATAGTTAGGCCTTGTGAAATTAAATCTGTGTTTCTCAGGCACTGCCACGCACTGTAATTGGCCACTGACAAGACATTTTTATTGCAACTTCAGAAAAAAATATCTGCTGTGTCTCATCCTCAATCGTAAATTAAAAATGAAATTATTTAACATTGCCTAATCTACCACAGCTTTTCCTCTCTCTTTTGGAAATACACCCATGATATTGAAATTGGGAATTTTACATTTTGCTCAGAATTTGAAACTTTGGTCCTCTACCAAATCGTCCACTGTCATTTTTTTGTTTGCAACTCAGGTATGCGATGTGGCCCCCTGGGCCTCTTGTTTATCACAGTCCTTGTAAAATTTATGACAACAAAAATTTTGCAATTTTTTTTCATGTTCATGATAAGAAATTTTGTTTAGAAATTGTCGAACATGTAATTTGCCATTTGGAATATGTCTATTTTGCTCTAAAATGAGCAGGAAAAACCACCATTGTCTACATTGTACTTCAGTTTTCATTATACTGACCTCTTCTTTCATTACAGATCACTTCCATCCAGAGATCCTTGTTTTGACCTTCTAAACAACAAACCAGAAGACACAAGGCTCGTTCGACATAACAAAACCATATACAAACTTAAGATGCTGTTCCACTTTACTCATCAAGTATCTGACATTTGCTCTATAGAGACAGCTACGTATGAATTGGAACAAGTGTTTAGAGCTGTGTTATATATAAATCAAAGAGACGGGGAATTTAAACCAATTGGAACTAAGCATTTTTGTGTATTTCCCAGAAAGAAATATTGGAAAATTGCAAAGAAACTGAAATTTAGTCAGAATGGAGAATGTCTCACTGGAAGTCCATTTTATTTTGAATTTATTGTGAAACCATGGAAACAAAATAAAGAGGTAGAAGCTGTGAGAAATAGTGAAACAAATATGAAGAAAAATGAGAATTTGGTGGAAATTAGGGAAAATGGTGATAGCACACATGAAGTTACAGACCCATCTTATTGTGATGAAGTAAATGGTGAAGTTACACATGAAAAGTCAACAAAGAAAACTGATTGTGCCATTAAGTTGAAGCAAGCAAGAGTTGTGTTAGAGCCCTGTGATGTAGACATTAGTAAATACACACCGAATAGGAAAAGCATTCAGTTTGTTCCTGTGGAGAATTCAGTCGATGAAAATGAGGATATGAATGACAAGTCTGCTGAAAGAGATGAAATAGAATATTATAGAGAAAGGAAAGAAAATGAAGAGAATAGAAAGAAGGAAGAAGAGAATGAAGATTCTGAAGGCATGGAATCTGATGATGATTGGACGAAAGAAAAATTCCCGGAAAGAAGCCCTCCTTTAAGATATACATATTCCTTTAGAAAACCACACAAAGCTTCTCCGAGACTGTTAAAGAGGATGTCTTTACGCGATCGTAAAAATAATATAAAGTATACTGACTCCCGAAGTGATCTGGATTTTGACGATATCTCAGTTGACGGAAATTGTAATGGATTAAGTAGTCCAGAAACAGACAAAAGCTTGAGAGTCAGTGATAAAAGTAATGAAAGTGAGGCAGCAAGTATAGATGTGGAGGAGAGACAGCCAGAAGGGAGACAACTAAGGAAAAGTATGGTGATCAGAAGTTCTAGTGGTACAAGTGAGGGAAGTGAAGAAGTGTCTCCCGATGTAAAGGCACCAAGACCTGAAAGAAAGAAAAGGAAAGTTTCATCATCTGAGAGTAGTGATGTGGAAAGCTATGAACCGGAGGAAGACAAGAGTAGAACTGGGAAAAAGAGCGGAAAAGCAAAGGAAAGTGAAGCGCCTAAAAAGAGACCGGTAAGAAGGCCAAAAAAGCAGCAGAAAGCAGAAGACAGCCCAACTAATGTTGATAATATTCTCGGTAATTCGTACAGAGAAACGCGTAAAAGACGTTTCACTGACACCGTTCCTGATTCAAGCAAGTTTCGGAAAAGAAATTTGCGCAGGCTGTACAATCCTCTTGATGAACCTCTTTCTGAATTGCCGAGTGCACATGACCTCGTGGGTACAGTGAATTTGAACAAAACTATGCCAGCTGAACTTGATAGGGAAGAAAGATCTAAAAAAGAGAAACGGAAGAAGGGAAGACCATCAAATAGTCAAAAAGATAAAGAAATCTTAGAGGAAGAGAAAGAATGCAGCGATGAAGAAAGTGAATTGCTTCAAATATCCAGGGGAGATAATGAATCCCGGAGAAAAAGTGTTGGAAGACCTAGAAAATATGATTCTTCAAGAAGTAGTGAATCTTCGAGGGAAAGTGAATCTACGAAAAAAAGCATTGGAAGACCTAAGAAAAATGAATTACCAAGGAGAAGTGAATCCCCGAGAGAAAGTGAATCTTCGAGAGAAAGTGAACCTCTGAGAAAAAGCGTTGGAAGACCAAAGAAAAATGAATTACAAAGGAGAAGTGAATCCCCGAGAGAATGTGAATCTTCAAGGGAAAGTGAACCTCCTAGAAAAAGTGTTGGAAGACCTAAGAAAAATGAATTACGAAGGAGTAGTGAATCTTCAAGAGAAAGTGAATCTCCGAGGAAAAGCGTTGGGAGACCTAAGAAAAATGAATTGCCACTGAGTAGTGCTTCTCCTAGAGAAAGTGAGTCTCCAAGAAAAAGTGTCGTAAAGACTAGAAAATATGAATCTCCAAGAAGTAGTGATTCTTCGAGAGAAAGTGAACCTTCGAGAAAAAGCTTTGGAAGACCTAAGAAAAATGAATTACGAAGGAGTAGTGATTCTTCGAGAGAAAGTGAATCTCCCAGAAAAAGCATTGGAAGACCTAAGAAAAATGAATTACCAAGGAGTAGTGAATCTCTGAGAGAAAGTGAGTCTCCAAGAAAAAGTGTTGAAAAGACGAGAAAATATGAGTCTCTGAGAAGCAGTGTGGGAAGACCTAGAAAAAGTGTTGGAGGACCAGAAAAAAGTGCTGAATCTTCACCATCATCAAATAACCACTGTGGGTTAAAGGATGTACGCATTTCACTTCGGGACATTAATTCTACACCAGAAAAGGCATGGCAGAAGTCGGAGAGTGCTAGACTAGACCAGCTGAAAAAACTCAGTCATTCAAAAGAGAAAAAGTCCCTAATGGAATATAAATCAAAGGATAGGTATGTAATTGAGAGAGAAGAGATGGTAGAAGAAATGAAGCTACAAGAAATGGCAAAGTCAAGCTCCTCACCATGTGCAATTAGGCCACGGAGCTTTACGTCTCCTCGGAAGACAAAAAACGAACAAAGAGAAGAATTGGGTATGTGGTCAACTCTTAATCACCTTATTACTCCTGCCAAAAGGTTATTCTTCAGAAAGTCGACCCCCAAGTGAATGGGCTAGGTGTACTAAATAACATTTTAACTACATGCATGTTGATGTAGTACTTACATGTATATTTAAGAGAAATTGTACATTCCATTCGTAAATTTTGATCCATTTGTTTGAATTATGAAATACCTAATATTACATATAAAGGTGTTACAATCAAATTTATTCATTGTTTTTTGCATGTGGCATGCAAGTTTTCCATCGTTTCGTATTAATTATTTACGAAGTTTGGGCTTCTGCTTATCCCCAATAGATTTACTTGCATAAACACATATGCAGTGAAAAAGGCAATTCATGAATAAGTAATTCACAATAACAAGCCCTACATTTTGATACTAAGACATTTCACCTAGTGACCTTGAACTTTGACCTTAAAATTATTTATTTCGCTAAGAAGTAATTAACATACCTAGGTATATCTTCAAGTATTCATATTTCATAAGACTTAGTATATTTATCTTAAGAAGTAGGACATTTTGATAAAGATAAGATTTTTACAGTGACCTTGACCTAGAATTCCTACCTAGTACGTAATTGTTGTTTTAGTGATTTAGTTTTGAAAGCAGCACTCTAAAATAATAATAATTTTCATAGAACGAGAGTTTTGATTTGAACAATTGAATGTCACCTTATAGAAAAAAAAAAACAATTTGTCACTGGAGAGCAGTTCTAGTGTTAATTGGGTCTTGGCCAAAATTCATAACTTTTTTACTTTTAAGATAAGGATTGATTTTCAAGGTCTTTGTTCAATGGCCAATTTCAAAGAAACTGTAAAAGAAATATTTTAAATCAGATTTTGATCAAACTTCATGCTAATTGCTTATGATGTAAGAAAAAACCCTATTGATTTTCAAGGCCAAAGGTTGCAGATTTGAAATTGAAACGGTTTAAAGTCTTTGAATTTATTATGATAGTCGATTTGGTATGTAGTAAAGAGATTGTTATATTTTCAATCTGTAAACAAATTACATTAATTTTTCATGATTTTATTTGTTGGACAAATACATGAAATTTGAATATTATAAATTGAAGTACAATAAATAATCATCATGATAATGAAATAATGTGCATGTTTATTTTTGTATGAATTGTACACAGATTTTTGATTTTTTGAAATTAGAGAATAAAACTTTTTTGAGGAACGTAATGAATATTTGAATTGATTTAAAGGAATTCAAATTCAATTTAATGCTTTGTTGAATTTAAATACTATTTTTTACTATTTGAAAAAAATATGTTGAATTTTTTTCAGTTAAAAATGTAGTGATATGCTCATTCTTGTATAAACATCAAGGAAATCAAATTTTGATTTCCACATTTATTCAAATTATGATTGACAATACTGGTATAAGCATATTCAGATTTTGACTCTTACTGGTGCCTTAGTATGGAATTTTGTAAAATCGTCATTATTAAAGTTTGAAATGTCTGTTGTCATTACCCAATTTATTCAGCATTGAGCAAGTTTTGCTATTGTGTATCTTTCCATTTTTAGCTCTGCTGGTCTCAGACCAGTCGATTTTATGCGATACCCTATTGTTCGTCTGTCCTTCCATCTGTAAAAAATTCTTGTGCTCGCAACTCCTCTGAAACCATAGGAGATAGAAAGTTGATTCTTTTTGCATCCTACTTGGTATGTGGTCTAGCTGTGCACCTGACATTTGGTTTCAGCCCCTGACCCCCAGGGTCTTAGAAAATGGGTGTGGTTATGAAAATCTATGAAATCGCGTGCTCACAACTCCTCTGACACTGTAAATCATGGAAACTTAATTCTTTTTGCAACATGATGGGTATGTGGTCTAGTTGTGCACCTGATATTTTGTTTGAGCCCCTGACCCCCAGGTTCTTAGAAAATGGGCGTTGTCATTTTCTCCTGTATCACTCTATGTAATCTCATGCTCGCAACTCCTCTGACACTATAAATGATGGAGACTTAATTCTTTTTGCAATATGATGGGTCTATGGTCTAGTTGTGCACCATGTGCACCTGATATATTGTTTTAGCCTCTAACCCCCAGGGTCTTAGAAAATGAGTGTGGTCATTTTCTCTTGTATAACTCTATCATCTATGTAATTTTGTGTTCGCAACTCCTCTGACACTATGAATGATAGAGACTTAATTATACCCCCCGCAAACGAAGTTTAGGGGGGTATATAGGAAACACCCTGTCCGTCTGTCTGTCCTTCTGTCAACCTGTCCATCCGGTTAAGAAGTTCTTAAAGCAGATAACTCTTCAAGTGTAAGTGATGGGGCTTTCATATTTCATACACACATTTACTATAATTAGTACTACATTTTGATATCAAGACATTTCCTAGTGACCTTGACCTTGAACCTGATAGTTATAGTTTGGTAAAGAAGTTCTTAAAGCATTATATTTTTTCACATATAAGTGATAGAACTTTAATATTTCATACATACATTCACCATAACAAGTACTACATTTTGATGCTAAGATATTTGACCTAGTGACCTTGACTTATAAGTGATAGGGCTTTCATACTTTATTCAGGAATATCAGGATGTTTGACCTAGCGACCTTGACTTTGAACTTGACCTGATTGTAATATTTTGGATAAGATCTTCTTAAGTGAATAACTCTTCAAGTATAAGTGATTAGGCTTTAATATTTCATAAAGACATTCGTCATTACAAGTTTTACTGCAAGACATTTGACCTTGTGATGTTGACCTTGACCTTTGACCTACTTTTAAACTATAAGGGATAGGGCTTTGATATTTCACACATATATTCCTCATGACAAAAGCTTTCATTTGATACCATGACTTTTGACCTAGTGACCTTGACCGTTGACATACTTTTAAATTATAAGGGATAGGGCTTTGATATTTCACATACAGATTCCTCATGACAAAAGCTTTCGATTGATTCCATGACTTTTGACCTAGTGACCTTGACCTCGACCTTTGAACTACTTTTAAACTATAAGGGAGGGCTTTGATATTTCACACATATATTCCTCACGATGAAAGCTTTCATTTGATGCGAAGACTTTTGACCTAGTTACCTTGACCTTTGACCTACTTTTGAATTATGAGGCATCAGGCTTTGATATTTCACGCATAGATTCCCCATGACGAAAGCTTTCATTTGATACGATGATTTTTGACATAGTTACCTTGACCTTTGACCTACTTTTAAATTAAAAGGGATAGGGCTTTGATATTTCACACATAAGATTCCTCATGATGAAAGCTTTCATTTGATATCATGACTTTTGACCTAGTGACCTGATATTTACCTTTGACCTACTTTTGAATTATAAGGGATAGGGATTTGTTATAGATTCATCATGATGAAAGCTTTCTTTGACCTAGTGACCTTGATCTTGACCTTTGGCCTACTTCTTAATTAAAAGGGATAGGGCTTTTATATTTCACATAGAGATTCCTCATGACTAGAGCTTTCATTTGATACCATGACTTTTGAAAAAGTGACCTTGACCTTTGACCTACTTTTAAATTATTGGGGATAGGGCTGTGATATCACCTTTGTCTGGGCCATGGTGCAAATTTATCAGAAGACGTTTAATATCTAAAGTAATGTACTCCGATTTTTAAAAGAAGTTGACTGTTATAGATTCGAATTTTAAAAGAAGTTGACTGTAATTTCTGTAAAATTTCCAGAGAGTCTTAACTAGTTATGAAAGCAGAAACCTTTACCTAAAAGTTTCTTGGTAATTTATAAATTTCTACTGTGAAATCCATAATATTAGTACTGCTCTAGCGTTCCGGATGAGCTGTGATCTGTAAATGACAAATATGGATAATATACATGTCCCTGTATACAGCACAAAATCGATGATTCAGAAAATCAGAAACCGAAGGCATACAAAATCAGGATAAAACAGGAACCAAAGCAAACAAACAAAAACCTCAACCATATGAAAAGAAGCGGACTCCTGATAAGAGAGTGAGACCAGGTGCCAAGTAAGAGTAAGCATATCCTGCTTGCACGCAACACCCACCACTTCAATTCGATAGAACTGTCATATCCGGTAACTTCCATTTCGGAAGACAGAGTACAATCTTTGGTTGGATGGTTCAAATTGTCTATGACAGAATATCATCCACCATTCTGGAGAGTAGGACATCAAAGTGTATGACGAGTTCCCCATATCGACCGTAGAACTTCCTCAGTGACGATGTTAGTCGGTCACAAACATATCCCTGACTGAGAAGCTTATCTGAAAGACGCCTAGCTATCAGAACAAAATCCGTATATTTGGTACTTGCTCTGTCATAGCGTATCAACTGAGATATGAAGACGCCATAAGCAGGCGATGAAGGGATGTTGCTACTCAGAAAAGGACAGTTTGTAATGCTGAAATTGAAGTCGTCACGTTTGTCATAGAGTGAGGTGTTCATGTTACCATCAGTGTCGTAGGGCAACATTATGTCCGAATGGGATGCTGAATTATTTGTCTCTGTAGTTTCTTTGACTTCAAGCTCCGAAGGAAAGATACTGCTGTGGTTATCCGCGAATTTTGGATTATTGATGGACAACACATCGCCTATGTATCTGTAAGTGAAGTGAAAGTCAGAAGCTAAGCATCTTTTTCCTTCAGAGACCAAAGATTGAATGAATTCAGCTTCGTATGAGTAAAGGAAAATGTCGGCAAGGAGTGGGGCACAATTGGTCCCCATTGGAATTCCGACAATTTGCTGGAAGACCTTTCCTCCGAACACCATAAAAATGTTGTCGATCAGAAAGTTTAACATCTGAATGATATCTGTTTCAGTGTACTTATTTTCAGAATCGGACTTTTCTTTTACAAAGAAGGTTTTGTCATGGTTAACAACAATACATTTGTGTTTGTGATTGCCGTTCTTTCTTACGCATTACTTATAATTTTTTCGAGTCTTTCTTTCAATTCAGAATGTGGGATTGTAGTGTAAAGTGTAGAAAAATTAAATGGTTTGATCGAATGGACTTTACTCAAATGAGTGGATTTCAGATGTTCTAAAAGTTCCTTCGAATTCTTTAAAATCCACATCTGGTTGATACGACTGCGAGAATATACTGTCCAACAATATTTTTGAAGCCCAGATTTGATTTCAGATAAAACTTTGGTGAGTACGATCGATACAGGTTTGGTAGAACATTTTGAGGAACCAGCAATGAAATGTTGTTTGCACGGATTCTTATGCATTTTAGGTATGCAGTATAAGTATGGTAAATCTATGTCTAAATTGTTAGTGTTGAAGCCAAAGGAAGCAAGAGCTGATTTGTGATTATCTATTATTCAGAGGTAGAAAGGTTTGTTGGGGTGTTAGTGGGATTTCCAGGTGTCGAATTTAAACCCAACTCTTTAACTAGACTGTCGAAATAGTACTTTTTGGAAGTAAATGTGTACTTATTTGAGGCTCTGTCTGCTGGTGTGATGACATTATGTTATTGGAGGTAGGTAAGCTCTGTGATAACATCAGGGTATTTAAAGAAAGACTAGAATCTGGTGTTCACATTTGATTTTGATTAGTAAATTTGAGATAAAAGTAACCCTCTGATGGATTTTATCCATTCGGAAAGGTTGTCGAGCTGTTCATCCTCTTTCTTTACCCAACGTCTTGCATATTCCTCACAAGAGTCCATGATAATTTTGACATTTTGGTTCCATGTAAAGGACATACTTTCTCTGTATTTGGGGCCCTTTTTAACATTTCTCTCAACTTGTAATTCCTGACTATAATAAGGTCACCAGTAATAACGTGTCCATAAGGAGAGTAGTTGAAATCCGATAAAGAACATTCGCAAGAACGTGGATGTAGTGAGGGATTACTTAAATCAATACACTGGAAGAATATTTTTAATTGTAAATTTTAGATGCAACTGTTGGTGTGTAGCTATAGGAAATACATGGAGATTCTTTTTTTTTAAATATGGTGGAATTTTTTCTGTGACTGTTTTGTGATTCAAAATTTGACAAAGATTCGATTTATCAATACCTTTGTTTGCAAATCTTACTTTAATGAAAGGACGGTTTGTTTTCTCCTCTGATTTAACTGATCTAACTGCTTGAAATAAACGAAAAGTAGAAATGTCCAAGAAGACTCCTTGTAGTTTGTATTCTGGGGAACGTGTGTCGGTAAATATGGGGTCCTTCGTATATTCGTAGATTTCGTGTAATTTCCGTAAAGGAACATTATAATTTGCTACGAATATAATGTAGGCCTAGAGGCTCATTGAAAAATGGAACCAAACCATCGAAGGAGAAACTATGTATCTCAGGCCTATTATATTTACGAATGCCATGCTTTCGAGGTCTTCTTTGTGGTCTGTTGAATAAGGTAGTCGCATATACCGATTGACAACCGGGACTTGTTAAGTTTCCTATGCTGCTGATATTATTGTTGCACCCATAGGGCGCTGTAGTGTTTAGATTTTTTTATCCAGAACGAAAGGTGTGCTCAAATTGGGATTATTTGTGGGGTGATATATTTTCTTCAGGATTCTGACTCTCATAGATAAAACAGAATGATCGGCCTGGTCAGAATGCCGATAAAGAAGTTGACTTCCTTTATTATTTATTTTTGACCGATGTCCTGACAGTCTGGTTCGGAGCTGACTTTTGGTTTCCCCCACATAAATCAATCCACAAAGTGAGCGCTCTATTCCGTAGGCAACATTAGATGTCTTACAGTTTAGGTTTTCACAACTGTGCGTGTTAAATGTTTGTTTTGTGAGATTACTTGAGAACGAAGTGTCTGTTATGAGGATGTTCCAAGTTTTGCAGTTCTTCGTGTCGCACTTAGAAATTGAGCAATCGCTTGGTGAAAATTTGTGCTCTTTTAGTATATCGACCACTTCAATCTTACAGGGCTTGATTTTAATGTACCCATCTGCATGTTTATACCAAAACTCATGGTTGTTACTTACTACAAATGTTTCATCACTAATGTCATGTAAACTAATTCTAGGGACACATAAATTACCTGTTGCGTATATATGTGTCCGTAGACGCAACAGGTTGGGACCTTTTTATAGTGGGCGACGCCCCAGCCACTTTGTAGGTTTCCTGAGTACTATCCATTTAAGCAAAAGACTGCTCGACAAGTGCCCTCGAGGACAAATTGTCCACCAGTGGTGACACATGAACAGTGGAAAAAATGAATAAAATACAAAATGACAGTAAGCATATAGCTTTGAATATGGATAATGACCATATCAACGCACACAGCACAAAACTGACAATTCAGAAAATCAGAAACCGAAGGCATATAAATTCAGGACAAAATAGGAACCAAAGCAAACAAACAAAACCCTCCACCACATGAAAAGAAGCGAACTCCCGATATGGTAGTGAGACCAGGTGCCCAGGATGAGTAAGCATCCCCCGCTCGCAGAGATAAAACTATGTATAGAAAAAAGTTAAGACTTAGTGCGTTATATATAACATTTAATTCAATTGAAAAATCAAGTCCATAATCGCTGTCTTTTAAGACTTTCGTTCATGTGTTTGCATTAAACAATCATCATCCAATACAAGAAGTTGAAGAATAGCAACCAATGTAGGTGTAACGGCATTGATTTGAACATCGAAGGTCGTCCCTGCAAAATAATGAAGCTTTTATAATGATAAAGCTATTAAGTAAAGAAAACCCTGAAATATCTTGGGTAGTTTGTATTTGACGAAAGAGCTAAAATATCATAAGATAAATCTGTAACATAAGAAACGTTAAGAAAAAAATAACTACCTGCACCAATTTGAACAACATCGGGTTGGACAAAAGTTGGATACCTCAGTAACAGTTACGCTTACCATCATCAGGCAGCACAGAATAATTGTCAAAACAAATGTATTCTGTGAAATGAGAAAAAAGAATACAAAAATCAGTAAACGAACCTACAATTAGCATGCTGAAAACATATAGACGATTTTCACATTACCGCAAAGACATCTTACAGGCCAAGACTAGACGTGGCAAAATTTTAGGTAACTTTTCACTATGACGTCGAAACATATCTATGACGTCATAAAAAGAAACGATATACGTTACGATGCTGGGTCTTGGAGTGTTTAGAATGCGATAGTGCTAAGTTGTAAGTCTCCTTTAATATCAATAATATTTTTGGATGAAAGTACAAGTTTCCGATATAGCCAAATGATATGTATGATGTCAAATTGATAAAGGGCCAAAACAAGGTTTCTGTCAGGCGACAGAGCTGGAAAGAAGTAATTGATATACTTAAAACATCCAATGTCACGGGGAAGGAGTTTTACTGTTCCACACTGCAACAGGTAATAAGGTTTTTTTTATTAATAATGTGGAAGGGTGTACTACCTCATGAAATCATTTGCCGTAAAACATTCATGAGCAAAGACACTGTCTCTCATAATTAATTTCAATATTTCCAAATTTATCTTATTTGAGTTGTGAATAAATTGTCATACTTTTAAATACAATATTTCATTTGTGAAACATCATTCTTTCTTTTTAGTTCTCTTACCTTCATATTTTCAAAAATGACTCCAATGCACGTGTTAATTGATCTAAAGTCAAAGATGCATGTACTATAAAATCAACCATTTTTGTCACATAAACATTAAAAAAAAAACTTTCCTTATTTAGAGTATACGAGGGACAATTAGAAATTATTAGATTGAATTGTAAAATGATAATAAGATGTATTTATGTATAATACTGACGGAGAGAGGAAACAAGGAATAGTTGCAAAGTCATTCGTATTGTATTACAAAAAAATATGATACTAATTATAAACTTCATTGTTCACAATATTGCATTTCTTCTCATATCTTTCAAATAAACATCAAAGAAGTACTTAACAGTTATTTAGGGTCAACGTCGAGAAGGCAGGGCCAAATCGTAAGATTTTTTATGTGCTGAAACATTTTTGAGATTCCAAACTTATCAAATGTAGAGATCATGATAAACATCCGACATGTCATCAATTGAGTATAGCTTTGGAAATTCTCAGCTGAAGTTGTTTTTACGTTATATGATGCAAATTACACAAGAATTGTTTTCAAATTGTCTTTTTTGGTTCCGCGCAAAGTAGCATTTTAACATTGAACATTATTTATTGCTCATGTAGCACCTAGAGTTGGCAAAATAAACATTTCTCCTGTCTTCTCTCAAATACGTGTGCAAAATTATATGAGACGGTTTACCTAAAACTAAGATTCTTTCTACATTTAGAAAGACGGTCGGATATCGTTTAGAATAAGGCTTCTCAGAAGCAAAATTTCATTTCATATTATTCTTATTCTCAATATTGTATATCTTTATACATTTTACGTAGTGGTTACTGTTTCCATTTTCTTTTTCTATTTTAATGATTTTTCTGAGAAATAAAAATAAATGGATTAGAACTCTATCTATAAATGAACGTACCTGTTTTGTTGATCTGTTTGCTTCTACTATTGACATTTCGATATTCCTCTACTTTTATGTGTTTGAGTAGCTCGTTTCTTGTTAGTAATTTGATGTCTCATAAATGTCTCTTAATTAAGCACCCAAAGTCCAGTACATAATTCAAATTAGCTTTGAAGGGTCAAGTTGCCGTTAACTCTGTGAAGACTCAAAGGTAATTAGCATCGAATAAACAATGTACATGGCATAAAGTCTAATATCCGAAGACTACATTACAGTCAGATGTTGCTTATCAAAAATATATAGAGGCCCTTAAACACCGGTGGTAAAGAAAGGAGGGAATCTCCAACATAACTCTGTTGCAGCACCCACAGCAAACCTCAAAACACCCAACAGCAAAAGTGTATAGATACTGAAGAAAATGTAGAAATGTAGAAAAATAATACTAAATGTCCAAAGTTCAAACTCTTTAACACGATCGAGGCTCACAACAAATCAATCATCCATCGTTATAGACATTGAAACTTGCTATTCCTCCATATGCATATGATAAGAATGACAAATATGGATAATGACCATATCCAATTATACAGCACAAAAATTCAGAAAATCAGAAACCGAAAGCATACAAAATCAGGAGAAAACAGGAACCAAAGCAAACAAACAATAACCTTAACCATATTAAAAGAAGGGAACTCCCCATATGGGAGTGAGATCATGTGCTCAGGAAAAGTAAGCTTCTCCTGCTTGCATGAAACACCCACACCATCAATTCGGTAGAACTGTCACATCCGGTCACTTCCATTTCGGAGGACATAGAGTACAATATTTGGTTAGATGGTTCAAATGGTCTAAGACAGAATATCATCCACCATTCTGGCGAGTAGGACATCATAGTGTATGACGAGTTCCCCATATCGACCGTAGAACTTCCTCAGTGACGATTTTTGTCGGTCACAAACTTTTCTGAAAGACGCCTTGCTCTCAGAAGAAAATCCATATACTTGTTTCTTCCTCTGGCATAGCGAATCAACTGAGATATGAACACGCCATAAGCAGGCGGTGAAGGGATGTTGCTACTCAGGAAAGGAAAGTTTGTAATGCTGAAATTGAAGTCGCCACGTTTGGCATAGAGTGAGGTGTTCATGTGACCATCAGTGTCGTAGGACAACATTATGTCCAAATAGGATGCTGGATTATTTGTCTCTGTAGTTTCTTGACTTCAAGCTCCGAAGGATAGATACTGCTGAGGTAATCCGCGAATTTTGGATTATTGATGGATATGTATCTGTAAGTGAAGTTGAAGTCAGAAGCTAAGTATCTTTTTCCCTTCAGAGACCAAAGATTGAAAAAATTCAGCTTCGCATTAGTAAAGGAAAATGTCGGCAAGGAGTGGGGCACAATTGGTCCCCATTTGAATTCCGAGAATTTGCTGGAAGACCTTTCCTCCTCCAAACACCACAAAAATGTGAATAGTCGGATTTTTTCTTTCTGTTTGTAAGTTTTAAATTCTGCATACTGTTATCAATAGTTGTGAGATAGAATATTTATGGAAAAAAGTCAAAACTTCTTGCGTTATATTTTGAATTTAATTCAATTGAGAAATCAACCCATATTTGCTGTCTTTTAAGAATATTGTGTTTTGTATTTAACAATTATCATCCAAGACAAGAAGTTGAATAAAAGCAACCGATGTAGATGAAACGGCACTGATTCCAACATTTTGGCATATTACATTGTTTAGATTTAGGATCACTGATAAGGGTTAAGTACCCGAAACGTGCATGTCTGGTCCATGTTGCCAATTTATCTGTTTTTAAATGATGCTATTCAATTTGAATGCGTTTACATTGATTGTCGTCCCTGCAAAATAATGCAGCTTTTAGAATAATAAAGCTATTTAGTAAAAAAAAACCTCCAAAATATCTAGTGTGGTTAATACTTGACGAAAATGCTAAAAATATTACGACACTGATGGTCACATAAACACCTCACTCTATGACAAACGTGACGACTTCAATTTCAGAATTACAAACTTTCCTTTTCTTAGTAGCAACATCCCTTCATCGTCAGCTTATGGCGTGTTTATATCTCTGTTGATATGCTATGCCAGAGCAAGCACCAAATACATATACGGATTTTCTTCTGAGAGCTAAGCGTCTTTCAGATAAACTTTTCAGTCAGGGATATGTTTGTGACCGACTAACATCGTCACTGAGGAAGTTCTACGGTCGATATGGGGAACTTGTGATACCCTTTGATGTCCCACTCTCCAGAATGGTGGATGATATTCTGTCATAGACCATTTGAACCATCCAACCATAGATTGTACTCTATGTCTTCCGAAATGGAAGTAACCGGATGTGACAGTATTACCGAATTGAAGCGGCGGGTGTTGCATGCAAGCAGGATGTGCTTACTCTTCCTAGGTACTTGGTCCCACTCCCATATCGGGAGTTCGCTTCTTTTTATGTGGTGGAGGTTTTTGTTTATTTTCTTTGGTTCCTGTTTTATCCTGATTTTGTATGCCTTCGGTTTCTGATTTTCTGAATTATCGATTTTGTGCTGTATACAGGGATATGGTCATTATCCATATTTGTCATGATAAGTATCTGTAATATAAGAAACTTGAAGGAAAAATTAACTAAACATATACTTAATTGATATATGAATTATTTACCTGCACCTTCTTGTACAACAATGGAATGGACAAAAGTTGGGTACCTCATCAGTAACAGTTACGCTTACCATCATCAGGCAGCACAGAATAATTGTCAAAGCAATTGTGTTCTATGAAATGAGAAAAAAAACCGGTTAAAATGTATCTGTCTTAAATGATGCTATTGAATTTGAAGACGTTTAATATTAACGACCCCATAATTAGCATGATGAAAACATAATAAACGATTTTCACATTACCGCCCAGACATTTTGACAGGCCAAGACTGGACATGGTAACATTTTACGTAACTTTTCACTATGACGTCGAAACATATCTTAGACGTCTTAAGAAGTAACGATAGACGTTGTGATGTTGGGTCTTTGAGTTTCTAGAATGAAAATCTGACGGAAAACTCTAGTAACTTAATGCGGAAGGGTTCCAACTTTATACCTCCTAGAGGAAAATTTCAAACCAATTTATTATGCACCGGACACGTGTGTCGAATATTTAATTATCATCAGTGATGCCTCCAGCCAAAGTGCTTTTCATGAGCCGCCCAAATTTATTTCACTATATTCCTCTGGTTTTATCTTTAAGGATGATTTCTCCTGGCGAGCTAAGCAGAAAACGTTCTAGACGACGGGAGATAACTCCTAATGTCGTAGAAGAAAAATGTTCGACAATTGTTTTTTTCTGTTCATTGCATCAAATTCAATAGCATGATTAAATGGAGTTGCTTGAGTATATATTTGTTATTTTCATAAGTATAAACATTTTTGGTTTACTTATCATTTTGCTTTGAAACAACCTTGTTCAAATAACATTAGGTCACAGCGATAACCTTTTACGTCACGCAGCAAAAATGACGTTCGTCTTCCCGCTATTAATAAAACAGATAAATAACGCTGCATGAAAGGGATGCTATGTTTGATTACTTATATTTGCCTTTAAATTACATCAAGTGAGAAAATTAATTTAATAAAAGCTGCAATACTTTTAAAAAATAGATTTGTATTTTCAGTGTCAAACAAATCAGAGACACAACAAAAGCATACAAAATACACGGAAACGTGGAAAATAGAACTTTACTAGTAACTGCACTCTCTACTGTCATTGTGTTAAAGATACATGTAGTAATGGTCATTCGTCTCTGGATTTCTATTTATTAACAAAAAATATAATGATTAATCGCAACGAACTTTTTTATCTCTTCTGCCTTATCTTTATTTTTTTTCCAATCTATTTCCTTTATCTCTTTTAGCAGCGTTATGTCTGCAAAAAATTGAAATTTTGAAATCTATCAGACAATTCTATATTTTCCTCTTTACATGATCCTTTTGTGCGTACACAATTTCATCAATTCTGTCATTTATTTGAAATATGGATACAAAACAGGAACTTTACATGAGTAAGGGTACATATCGAAAACAAAATCATCAGCTATCATCTTACTTCATACACTTTGTCGGATAAATAATTAATCTTTCAATGGAAAACTTAAATAAGGCCCTTTCACATCAGTCTTGCCGCAGCCATACAGTCTCTGCGATCCTGCACGCCGTACGGCAGCACCATAATAGTTACTGTTAGAGACAGCCGTATGTAAGACTGCGACACGACTTCGTAGTGTTTAGACAACATACTTTTTTTTCGTGCGACTGCCGCATTAAAGACATACAGGCATCTCACTGCTGACATGGGTCATAAGAGAGGAATACTTTATAAACGAAAAGATAAGGCACGCATTTTTCATCCAAAAAAATTGAATCATGTAACCCCATGGACTGAAACAAAAATATTGATAATCCGGTCGGGGGGGGGGGGGGGGGCTCCGCCAATTAAAGAAAAAAAAACATGCTATGAAAGATTAATATAAACTTGCACGGCGTACAGCGTCTTCTGACAAACTAAACGTGTGTCATGGGGTGTGAGAGAGAGAGGGGTTATATTACATCTACATGTTCTTTAGACATATTTATCGGTAACGTTGAATGTGGATTTAAAAATTAGGATTATCGAATATATTCTGCGGTCGGAGAGTTCCCTCGTCTTCATACGCATCCTTGTTCTTTATTTCATTGTACATAAAACACAGGAATGAACAAAACACACAAAGAAAAAAAAAAGAAAAAAAAATTGTCAGCAGACAGCGCCGCGCGCTGTTAATAGTTTTTTTTGTAGAAATAAAAGAAGGCGTATTCAATAGTGAGTTTGTTACATGTAAAAGTAGGTCAATCTCAAAGGTCAGATCACTGTGTGAAAAGTCAAGGTCCATAATCAAAGATCTGTTATCTGTTATCTGTTACAAAAATTACAGTCAACTTCTTTTAAAATTCGGACCTATACATGCAACAGAGTACATTACAATGGGTATTTTACACAACCTGTCTTTTATGGTGATATGATAAACAAAATAAAAAGGATCAAAGGAAGGCAGCATAACCATCGAAAATGCGTCAGAATCATCAAACGCCTTTTATACCGTGGATATGATCCTAATGTCACCAGACGGACACTAGGCTTGGTACTTGACCAATCTACAGTCTTGTACAAGCGCATCCTTGAGACTTGCACTCTGACTGACTGTGACGACGGGACTCCATGACGGGCCCTGTCCAAACCTCTTTAGAGAAGACAGGGCCCCGACCACCTGTCCTCTCTGAATGTCAGTCGGACTCCTCGGATGATTACATATGTGAGCTCGCTACAGCCGGCAGAGCACGGACTGTATTACGCATGCCCTCTTTTTATACCCATTTACATATTCATCTGTGTCTCTGGGTCCTCTGCGTTTCGCGGTCTTGTTTGTGTGATGTCATCTTACAGTGAGGAGGCTGTTTTACACCACAATTGTAAGTTCTTCGAGACCTCTGGTTAATTGGAGAAGTGAGAGGGTTGTGCGCACGTAATCCAGGATAACCATACCATTTGCTACTTGCGTGACAGATGGCCGTCCAAAGTCGGCACCGGTTACCCATTGGTCTCGTCGGTTTATGTGTAGTCTTTTGTGTTTGATGTTTAAATGTCGTGTATCTCTTTTCCGTCTCGTGCTGTACTCGTCTTTTGTGTTTTTGCAACGGGTGTTTTGGTGTTTTACTGTTGATGCTGCAACGGGGTCTTGTTGGAGATCTCCTCCCTTCTTTCTAGTAATTTACGTGTGAAATATCTGCCATATTTGTGGAATTTTAAAACGTATCTATCAAAGAAAATGCAAAAAAATGTTTCTGTGAGTTCAAGATTTCTCCTAACTATGCAAAAAAATATATTGTTTAATGTCAGATTATTAGAATGTATATAAACATTCACATGAAATTACATGGAACAGCTATATAAAACCAAACATAATCAATAAAACCTGTACGTACTGTTGGCAATATGGTGTTTTTTTCTATGTCCTGTATCATTTGAAGAAGGGGAGTCGGGTAGGGTATTTAGCCAATTTTTAATTTCCCCACAATATTCTGAGATGGTTGAAGAAGGGTATTTTTGATGGCAAATATCTGACATAAAGTCCACATCTTGGTATCCTTTTCTGTTTGTTTTATTACTTATCGGGTTAATTACTATTGAAATATAATGGTTAGAAAAAAAGTTTGATTCTCTTGAATTCGAGATCTCAGGAGAAAGCATCCTTAAAATTTAAAGGACAAGGGGCGATATGCCCCCTATTTGGCAATGATTTTAGAGCGATTTCATAAGCCATTGTTGTCTTTTCATGTTTTGTGTATATATAGATTAAGATCTGTCATTAGTATTAGCGAGTCCGAAACTTGACGTCAGTTTGTCTATGACGTCACAAAAAGGCGCCAAATTGATTCGCTTGCGAAAATCTGTCGATTTTTATACGATTTTGCGTCGAATTTGACGAAACTCTATAACCAAGTATATACTTTACTCACAATTTATTTGATATATGATCTTACTTCTTGTAAAGTATCGTGTTGGTTATCGCCTGCACTCTGTACTAACTTCAGATATATTCGTTTTGATTTTCGTTGTATATCACTTTTCTCATGACACATAAAAATTGTATTAGGTCAATACAAAGGAAGTGAATGCGTATTCTTTTTACTAATTAGATTTGCACATGCCAGTATATTAATGCAAAATTATACAATAGCCTGTCATTTCCTAAACAGTATTAGTTATAAGGTTTGTTACTGACTGTATACAGAGATTTGTCGGGTTGATCAAGCCCATAGAACTCTGTTGACGGTCAGTAACAAAGCTTTTGTGGAGGACCAACACCTCCGTCTTTCGTCGCAGAAAATGGGCATTTTGTGCCGTCATTTTACATGCAATTTCATTTATACGGCAATGGTGGAATTACTGACGGTCTATAGAAATTTGGACGTCGAGCACGTGACGCGATTAACGCTTTCCGATTGGTTCGAATTAGTCCGTGGCAAAATAAAAATATTATATATGTCTTATTTGTTTCGTGTTTGGGGAATAGATAGGACAAATGATCAGATTATAGGCATGCCGTTCCATGTTTATTCAGTAACTTACATGTATCAATAAAAGAAAGAAACAGTTGAATTGATCAAATTTCTTTGTGATATGTCTTATATAAATTGATTTATGAGAGAGAGAGAAAAGCCCCGGGAACGATTTTGAATTTTGTATCATTTCTGAAATAGAATTTTTATGTATCGTCCATGACAAGAACATTCCCTTTGATACGAACAAGAAATTTGAATGAAAAATTAAACTTCGCAAATGTGGAAAATATTTTCTTAGAAAATAAAAAAATTCTTGCAAGATCTATAACGAAGAGAAAATGAAGAAAACGTGTGTTGTCGTCTGCTGACAACGGAAGGTTCGCCCGACGTCGTCTGTCGGCGACAGGAGCCTGGAATGTTGGCGCGTCCCTGGCCGTATTCCCGAAGCGCTCCAAATAATATTACTGTAGTTACACGGTTAGTTAGTGACCTGATTCGGAAAAATACATGGTGTGAAAAGAAAACCCGTATCGGGCGAGGCGAAAGCCGAGCCCGATACGGGTTTTCTTTTCACACCATGTATTTTTCCGTATCAGGTCACTAACTAACCGTGTAACGAATCTATCACGTCGAAGACCTCTAACTGTATGTGTGGGGTTCTCTTTATCATACAATTCACTCAATTTTTTTCCCTTTAAGCGTATCAATTATGACAAATATGGATAATGACCATATCCCTGTCTACAGTACAAAATCGACAACTCAGAAAATCAGAAACCGAAGGCATACAAAATCAGGACAAAACAGGAACCAAAGCAAACAAAAACAAAAACCTCCACCACATGAAAAGAAGCGAACTCCCGATATGAGAGTGAGACCAGGTGCCCAGGAAGAGTAAGCATCTCCTGCTTGCATGCAACACCCGTCGCTTCAATTCGGTAGAACTGTCACATCCGGTTACTTCCATTTTGGAAGATATAGAGTACAATCTTTGGTTGGATGGTTCAAATGGTCTATGACAGAATATCATCCACCATTCTGGATAGTGGGACATCATAGTGTATGACGAGTCCGAGTCATATGATATCCGAGTCAATCATTGAAAACAATTGTTATTGTTATTTCTTTAAATTGTTTATAAGGAATCTACCTACGAATTAACTTGAAGTCTTATTTTCGTCAATTTCTGTTGATGAAGTCTGCCCAAATCTCTTGGTCGTCGCCATCTTGTTTTGCTACGTCGGCATGATACGACGTCACGTTGACGTCATAATAAACTACTCGCCCGATATGGATTTACAAGCCTGATACGACTTTTTTCACTGCGTCATGTGACCATGATCTGACCAATCAGATTCCAACATTTTTGTCTGAGGCGTGATACAGTTAGAATCAAGACGTGAAGGATAAGTCAGTGATATGAATCCGAGTTTCGATGGTTTATTATACACTTCAACGATGGATATTGAAAAGTCCAAGATGCGATATGAATAAACAAAAATAAATTCCAACAAAGACGAGACGGATGTTGTCAGTTCACTTCTGACCTCCGAACTCAAGATTTCTATTCATATTCAAGTAAATAAGATTAATTAGAGGATTAAACTTAAAATTACACGTTAATTCAATATGATCGTAAGAATAGAGAGACGAGTAAATTGAGTAACAAAGATAACAAACATATCAATAGGTTTTGTAAGTGGACATGACACTCTGTCCCATTTGATGTAAAGAATATATAAATTCTAAAGACGGATTAGTTGCGCAATATGAAGTCCCTTAGCTGTAGACATTGTTAACACTTCAATGACCGTAGGGTATTTTTACAAATAAACAAAAATTGTCTGAGACTCATAGATTTAAAGATATGGAGATACAAATAAACACATAGAAATTAAATTTATGAAACAGATGAAAGTTAATGTCCGAATATTGAAAAATACAAATTATGTGAAAAGTAATAATTTCCGCTTTGATAGATATATGTGTTATGACCAGGAAAATATCGTAGAAACCAGTACTTTTGTTTGAATTGCAATTCATAGAATCAACCTGCTTTCTTAATTTCAATTTAAATTTATTCTATTAAAGTTATGTGGGTTTTTTTTTTTCGTTTTTTTTTGGTTATATTTAAATTGCATGTTTACTTTTTACTTGCTATTTTATTTTTCATTTTAATAGCTCCCTCTAGTTTTCTCACTTTTGGTCCAACTATATAGAACTTCATGACCTCGACAAGCTGAATATTATCGATACACATTTTTTTTCATTAAAAGCTCAAAAGAATGTTAGGCAATCAGGAAAAAAAAACAACGGGAATTTGACCATCGGGACCAGAGAGAACAATAATTGTATATAAATTTTGTAGAAAATTCAGTCCTGTTAATGAAATAACATCTCCTGCAACCCACCCGGCCTTGGCATTACCTTATTTTTTAATCTTTTATGAACTAACTTACATAAAGCTTTATTTCAGCCCATAATTTTGAATATGTAAAACTTCAGCAAAGTTGGCAAATTCCAGGCGGGAAGGTGTCCTAGCCCCTAACCCTCATTCTCGATCCGCGCATTTTGTTAATTTCCTAATGTAAAGAAAATACGTAGATGAGAAATTCCTTGTACAACACGAGATCACGGGTGCTCCGTTCCCTGCATCAGTCGAGAAAGAAAGGTGTTATTTTTGTATTTGCTATTTAATTATTTAAATGCAGTTAACGTGCGTTTATGAAAAATTATTGTTATGGGGTAGACGGTCTATCTTTCTCTTGATTCTAGACTTCGTATACCAGGATTGCCAATCAAGCAATGCATTTTTGCCGAAATGCGGCCCAATTTCCAGTGGAATATTATTATGTTTTGCCTAAATTTGGCAAAACAGTTTTAATTGATCATTTCAAAAAGATTTCACGATCCTCAAATTCTAAACAATTAAACGTTGTCAATTTTCTAGACATTTATATCTAATATCGAATATTTGGTAAAGAAATATCTGTGTTTGAGCTTGTTTATGCCTTGCATTGAGTCATATTTCTGGTTCATCAAAATGCATCCCTCAGACGAAGAAACGTTAACATTCCGATATTACGGTGTTGCGATTGGGACATCGCTTCTTCGCGCTTGAAATGGATACGCGAAGAAGCAAAGTCACATTGCGAAAAAGCGAAATATTATGATGCGAAAAAGCGAAGTTATGATCTTCGCAACGTAACTTCGATTCTTCGCATCGTAACTTGGCTTCATCTTGTCTTCGCTCCTTGTCTGCTTTGCTTCTTCTCAACTTCGCTTCTTCGCATCGTATAACTTCGAGTCACAATGTGTTTACGCGAAGTACCTAACGGTATACCGAACGATATGTGTAAATGCTGTAGATTGAGAAGATTTTGGAAAATTTATTCAAATCGGTGGTATCTGGAGTGTTCTTTCACCGATTTTTTTTATGGAAACAGTAGTTTGCTTTCAAAGCATGTCTTTTGGCACTGCGGGCGCACGGCTATATCCGTCACTGTTCGCATTTTAATCGTCTCTTACGTAAACTATGTAGAAGACCGTGAGTATGTGCTTTTTGTATTGTGGTGCAAAGGAAAAAAAATAAATTAGTTGGTTGACCATATCTTTTGTTCACTGCCCTCATTTGAAAACGCAAACTTGGTAATGGACCTTTAGTACCTTCTAATTTCCTATAAGGTTTCCCGAAATTCTGTGCGGAAGAAAATGAAGAATATATACGGAAGGACAGACAGACGGCTGGCTAAGTAAAACTTATTTGAACCTTTACCTCAAGGGAGCTTCAAACATTTGTCACATCCATGTCTTTTTTTCCCAGGGCACGTAATCTTACACTTATCATGAATTCAAAATATGACTTTTTATACATGTATGACGTATTCATTTGTTTAAAATGTATACCCCCTTGTCGCATAATATTTTGTTATGTTATTTAATGAGGAATGGATACTTCAACCTCATCCATGGGCGGATACAGAATTTTCAGAGAAAGGTTCGCTCATTAACCAACCGTCTAGGCGTCTGGAAGCCATCTCGAAGTTGGTTCACGGGACGAAGTATCCCTCCTCCCCTACGAAAATTATTTACACACTTTTCAGATTTTAAACAAAAGTAATCTGAAGAATTGCTATTAGACCCTAGAGTCGTTTCAAAATACTTGGTTCAAACAGCGTTAACAGTCGGAACTAAATGTCAAGATTTTTTGTAAAACCCTTCCGTCCTCTGCTCAAGAGTGTGTATCCATCACCCCCCTTCTTTATCCGCTAATATGAAATTGTATACATGTATATAGTAAGTGAAAACAAACATACATGTATATATGAATGCATGGACACATAAAAAATTAAAGGATTCAAGATAAAAAGACCCAAAATACGTATACATTGGTTTATCAAACATTGCCGAAAATTTATATACATGAGAGCGCTTTGTGACAACGTCAAATAGCGAAAACGGCGTCAGAAGTGCGAAGTCAACGTCACACCAAGGATAATTTGAATGCTTTGTTCGGCATTTAAACATTGTCAGATTCCTATTATTTATATACCAAATAACAGAGGAAGACGCCCTCTATGCCCACAATAAATGTAATTAATTTTGCGACATCGGCCATTTTAAGCCCAAAACGCCCCTTGTCCTTTGTGTGCCTACTTTACAGAGAGTACATGGTTCAAAATTTCCTGTTCGGTCGATTCAGTTGAATATCCCCCAAAAAAACTATGTTGAAAATAGCATTGGAGGAATGGTGCTAAGTTGTAAGTCTCCTTTAATATCAATGACAAATATGGATAATGACCATATCCCTGTATACAGCACAAAATCGACCATTTGAACCATCCAACCAAAGATTGTACTCTACGTCGTCATAAATGGAAGTAACCGGATGTGACAGTTCTACCGAACTTAAGCGGCGGGTGTTGCATGCAAGCAGGAGATGCTTACTCTTCCTGGGCACCTGGTCTCACTCCCATATCGGGAGTTCGCTTCTTTTCATATGGTGGAGGTTTTTGTTTGTTTGCTTTGGTTCCTGTTTTATCCTGATTTTGTCTACCTTCGGTTTCTGATTTTCTGAATTATCGATTTTGTGCTGTATACAGGAATATGGTCATTATCCATATTTGTTATTGTTTAGATTGAGGACCACTGAAGAGGGTTGAGTACCCTAAATGTGCATGGTGGTTCCATGCTTCAAATTTCTCTGATTATAAATGATGCTATTGAATTTGAAGACGTTTGACATTTGCACTACTTGTTGAGTGTCACTGCTGGTGGACCAGGAGTCCCCGAGGCCACTTGTAGCCAAGTTCGTCAACTTCGGTTGATCGTCTGTCTCTTCAACGCATTCAAAATTCCTGTTACCAAAATTCTTGAATTTTCTTAAACGCGGGTACTATAGCATCATATCCCACCCATCCTGCTATGTATTTCGGTACATTTTTGGACATAATAATTTTCACAATGGCAATATAACATTTTTTAGATTTAGGATCACTGTCGAGGGTTGAGTACCCGAAACGTGCATGTTTGGTCCATGCTGCAGATTTCTCTGTTTATAAATGATGCTATTGAATTTGAAGACGTTTAACATTTAAAAAAGTGTATCATCTGATATGTTAAATAGACATGGGCGGGTCTAGGGAAACTTTCCGGGGGGCATCATTTGCAATTCCAGGGGTTGGGATGTCCTGATCCCTCTCCCTCGAGATCCGTGCTTGCATAAATGCACTTATTCCTCTGTCCGATGAATCACATCGTCTCATGATTTGAAAAGAATATGATACGTGCTTATTCACATTACAAACCCATACGAGTTCTTGTTCAAAATGTGGTTCTATAACTTTTTTACATATTTATATACTTTACATTGGCTCCTATTTTTCTGATTTTGGAAAAATTATACATATATATTTCATAAATGTACATATTTTGCATATGAAAAGTACATGTGTATTACACATTTAATCCCATATACATATGTATACCACATATAAAATATGTGTTATACATGTGTAGCACAAAACACATGTATAACTCATGTGAATTCACACACATGTTTTTCATGTGTGATGTTTAACATGTAAAAAATACATATGAATTATATGTGTATATCCACACATATGAAATACACATATAATACATATGTAAAACATGTGTGTAATGAAACACATATTTTGCATGTGTGGACATTTATGCTGTGTATTACGTATGTATAAGGTTTCTCTGTCTTCAGATGTGGAAATAGAAATAAGGTTATATGGGTTTTTCTTTCATTTTATTATTTTGAGAATTTGTGCATTCATTTAATCGAAAAACACACATAGTTGTGATATAGAATATACGATGGAATATTCAAGTGCTTGCTTTACCATTTATTTACTGCTAAACTATTTATATTTAACACTTTTGTAAAACAGTTATTTAATTTGAAAGCTAATACTCCTCTTCTGAGGTTCCTTTAATTGTCAGGCCTTTTATAATCCATTGGAAGGACAAGTATATCTCACACGGCAAGAAAGGTAAGGAGATTTGCAACAACCACGTTCAAAGCCCCTGAAAAATGATACAGATATGAAATGGAAAATACAAAATATCTCGTATGATTTGTGATTGAAAAAAGGGTTAGATATGATATGTACCCATTCTTTTGGAAAATTGACGAATGACATAAAAATTATACATAACAATTAATTAATTATGTACATGCATGTCTGTATGCAGCACCATCGTGGACAAAAATTGTATTGATCTACATCAGTATCGGTAGCGGCAACCAGCATCAGGCAGCACAGCAGAATTGTCAAAACAATTTCTTTCTGTTGAATGAAAAATATAAAACTCGGTTTACGACGACCGTAAAATCAGCATTTACCGACCGAAAACATATATGTAAGTTTGGAATCTAGTTACATGCACTCAGCTGTAAAATTATTTTACTTCAGCACTGAATGAATTTGTAGACTAATAAGTGCAACTTTTCCTATGACGTTATTGTGTCCTTACCTTCATATCCAAAAGACTCCAATTTATACTTTAATGGATCTATTTAAAAGAAAAAGATAACAGAAAAGCATCCATTTTCATGAAATAATCAAATGAATTTACACTCTTGTTAAACAGTTTCACTTACCTCGTACATATCGCCTGTTATGATAGGAAAATATTGTTTGTGACAAAAATGACGATGTAACTGATGGACATAGGAAATTATCGTTATGCTATAGCATAAAGATAGCGAACAAAACCGTGCATACATAATCAATCCTGATTCAAAATGAAGTTACAGTGATGCCGAAATAATTTAATTTCCATTGTAAGTTTTAAGAAACGAAAAGTCTTATTGACTGGGAAATTTTGTTGAAACCTGTATCAACAGCAACCGGAAACACTACAAGCTACTTCATAAGCAAGGTAGTCCTCAACACAAATTCAAAGCTGCAAATTAAGATTGAAATGCGACGAAATGAAATGATAAGTAATCAAATTGAATGTAATCTTTCTTTTTGTTGATAGTGGTATCAACACCAAAACATGCGCTAAGCATGTGTTGTTGATACCTCGATGAACCAAAGAATATTTAAATGATTTCTGAATAAAATCGAGCTGTTGAGTTCGGCATCACATACATATGTCCCAGCCATTATTTCATGTAACATGTGTGAAGTTACTGAAAACTAAAATTATCTCTACACGTTGAACAAACATTATGGCGAAAATTTCAAATTCTTATGCCATGGCGTCATAAGCATTTTGTTATATCCCCCCTTAAGGTGTCGAACGTACTGTCTTTTTCACTAATTCCAGAAAACCCTGTTTTCCCTGTTTTCTCTAAAATATGATAATGTCATCTTCCAAAAAGATATCGATTTTTTAGTACTCCTTTAGTCGTAATAGAAAATACCATTGTTTTGGCTGTGCGTCAGTTAAGTTAGAAATAGGACGGAAAATAAAAAGTCTACAGGGATTTTCTATAGTAAAATCGCTGTAAATTTGTGACGTCGGAGGCTTTGACGTCACTGTTTTCTATTGTTGAGACGGAGAACAATATGGCGGCGGTTGAAATTAACATGGGATTTTCCCGTAGACATTTTATTTTTCATATTGCGGTTTGAAGGCAGCTGTTAGAGTAAGTTGAAGTTAATTTCCAGTTACGACTAAAGGAGGCCAATTATCGGAAACAATAATTTATAGCAAAATTTTTCAGACGACGGAATAAATCGCAAAAACAGGGTGATCTGGATTTAGTGAACAGGACAGTAAACATGTTGCATGTAAAACCAAGCTACTTTAAAAGAATTTTCTATTACATAATAAAATCTGCATAGTTATTATCTTTTACCTCTAAAAATTCTATGTAAGATTTGGATTATGTATAGGATAAAGACCGAGTTGAGGTCTGTATGAAGGTTAGATGCCTAAGGAGAGAAGAGCGTTGTGTTTAAAGACCGAGGCCGAAGGCCGAGGTTTTTAAACAACACCCTATTCTCCCCGAGGGCATCTAGCCTTCATACAGACCTCAACGAGGTTTTTATCCGACTTACAAACCGCAGATTTTCTTAAATTTTCAGAAAAAAAAATCCAAATATTTAATACACCCCTGCTTTTCAAAATGAAACTGACCATGCAAATTATCGGGTGGACGGTAACGATTATCAGGCCATAGTAGTAAAATAGTTTGTTGTACATCCCGATAATTTTTTGAAATTTTCTGAAAGGTTCCCTCACTACCCTTTATTCGGTCAGAGAAGAAAATAAGAGACCTGTAAACAATGAATTCTTTTTCCATTAAGGTTTCTGAATAGGTAAATAACGAGGCTGTGTCTAATTAGAAAATGATGAACTTCTACCCAAGGTATTTTGACTAAATTCGGATCATAAAATTGCAGTATTATAAAATTCATTTTATGGGAAAGAAAAGAGAAGTTGACCGTTCAGTATTAAGTAGGGGTCATCTCAAAGATTGTGGCATCTAACAATGAGACCGAATGGAGTTTTACTGCAAAATAATGATTTTTCTCAAAATTTTCATATTTCTGCGCATGAGATTTTCATTAAATTCATGTTATTTATTTGTTGTACTTCAAATATCATTAAAAAAAAGAAATTGAAATTTCACCGTCATCACATTTTTCTAATTCTACTCAGCCTCGTTAAATTTAAGGAAAGGTTTTCTAATCATATAAGGAAAATATTTCTTTATTTTGTCCATCAAGTTCCTCATCTTACATTTATTTGGAGAGCATTTAGAATAATTGGTCTTTAAGAATCGCTATGAGGATCTAGATTGATTTGAGATGGCATTTTGAGCTTTTAGGGATAGAAGAACCTGCTCACTTTCTCATTAAAGGATTCTTTCGCGGACTTGAAACACAATTTTATCTATACTATGGCCAAATACTCTTAATAATCAAAACAATTCACACCCGCGACTGAAAAAAATTTTTTTCTCCGCCCCTCATTGTCTTTTTATTGACCTCCACACTTCACTGAACGTTCATAAAACATCGTATATTTAGAATCGTCCGCGGTCTTTATGAAATAAAATGACCGATGAATAACAAAAGAATCGCATTTGAAGGTTTGTAAATTTAGATAACTTCCATGTATATCTCATTAATTTATTTAAATAAATGGTAAATAACTCTATCTATAAACGTACATACCAGTTTTGTTTATCTGTTGGCTTCTTCTATAGACATTTCGATATTCGTTTACTTTTATATATATATACATGTGTGTGTGAGTAGCTCGTTTCGTCTTAGTCTTTTGATATCTCTTAATTAAACGATCAAAGTGCTGTACATAATTCAAATAAGCTTTAAAGGGGTCAAGTCGCTGTTGACTCTGTGAAAACTCAAAGGTGATTAGCATGAAATAAATAATGTACATTGTATAAAGTTTAATGTCCAAACACTACATTACAGTCAGATGTTGCGGATCAAGAATGGGGGGGGGGGGGAGTGGTTGTTAGAGTGAGCTAACAAATGTTGAAGCAAGTAAAGGTAATACACATGTATTATTTTAATTGTCACTGCATACTTCTCACTGAGATTGAGAATGGTTTAAAACTTGATACCATTTTAATGAGTGCATGGAGATGACGTTGTGAGATGCAAGCCCGACATTTGCAACGAAAACTGAGAGACAAGTACACTTTTTCAAAAGGCCGAAGCCATCAGTACATCACCGAGAAAGATTAAAAGGATGAGACTAAGAATGTTTTTTATTCAATTAATTCAAATTAAGTTCTGATATATCTGTACTATTATAAGAAGTGTTATAATTATCATAAGGGTTTTGATTATTGCAGCTACGAAGGCTGATTGAAATGTTGTGAACCTCGGTTTCCTGGGATGCAGAAGGTATTCTGCTGATAGAGTATCTTCAAAAAGGACAAACAATCAATGGCAAATGCTGTGCTATACTTCTGACACAGTTATGGGAAAAGTGCCGCGGAAAGCGCAATAGTTAAAGGTGTGTTTATGCCCTTTGCCGTGTGGAGCTCGTAAAAAGCTTCCCCGCGAGGGGTTTGACAGTAATATACTGTGTTCTTTATCGTGCATTAACATCGACGGCGGGTGCGGCTAGCCAACAGGGGATGCTTACTCCTCCCGGGCACCTGATCCCACCTCTAGCTTGCTAGGGGTCCGTCGATGCTAAACATAGTGCTCTATTGTGAGTGTTGTTAAAATTATCGTCAGGATCTTCTTTAACTCATTTGTTCCACCACGACAATGCCGCTGTTTGCACGGACTTCGCACTCCGGACTTTGCACTATAAGGGTCATGATATTCCTATACTTTGATATGTTTGAATAGCTCGATTCTTGTTTTAATTTGATTCCTCTTGATTCCTCTTAATTACGCACCCAATGTGCAGTACATAGATCAATTTTAAGTTCGCTTTTGAGGGGTCAAGTCGCTGTTGACTCTGTCTATACCCAATGGTGATTAGCATGAAATAAACAATGGGCACTGTATAAAGTCTAATGTCCAAAGATTACATTACAGTCAGCATGTGCTGATAAAAAAATGGGGAGGGGAGTGGGCGCACAGATTTTCAAATTGGAAAAGGTGATACAATATTTCACGATATTGCCGCAAAACCTTTTAATAAAAAATAGCTATGGTCGCATGCATTATCCAATATGAAAAAATCATATATAAATGATTTTAGCGAGGTCTCTATACATGCTTAAACGTCCAAAAGCAACACATTCCCACACAGACAAGCAGTAGTAGGTAAATGCTATGGTTGACAGTCCTGTTACGTTTAAAGAATTGTCCTCGGTCGGTTGCATAGACAATAGTTTGTTATACTGATTACGAATCTTGGTCCATGTACTAAACCAAAATTCAATAAATTAATGAAAACGGAAAATTGATTATTTTTTTTTTTTCATTTTCAATTTTAAATTTAGTAAATGAAAAATGGAAAATTTATTCAAAATGAAAATTTCAAATCGAAAAATGGAAATGGAAAATAAACTCAAAAACGCTGTATTCAGCCACAAATGAATTTTCCTTCGCAAAAGTAAAATAGGAAAATGGAAAGTTGAAATTTTCGTACTTAAATATGTAATAGAAAATGGAAATTGCTTTCAACTTTCAATTTTCCTCTATAAAATATTATTTCAATGATGGAAAATTGAAATTGGACAAATGGACTGTTCTTGAATTTCTTTACAAACTCCGCAATGGATAGTGAAAAGTTGAGTCGATTTTCCGTTTTTACACTCTTTGCGCTAATACCAAAATGGAAAATAAAAAATTGAATCCATGTTCAATTTTTCTTTTAAGTCTTATCGACACGACCTACTCATCCCTATCTGTATAATCCAGTGATCCAGCGATTAGCCAATCAGATTGCTCGTCTCAAACGTAAACAAAAGTTTCTATTGGCAGCTTCGCAAATAAACAGTTACATTGTTTAGATTGAGGACCATTGAATACCACAAACGTGCATGTCTGGTCCATGCTGCAAATTTTTCTGTTTATAAATTATGCTGAGTATGGTGAATGTCATTGCTGGTGGACCAGGAATCTCCGAGGGCACATGTAGCCAATTTTGATCGACATCGGTTGATCGTCTGTCTCTTCAACGCATTCAAAAATTTCTGTTACCAAGATTCTTGAATTTCGTAAACGTGGGTACTACAACAGCATATCCCACTCATCCTGCTACGTATTTCGGTATATTTTTGGACTTACTAATTTTCACACTCTTTTGCCATATTACATGTTTTAGACTGAGGATCACTGTCAAGGGTTGAGTAACTTGCATGTTTGATCCATGCTGCAGATTTCTCTGTTTATAAATGATGCAATTGAATTTGAAGACGATAAACATTTCAAGAAGTGTATCATCTGATATGTCGAATAGACATGGGCGGGTCTAGGAAAACTTTCCGAGGCATCATTTGCAATTCCAGGGGTTGGGATGTCCTGATCCCTCTCCCTCGAGATCCGTGCTTGCATAATTGCACTTATCCCTCTGTCCCATGAATCACATCGTCTCATAGTTTGAAAATGATATGAATAAGTGCTTGTTCACATTATAATGACAAATATGGATAATGACCATATCCCTGTATACAGCACAAAATCGATAATTCAGAAAATCAGAAACCGAAGTCATACAAAATCAGGATAAAACAGGAACTAAAGCAAATAAACAAAAACCTCCACCACATGAAAAGATGCAAACTTTCGATATGGGAGCGAGACAAGGTGCCCAGGAAGAGTAAGCAACTCCTGCTTGCATGCAACACCCGCCGCTTCAGTTCGGTAAAACTGTCAGATCCGGTTACTTCGAGTTAAACCCATTCGAGTTCATGTTCAAAATGTTCTCGTCATCTTGATACGAAAAAATCAACAAAAACATGAGCTAGTTTACGCTATTCTCGCGTCGATGCATCTTTCCTTTGACAAATATGGATAATGACCATATCCCTGTTTACAGCACAAAATCGATAATTCAGAAAATCAGAAACCGAAGGCATACAAAATCAGGATAAAACAGGAACCAAAACAAACAAACAAAAAGCTCCACCATATGGAAAGAAGCGAACTCCCGATATGGGAGTGAGATCGGGTGCCTAGGAAGAGTAAGCATATCCTGCTTGCATGCAACAAGCGCCGCTTCAATTCGGTAGGACTGTCGCATCCGGTTACTGCCATTTCGGAAGACATAGAGTACAATCTTTCGTTTGATGGTTCAAATGGTCTATGACAGAATATCATCCACCATTCTGGAGAGTGGGACATCATAGTGTATGACGAGTTCCCCATATCGACCGTAGAACTTTCTCAGTGACGATGTTAGTCGGTCACAAACATATCCCTGACTGAGAAGCTTATCTGAAAGACGCCTAGCTCTCAGAACAAAATCCGTATATTTGGTACTTGCTCTGGCATAGCGTATCAACTGAGATATGAACACGCAATAAGCGATGAAGGGATGATGCTACTCAGAAAAGGAAAGTTTTGAATGCTGAAATTGAAGTCGTCACGTTTGTCAGAGAATGAGGTGTTCATGTGACCATCAGTGTCGTATGACAACATTATGTCCAAATAGAATGCTGAATTATTTGTATCTGTAGTTTCTTCGACTTCAAGCTCCGAAGGATAGATACTGCTCAGGTAATCCGCGAATTTTGGATTATTGATGGACAACACATCGTCTATGTATCTGTAAGTGAAGTTAAAATCAGAAGCTAAGCACCTTTTCCCCTTGGAGACCAAAGATTGAATGAATTCAGCTTCGTACGAGTAAAGGAAAATGTCGGCAAGGAGTGGGGCACAATTGGTCCCCATTGGAATTCCGACAATTTGCTGGAAGACCTTTCCTCCGAACACCACAAAAATGTTGTCGATCAGAAAGTTTAACATCTGAATAATATCTGTTTCAGTGTACTTATTTTCAGAATCGGACTTTTCTTTTACAAAGTAGGTTTTGTCATATTTAACAACAATAAATTTGTATTTGCGATTACCGTTCTTACTTGTAAACGCATTACATTTTAGTTCACCTGAGCGAAGCTTAAGTTAGCTATTGTCATAGCGCGCCGTCCGTCGTCCGTCCGTCGTCGTCGTCGGCGTCGTCCGTCTGGCGCAAACTTTTAACATTTTCGACATCTCCTCTGCAACCGCTGCACAGAATTTCATGAAACTTAACAGGAAGGTAGTACTCAAGGTCCTCTACCAGGTTTGTGTTTTTCGTGCCGATCGGTCAACAAATATGGCCGCTGAGGGCTCTGATTGACTGACACATTTTCGACATCTCCTCTGCAACCGCTGCACAGAATGTCATGAAACTTTACAGGAAGGAAGTACTTAAGGTCCTCTACCAAGTTTGTGTTTTTCGTGCCGATCGGTCCACAAATATGGCCACCGACGGCTCTGATTGGCTGATATATTTTCGACATCTCCTCTGCAACCGTTGCACAGAATTTCATGAAACTTTACAGGAAGGAAGTACTCAAGGTCTTCATCCAAGTTTGTGTTTTTCTTGCCGATCGGTCAACAAATATTGCCGCCCAGGGCTCTGATTGGCTGACACATTTTATACATCTCCTCTGCAACCGCTGCACATAATTTCATGAAACTTAACAGGAAGGAAGTACTCAAGGTCTTCTACCAAGTTTGTGTTTTTCGTGCCGATCGGTCAACAAATATGGCCGCCGAGGGCTCTGATTGGCTGACATATTTTCGACATCTCCTCTGCAACCACTGCACAGAATTTCATGAAACTTAACAGGAAGGAAGTACTCAATGTCCTCTTCCAAGTTTGTGTTTATCATGCCGATCGGTCAACAAATATGGCCGCCGAGGGCTCTGATTGGCCGACACATTTTCGACATCTCCTCTGCAACCGCTGCACAGAATTTCATGAAACTTTACAGGAAGAAAGTATTCAAGGTCCTCCAACACGTTTGTGTTTTTTCGTGCTGATTGGTCAACAAATATGGCCGCCGAGGGCTCTGATTGGCTGACACATTTTCGACATCTCCTCTGCAACCATTGCATAGAATTTCACGAAACCTTGCAGCAAGCTAAGTACTCAAGGTCCTCTGCCAAGTTTGTGTTTTTCTTGTCGATAGGTCAACAAATATGGCTGTCAAGGACTTTGATCTGTAGAAGTATTTTTGTGACTTTTAACCCTTTGTCTGCAACTCAGGTGAGCGATGTGGCCCCCTTGGGCCTCTTGTTAATTTTTGCGAGTCTTTCTTTCAATTTAGAATGTGGAATTGTAGTGTAAAGTGTCGAAAAACCAAAGGCTTTGATCGACTGGACTGTACTAAAATGAGTGGATTTCAGATGTTCTAAAATGAGTTAAAGAAGATCCCGACGATAATCTCAACAGCACTCACAATAGAGCACCAAAGTTCCTTCGAATTCTTTAAAATCCACATATGGTTGATACCACTGCGAGAATATACTGTCAAACAATATTTTTGAAGCCCAGATTTGATTTCAGATAAAACTTTGGTGAGTAAGATCGATACAGATTTGGTAGAACATTTTGAGGAACCAGCGATGAAACGTTGCTTGTACGGATTCTTATGAAGGTATGAAGTATAAGTATGGTAAATCTAAATATAAATTGTTAGTGTCGAAGCCAAAGGAAGCAAGAGCTGATTTGTGGTTATCTATTATTTCAGAGGCAGAAAGGTTTGTTGGGGTGTAAGTGGGATTTCCAGGTGTCGAATTTAAACCCAACTCTTTAACTAGACTGTCGAAATAGTACTTTTTGCAAGTAAATGTGCAATTATTTGTGGCTTTGTCCGCTGGTGTGATGACATAATGTTCTTGGAGGTAGGTAAGCTCTGTGATAACATCAGGGTCTTTAAATATAGACACGAATCTGGTGTTCACAGTCGATTTTAATCGGTTAATTCTAGATAAAAGTAACCCTCTGATGGATTTTATCCATTCGGAAAGGGTGTGAGCTGTACATCCTCATTCTTTGCCCAACGTCTTCCATATTCCTCATAAGAGTCCATGATACTTTTGACATTTTGGTTCCATGTAAAGGACATACTTTCTCTGTATTTGGGACCCTTTCTTAACAATTCTCTCGACTTGTCGTTCTATACTATACTAAGGTCACCAGTAATAACGTGTCCACAAGGAGAGTAGTTGAAATCCGATGAAGAACATTCGCAAGGAAGTTGATGTACTGAGCGATTACTTAAATCAATACACTGCAGGAATCGTTTGTAATTGTAAATTTTAGATGCAACTGTTGGTGTGTAGCTATAGGAAATACAAGGAGTTTCTTTTCTTTTGAAATATGGTGGGATTTTTTTCTGTGACAGTTTTTTGATTCAAAATTTGACCAAGATTCAATTTATCAATACCTTTGTTTGCATATCTTACTTTAATGAAAGGGCGGTTTGTTTTCTCTTCTGATTTATCTGATCTAACTGCTTGAAATAAACGAAAACTAGAAATATCCAAGATGATTCCTTGTAGTCTGTATTCTGGGGAACGTGTATCTGTAAATGTGAGGTCCTTCGTACATTCGTAAATTTTGTGAAACTTCCGTAAAGGAACAGAGTATAATTTGGAACGAATATAATGGAGGCCTAGAGGCTCATTCAAAAATGGAACCAACTCATCGAAGGAGAAACTATGTATCTCAGGCATATTATATTTACGAATGCCATGACTTCGAGGTCTTCTTTGTGGTCTGTTGAATAAGCTACTCACATTTTCCGATTGACAACCGGGACTTGTTACGTTTCCTATGTTGCTGATATTATCGTTGCATCCATAGGGTGCTGCAGTGTTAAGATTTTTTATCCAGAACTCTTCTCTGTTGCGACGGAAAGGTGTGCTCAAATTGGGATTGTTTGTGGGGTGATATATTTTCTCCAGGATTGTGACTCTCATAGATAAAACAGAATGATCCGCCTGGTCAAAATGTCGATAAAGGAGTTGACTTCCTTTATTATTTATTTTTGACCGGTGTCCTGACATTCTTTTTCGGAGCTGACCTTTGGTTTCACCCACATAAATCAATCCACAAAGTGAGCACTCTATTCCGTACACAACATTAGATGTCATGCAGTTAAGGTTTTCAAAACTATGCGTGTTAAATGTTTGTTTTGTGAGATTACTTGAGAATGAAGTGTCTGATATTAGGATGTTACAAGTTTTGCAGTTCTTCGTGCCGCACTTAGAAATTGAGCAATCGCTTGGTGAAAATTGGTACTCTTTTAGTATATCGACCATTTCAATCCTACAGGGCTTGATTTTAATATACCCATATGCATGTTTATACCAAAACTCATGGTTGTTACTTACTACAAATGTTTCATTTCTAATGTCATGTAAACTAATTCTAGGGACACCTAAGTTACCTGTTGCGTATGTGTCCGTAGACGCAACAGGTTGGGGCCTTTTTATAGTGGGCGACGCCCCAGCCACTTTGTAGGTCTCTTGAGTTCTATCCATTTAAGCAAAAGACTGCCCGACAAGTAACCTCGGGGACAATTTGTCCACCAGCAGTGACACATGAACAGTGGTAAAAATGACAAATATGGATAATGACCATATCCCTGTTTACAGCACAAAATCGATAATTCAGAAAATCAGGATAAAACAGGAACCAAAGCAAACAAACAGAAACCTCCACCATATGGAAAGAAGCGAACTCCCGATATGGGAGTGAGATCGGGTGCCCAGGAAGAGTAAGCATCTCCTGCTTACATGCAACACCCGCCGCTTCCATTCGGTAGAACTGTAACATCCGGTTACTGCCATTTCGGAAGACATAGAGTACAACCTTTGTTTGATGGTTCAAATGGTCTATGACAGAATATCATCCACCATTCTGGAGAGTGGGACATCATAGTGTATTCCCCATATCGGCCGTAGAACTTCCTCAGTGACGATGTTAGTCGGTCACAAACATATCCCTGACTGAGAAGCTTATCTGAAAGACGCCTAGCTCTCAGAACAAAATCCGTATATTTGGTACTTGCTCTGGCATAGCGTATCAACTGAGATATGAACATGCCATAAGCAGGCGATGAAGGGATGTTGCTACTCAGAAAATGCTGAAATTAAAGTCGTCACGTTTGTCATAGAGTAAGGTGTTCATGTGACCATCAGTGTCGTAGGACAACATTATCCAAATAGGATGCTGAATTATTTGTCTCTGTAGTTTCTTTGACTTCAAGCTCCGAAGGATAGATACTGCTCAGGTAATCCGCGAATTTTGGATTATTGATGGACAACACATCGTCTATGTACATGTATCTGTAAGTGAAGTTAAAGTCAGAAGCTAAGTATCTTTTCCCCTCAGAGACCAAAGATTGAATGAATTCAGCTCCGTACGAGTAAAGGAAAATGTCGGCAAGGAGTGGGGCACAATTGGTCCCCATTGGAATTCCGACGATTTGCTGGAAGACCTTTCCTCCGAACACCACAAAAATGTTGTCGATCAGAAAGTTTAACATCTGAAAAATATCTGTTTCAGTGTACTTATTTTCAGAATCGGACTTTTCTTTTACAAAGTAGGTTTTGTCATAGTTAACAACAATAAATAATAAACAATATCAACGTCATTTTTACGCTCTAATCGTTATGGTATCTATCTAAAGGAAATTACATTGTCCTGTAAATCTGTCTTTTAAAAAATGTATCAATGGTATACATTTATTGAAGTATTTTCAGAGCACACTGAAGAGTCCTTTTAAGGGATCGTCTTATTTACGAGTATTAAAAGATGTTAATTTTTTCCTATCAAATCAAACGTTTGTTATAAATCTTCAAAATATTAAAATCATTTTGACAAGACTAGTGTTTTTCCAAATGAATTTGAATATCATCCTTATGGTGCTAAAATCTGGGAGTTTCGATAATCAAATCGCTGAAAGTGAGCAGGAATAACGATCCGGTTTTACGTTATATTCATAACAATTATAGAATTCGTTTTGCGTTAATGTTCTCAATTTCAAAACTGTCGATTTTGAATAATTATTCTCTGAAGTCAACGATATATTTTGTAATAAACTCTACAGAAATAGCATCAGAAAGTATGAGTTAAAGAAGATCCTGACGAAAATCTCAACAGCACTCACAATAGAGCACAAAATTAAGCATCGACGGACCCCTAGCAAGCTAGAGGTGGGACCAGGTGCCCGGGAGGAGTAAGCATCCCCTGTTGGCTAGCCGCACCCGCCGTCGATGTTTCAGCACGAAAATGAAAACAATATATAAAATTCATGCACTGTCTGACGGTATGTCTATATAGAAAGTGCTATAGCGACAATGTCAGGGAAATATATTCAAAACACTTACTGTATATGCATGAAATGAAAAAGGAACCCTGTTTAAATACTGAATTTCAAAAGAGCATCAATTTATGTGAAGTTTTGTCAATATATATGTACAGTATTTGACACAAATCAATATTAGTGTTCAGTGGTGGGGAGTTGGACGCTTTTATCTCTATCATCAGTTCTATAAATATCAACAATCAAAGGCTTGTCAAACAGGGGATGCTTTCTCTTCCCGGGCGCCTGGTCCACCCTAGGCCTCTAGCTTGCTAAGGGTCATTAGATGCTCAATTTGGTGCATTATTGTGAGTGCAAGTGAGATTGTTGTCAGGATCTTCTTTACCTCATTGGAATAATCAAGTGAAGTATTAGTTGATAATAAAATGTTACTGTTTATATATTTCCTTTCAATGGTCATTCATTATGTAGGATCTTGATGATATTGGTTCTTCGTATTGGTCAGGAAGTCCCTCTGTATCTGTTCTTTGTTAGGGAGTTGGGCGCTTTTCTCTACCATTAATTCTATAAATATCAGCAACCAAAGGCTTTAGATGTTTTACGTTCACAACGATATATATAGAACCTCATTTAAATTGTAAAACGAAAGAAGAACATACTATTTCGAAATGTAATTGGACATTAAAGTCTTAATTGGATTAGAGGTCCATTGTAACCGTTTCTCATCAGTGATACTCGAGGGCGAAAAGCTGACATCAGCATAATACATATTATTGTTATACCCTTATCAGTATCTCTATATAAAATCTCCATAGGAAAAATGCCTATTAATTCGAATATTTGACCAAGCAGTCAATATTTACATCAATATTGGCCCTAGGGCAATATTATAAAAAATATTGACAGATCAACAGTAAATCATTTGTGACGCTATTAGCTCTACCTATTTTTCCATGCTCTTTCTCTTATAGACTAAAATGAACGTAAACATGCCGGGTTAATCGATTCGTTGCTGCAATATTGATGTTAGGTATAACAAAACAATTATTGACTGGGAATTCGGGCAATATATGATCTCTTGGACCTTCAGCATAAAATATAGCCCTCGGCCTACGGCCTCGGGCAATATTTTATCTTCAGGTTCAACAAATCATATATTGCCCTCATTCACAGTCAATAATTGTTTATTATGAACACCTCACTGTATGACAAGCGTGACGATTTCAGCTTCCACATAACTAACTTCCCTTTCATAAGAAGCAACATTCCGTCTTCTCCTGCTTATGGTGTTTTTGTTTTTCAACTGATACGGTACGCCAGGTCAT
This sequence comes from Pinctada fucata, assembly GCA_028142955.1. NCBI lineage: Eukaryota > Metazoa > Mollusca > Bivalvia > Pterioida > Pteriidae > Pinctada > Pinctada fucata. The sequence continues at coordinate 48,065,672 of AP027112.1, read as the reverse complement.
GTTCCAAATATGAAGATTTCATCATTGTTGCCAGACGGCTTGCCAGTAAGCTACTTCTTCAGGGTTATGTTACCCAACGACTGAACTCATCGTTGAGGAAGTTCTTCGGTCGCTACGGAGATGTTATGAAAGCATATGAGATCCCCCTTTCCAGAATGATCAGTGACATTCTACATTGTGATTGAATGGATGTCATCATCACCAAAGAAGACATACTTACCTGATATGAGACAATCACCGAATTTGACAGGTTTCCATGGAGCTGGTGCAACGGGTGTTGCATGCAATCAGGAGACGCTGACTCTCCCCGGGCACCTGGTCTCACTTCGTAATGTTGTTCATTCCGGGGTTCGCAACCGTTTCGTTGGAAATTCTCACGATTTTGTCTGGCCTTCTCGACTTTGAGACTGCATAACGGTTGATACTTCTTTGATGTTTATATAAAGACCTAAAATGTTGACTTATCAAAGGTTTAGCTAAGGGCAGATAAATCCCTCCAGGGAGATATTCATTAGTTGCAGAATGATTTATCAAAAGTGAATTTGTGCATGTCTGGTCCATGCTGTTAATTTATCAGGTTTTAAATGATGCTATTGAATTTAAAGACGTTTAACATTTGAACTACTTGGTGAGTGTCACTGCTGGTGGACCAAGAGTCCCCGAGGGCACATGTAGCCAAGTTCGATCAACTTTGGTTGATAGTCTGTCTCTTCAACGCATTTGAAATTTTCTGTTACAAAATTTCTTAAAATTTCGAAAACGTGGGTCCTGTAGCATCATATCCCACCCATTCTGCTACGTCTTTTGGTACATTTTTGGACATAACAATTTTCATACTTTTTGGCCATATTACATTGTTTAGACTTAGGATCACTGACGAGGGTTTAGTACCCGAAACGTGCATGTCTGGTCCATGCTGTTAATTTATCAGGTTTTAAATGATGCTATTGAATTTAAAGACGTTTAACATTACAACGGTAAATTTACAAATACATTTCAATCCTAGTATCGAAACACGAAACTAATTCACAACTGAACAGTAAGGAAAATATCTCAATTAATACCCCTTGATAGTAACTGTTTAAATGTTTTCCCTGACATAACACTTTTAATATAGACAGAACCTCAGACAGTCGCATGTTTTGTAGATATTAATTCTTGTGTGGACTTCGACGGCGGATGCGGCTAGCCAAACACAGGACACTTACTCCTCCCGGACACCTTGTCCCACCTCTAGCTTGCTAGGGCTCCATCGATGCTCAGTTTGTCTCTCCATTATGAGTGCTGTTGAGCTTCTTTATCTCATTAGAATAATCTTGTTTACAAATAATGGATACAACAAAAACTTTCATGTTAATATGTTTGCTTTCAATGTACATCAGTTAAGTTAGATGTTTATGATATTGGTTCTTCATATTGGTCAGGTAGTTCCTCCGTTTCGTCAACGTCGTTGTAAATATGCATCTCGTTGTATGCATGAGGGTTGGGATCGTCTTTAGTCGCCCCTGCCACGTATGCCACGCCTTTGTAATTATCTCTGAAGTACTTTATTCTGAAAGTATGAAAAAAATATTGAATTGATATTTTCACTGTTCGTTTACCTAGAATGTTCATAACGAGTGATATTCGGTTGTTGTTATTGTTGTTGGTGGTGGTACAAAAATGTAGTGATAAATTTGAAGGTCAACTTTTAAATTTAAATTTTATTTATTTAACAACGTTTAACAAACAAGTTACACAACTTATACTAATGTCTCACGTTGGCTCAGATGTTGGCGTGAGGGGGTCCAAGGAGCAGGAGGAAACCGGAGTACCCGGAGAAAAAACCCCTGCAGAGGCCTGGGTGGGGGACCACCTACCCTCCCACATAAGACCCTTTGCCGAATCTGAGATTCGATCCCGGGACCTTAGAGGTGAGAAGCGAGCGTGCTACCACTGCGCTAACCCGGCCGTTTTTTTAATATTTAACTTTTCACTTTTGATATATGTACACTCTCATTCAACATCGATTTCTCAATAAATAATGATTAAGTTTGGAGACCAATTACAAACAAGTAAAGATTACAACTTTAAAAGGAAAGATGAAAGATAGTACGATTGTCCTGTATAATGAATAATCTGCTAGCCGCGTATAATTATGACTTATATTAATAATGAACATATCCCAATACACAGTACAAAATGGATAATTCAGAAAATCATAAACCGAAGGCATTCCAAATCAGGAAAAAACAGAAACCAAAGTAAACGAACGAAAACCTCCAACACAAGAAAAGAAGCGAAATCCCGATGCGGGAGAGAAACCAGTTGCGCAGGAAGAGTCAGCATTTCCTGCTTACATCCAACACACGTCATGCTTAAATTTGAAAATCAATGAACGAAAATGATGGTTATGTTATCGATTAAGGGACATATCCAGAGCTGTGTCTTAGTCCTTTGTGTTGATGTTTATTAGTTGTGGGTTGACGTTTCATGTCCCTTTTGCGTCTCTTTCTGTGCTTGTCTGCTCTGTGTTTTTGCATTGGGTGTTTGGAGTTTTGCTGTGGGTGGTGCAACCGAGTATTGTTGGAGATCCCCTCCATTGTTTTATCAATAAAACGTTAGACGAATTCTTTACGAGGATCAGATTAGGAAATATATTCTATTAAAGAATTGATTAATTATTCTTTTACATCAATTACATGAAATACCTTAATACTTATATCAATGAATGTAAACATATAGAATATACCTTTTACAGAATATGTACACTAAAAGTGTGATCACCAATACAAAGAATATTGTAACTGCAATACCCACGTAAACTGTAAACAATAGAATAAAACAATCATATAGTTAAATATTAATATAAGAATTCAAGGGACAGATATACGGAAGCATAGAAGGGACAGATACGAGGGTAGTCCCAGAAAATCGTAGACATTTAAAATGTATCATTTTATCATTGTCATCAGCATTAAGAAAGTTGTAAAGGGCTGCATTGTTATAAACTTTGCATCGACAAATTATGACATACACAGCGGCTTCTGTACATGCAAAATCAATAATTTATCTTTCATAGTAAAACTTTTATAGACGAAATAAAGACGTAGGTTGATTTTCACCGGCGCATGATATGTAACGTGATGGATACCGGTGACTGCGGTTAAGAGTATGCCTTTTAGCTACAGGTAGCAATATATAAAGGACCTCGCACGAATTGGCGGGAAATCCGCCCAGATAATAAAATCTCCTCTAGGGTTACTAATACTATTCTAAGGTATAAAATATATACTTATAGATAGAAAAACTTATAATCTAAAATATGTACTCAAATGTTTATCATGTACATCACCTACTTGGCATTTCTTCGAAATGGAAGCAACGTAGAGTCTACCATTTAGAGTCTATGATATTACGTTATAAAATCCGAATAATAATAAGAGATGAAATTGAGAAAATCGTTTTACTCTGGTTTATATTAAGTTATCATACATTTAGTGATTTAATAAACGGTAGAATAATTGTTCTCCTTTAAAATCTAGTATGACAAATATGGATAATGACCATATCCCTGTATACAGCACAAATAATTCGATAATTCAGAAAATCAGAAACCGAAGGCATACAAAATTAAGATAAAACAGGAACCAAAGCAAACAAACAAAAACCTCCACCGTATGAAAAGAAGCGAAGTCCCGATATGGGAGTGAGACCAGGTGCCCAGGAAGAGTAAGCATCTCCTGCTTGCATGCAACACCCGCCGATTCAATTCGGTAGAACTGTCACATCCGGTTACTGCCATTTCGGAAGACATAGAGTACAATCATTGGTTGGATGGTTCAAATGGTCTATGACAAAATATCATCCACCATTCTGGAGAGTGGGACATCAAAGTGTATGACGAGTTCCCCATATCGACCGTAGAACTTCCTCAGTGACGATGTTAGTCGGTCACAAACATATCCCTGACTGAGAAGCTTATCTGAAAGACGCCTAGCTCTCAGAACAAAATCCGTATATTGAAGTCGTCACGTTTGTCATAGAGTGAGGTGTTCATGTGACCATCAGTGTCGTAGGACAACATTATGTCCAATAGGATGCTGAATTAATTGTCTCTGTAATTTCTTTGACTTCAAGCTCTGAAGGATAGATACTGCTCAGGTAATCCGTGAATTTTGGATTATTGATGGACAGCACAAGAAGTGAAGTTGAAGTCATAAGCTAAGTATCTTTTCCCATCTGAGACCAAAGATTGAATGAATTCAGCTTCGTACGAGTAAAGGAAAATGTCGGCAAAGAGTGGGGCACAATTGGTCCACATTGGAATTCCGACAATTTGCTGGAAGACGTCTCCTCCAAACACCACAACAATGTTGTCGATCAAAAAGTTTAAAATCTGAATATCTGTTTCATGGTACTTATTTTCAGAATCGGACATTTCTTTTACAAAGTAGGTTTTGTCATAGTTCACAACAATGAATTTGTATTTGCGATTACCGTTCTTACTTGTAAACGCACAACTTATATTTTTTGCGAGTCTTTCTTTTCAATTAAGAGTGTGAAATTGTAGTGTAAAGTGTCGAAAAAATCAAAGGCTTTGATCGAATGGACTCTACTAAAATGAGTGGATTTCAGATGTTCTAAAAGTTCCTTCGAATTCTTTAAAATCCAAATCTGGTTGATAACACTGCGAGAATTTCTTTTCCGTTTTCAGAACTATACATTTTCGGTTCATCACTATACCCCCATAAGTTCACAATAGATAAATGCGCTTAGTGCATTTACATCACGAAAAGATTAGCGAAAAAGTATCGGAATAAAATATTTTTTTTGGTTATTCGTAAAAACAAATAATAAAGTGTTTGATAAATAAAGGAAAATAAAAAAATGTAATTGAGAACTGCGTTCTATGTTGAAAGTGTTTGAATGAATATTTCAAAAGAAAAAAAAATGTAGTCGCAAAATGTTTACTACTCACCCTAATTAAGTGTCGTCATAAAGTTATTAATTGATTAACATATTATATATAATTGCCAATTATCATCACTCTAAACCCATCGGAAGAAAACGTGATAGATTTATGTATAAAAACTTAAGATTTCGAGCCTTTTCAACCCCCCCCCCCCCCCTTTATATTTCGGTCGCCTGGTTGACATCTTTCCCCACCTTGCTACATTATCTTACTTGCCATGCTTGTAGATTTTGTCAAACTAAAGTTTCTGTTGAAAGGAAATTCTGTAGCAACATGAGCAAGGTGGGGAACAATACTCTAAAAAACTTTTCCAGTTTCCATTGGCTTTATTGTTAAAATCGACTGTTTTAACCAAAATTATACACAAAATATAGGTCGCATGCTTGAAATATTACTTTTTCCATCAAATGCGGCAAAATTCTAGCCGAATTCAGAGTTTTTATTCCTTATAATAAGAAAAAATATTTCGGTCCCAACTGAGCGGAATTCCTTACAAATCATTCGAGCTCCTTCATCTCATATATTGATAATAGACTTGGCAGTCTTTAAGAAGAAAGGAGATACATATTTAATCCACTTGATAGGATTTTCTGCACATATGGACCCTCTTTACTATTTCTTTTACTGTTCGATGCCTGTATTCATCAATGACGTTTCTGGCAAAATTTACTGTCAGAATATCGCCCCTCTTTTCATGCCCTTGTATACTTTTGTTTGTCAATTCGTCGGCAAATCACTTGTACATATACAAATACTCTGCGACCATTTTCATTATTTCTGATGTTTTCAAGTTTTACTTTGTCTAAAAAAGGGTCCATCTACGATACACAATATCTTAGTATCATTTTCTGCTCAACTAAAGTTGAATTTGCTTTGCTGGACTCCCTGTAGTTTGTTTCTAGATTCACACATTACATTTATTGATACATCCTTGTCAATAGGTAGGTTTCAGGCAAGACAAGAAATCAGGTGAACTAAGAAACCTACTCCTTTGACTTAGAGCGCGTCATGTTTGTACTTATTTAGACCAAACGTAAGTTGCACATTGTAATTGTGTCTTTTTATATACCCCTTCAATCTATGTATGTCATTGTACACAAATATGGGTATTGTTGGAGGGTGTCCATATGCTTCCACGAATTAATCGGGGTCATCTTGTTATATATGCTTTATGTGGAGCATTAAGGTGGCTATTTTCTAATCCAGCATAACAATTTTCCTTAGTTTTGTGAATGAGAATGTTTCATTGAGGAATTATTATACAACACAATTGTGTGTTCTTCGAAACCTTTGGGTCATCAGAAAAGATGGAGGGTTGTGTGCACGTAATCCAGATAACCACAGCGTCTGCAACTTGCGATGCGAACGGCCTTCCAAAGTCGATACCTGTTGCCCATCGGTCTCGTTGCTTTAAGTGTGGTACTTGTGTTTGATGTTTCTATGTTGTGCGTTGGTGTTCTTTCTTCCGTCCGTCTGTGTTTCTTTCTGTGCGTGTCTGCTCTGTGTTTTTTAGAGTCTTGCTGTGGGTGCTGCGACCTAGTAATGTTGGAGATCCCCTCCTTTCTTCAATATACAATATCAGTTGTTGTATCTTAATCTGATCTTAATTTTCTGTTGGTTCGTTCTCTTTTTCGCACGAGTAACAAAGTCTTGGGCACGAGATAATTGACCATTAGAATGCAGACGTAAAGTTGTGGGCAAGAGATTAATATTTTTGTAACGATGCCCCTTCTTTCATTCCTTTGAAATGTTAATCGGTACATTGTAATATGAATAAAAATGCACGTTCTTGCCCAATATGATAAAAGCGAGCACTAGAATTAAGAATGACCTTTATAAAAAAAATTATGTTCATGAAATAAGTATATATTTTACCAAACGGAAATTGCACCATTTTGCGTACAATTTCGTAGTTTTTTCAGAATTGCAATTTGAGAGAATCAATCAAACGAACAGAGCCGACCTACTAGCTTTCTTTTTAATGTGCGTCACTGGTCACGACTTTGGACAATTCTTGCGTATCTCCTGTTTTAGCACTCATTGAGCTTGACTTTTATAGATATTTCAATCTATTATGGCCAATGTATTTTTTTCTTAATCTTTTTAAGACTTAAATTCATTAGACACATTAAAGCGGCCAAGTCTGAAATTTGATATAAAATGAATGAAGTATGCGTAAGAAAATGTACAAATTGACGCGGAGGTACGTTTTTAACTGTTCGGATTTCTTTTACGTTAGTAATTACCCATTAATTTTGTTTTACGTATGGAACATTATTGATTTAAGCTTTTCCTATATGATATGGCTGATGAATACCGAAAAGTTATAAATTGTTTAAATTCAACCCAAAATAAGGCAAATTTTCAGATCCGACACTTTTTCAAGAAAACCACAAAATGACATTATTTGTGAGCGTCTGTTTTCTCTCATTTGAACACGGATACATACTTTATCTTCAATATTTTGTAAATTCGTCCCTAGAAGCACATGTTAGTGTGTTTGGAAAAATCGTTAAAATTCGTTATCTCTTGAATCATTTCCATGTTTAATGCAAAATGCGGTTTCCTGCATTCTTTCTAATCGTGACTTGATTTAAAACTAGCTTTCCCCATTTTAATGACCGTACATAAAATGGGTTTATGATTATTCGAAATGAATAAATCGAAAACTGTATTCATTTCAGGCTGAAATTGAGAACAATGGACATTAAGCGCAGTAAAATATCATGGGCATTTGAATTTTTACATGAAATATTCGCTTTGACGTCAAGAAACAATATGCATTTATTTCCATCATGGTTTTGTCTTACGGTATAGATTTGAGCAGCAGGATATAAGATAAACATGCATAGATTATCCAATAAATCAATAATTTTTCAGGATTTAGGTGTTGGTAAGCTATGAAAGAACACGGTATGTTTACCTGCAAAATTTGACGGTTTGTCGTTTTCTTCAGGTTCTATAAAGAAGTAAAAAGTATATAATGTAATACATGTGCATTGACAAGACTTTATTGATTTGAAAAATTATGTTATCTCTTGTTCCACTCTTTGAATTGGAGAAAATTCATATGTACAAAACACCAATATGACATTTCTTTGTCAATTGCTAAATCAGATATATAGAGCATGTACTTTTAGTAACAGAAATACCTGAATTAGGAAAGTGTATAATTTAGCTTTGAAAAATATCATTATGCGACGGAATATAATTATATCTAAACGAGCAATAACAAAAGGGATTGATTGAAATGATCAATTATGAATTATTTTTCATGTCGTAATAATGTGTAGTTAATTTGATGACATCTCTCTTAAAAAAAACCATCAATTTCAAGACAAAACAAGCAAAAACAATATACCTGGTGTTATTGAACAAAAGAAAGAAGTTTTTTCCCATACTCCTTCGGCGGTACATGTTACATAGTCCAATCCCTTTCCGTAATAGTTTTCAAAACAAATGAATCGAGCGAAGGATCCGTATGTTGTAGCATCCACTTCTGTTAAAGCTAACGATACATTCGGTGGTGTTCCGCAATCTGTTCAGCAAAAAAAAATATATATATATTATGGTTAAGGTTATTGAAAGAAAAATCTGCAACAACCTTTCATTGACCACAGCAAGTTTAAGGCAAGTGAGAAAGAGAAATGATGAAGGGCGTAGAGAAAACCTTTAAATTGAGTCAATGAAATTCCATATTATTTTAAAAACGCGTACATTTCTACACTTATACCTGAGGTATTTTAAAAGTACATGAATTTGTGAATTGTCTTTCTTCCCTAATGCATATGATATGTTTAAATCGATGTTTTATGATAAATGAAATTATGCTTCATTCCAAAATTTCTTTTATAAACATTACTTGAAATTTCTAAAACGTGGGTCCTGTAGCATCATATCCCACCCATCCTGCTACGTTTTTCGGTAAGTTTTTGGACATAGTAACTTTCACACTTCTTGGGCATATTATATTGTTTAGTTTTGATGATCACTGACGAGAGTAAAGTACACGAAACGTGCATGTCTGGTCCATGTTGCCAATTTTATCTGTTCATAAATGATGTTATTCAATTTGAAGACGTTTAACATTCAATGAGGTCAAAATCAAATGACCTCCCAAATGACGATAAAATCATTACAAATGAACAATAAATGGCTTAAGAATTTGCAGGAATGAAAAAGAGATTCAAAAGATGTCTCAGACGTATCGTGTCTTTAATATTGTGTAAGGATAAATTGCCTACGTGTAAGAAGAAAAGGAAAAGATCTCCAGCATGACAACCCTGTAGACACCCGAGCAATCTGACCAATTTTCAGATAGGACAGAGAATCAGAACCCCGTCCTCATTGACGAAATTTCAACAATGCCCGCCATAGAGTGCCATGGTCATGGTGTTCCAGTGTGCAATGTTCGAAAAGACACTGGTACAAATTAAAACTTTTGGTCCAGTATCATGTCCAGTGTTCTTATGATGACTTTAGGATCATATCCTCGGTAAAGCAGGAAGGTGTTATTTTTGAAGATTGACATTCTACATAATGATATTTGAAGTATTCTTTGCAATAAATAAGAATACACATCTAAAATTTACCTTTAGGAACACAATCAAGTAATGGTGTCTCCCAGGTTCCATTATTTAAGCATGTAATACTATCGATCCCTGATTGGTTAAATCCATTGACACAATTGTATATTGCTTTGGACCCGTATGTTGAAGATGTAAATAATATCTCGGTATTCTCCTTCATAGGGGGTGCTCCACAGCCTATCAAAAAGAAAAAGAAAATTCTTTAAAAGCAAAGTATTTCTCATACGTATATTAAAATTCTTTAAACAACTAGACCATTTTGAATATAAATACATGTCGACTAGGGACGGTTCAGTTATGGTGATATGATATGGTGCTAATTCGACCAAACCTTCGCCGTGAATATATTTGACACAGATACGAGAATTATTGTTTAAGTAAAAACATTTTTGTCAGAAAGAAAAACAACCCTACACCGTGGCCTGAAATAATATATTAATAATATTGACCAAAATGTTGGATAAATCGATAATACTTACCCTGTTTCTGACAGCCGCTTATTGGTGAGCACTCCAGACCTTGTGGACATCTACATTGATCTACACACTTGACGCCATAAAATCCCGAGGGACAAATAGACGTACAATCGACTCCATGGTAACCAGCCGGACACACTAAGAAAAATACAAGAAAACCCGAATTTCAAATATCAAGCTATGATTTTGAAGGAGTCTGTCTTTTGAATACATCTCTCTATTTCTGAAGGGTCTGTGTTGAAATTTACATACAGATTATACACAGTCGTGGTTTTTTTTAATGTAATCGTGTTGATTCAATTGTTTCAAATTGTAGCCATTCCTCTCTGAACATTTCAATGTGGTATTTAATCTACCCAGGCTTGCGTATCATCTCCCCATACTTGCATGCCTTCTCACTTCGGAGTGTTGTTCATTCTGGGGTTCGCAGCCGTTCCGATGGGAATTCTCACGATTTGGTCTTGCATATGTATCGAAAATGCGTCAGAGTCATCAAACGCCTTTTATACCGTGGATATGATCCTAATGTCACCAGACGGACACTAAGCTTGGTACTTGACCAATATACAGTCTTGTACGAGCGCATTCTTAAGACTTGCACTCTGACTGACTGTGACGACGGGACTCCATGACGGGCCCTGTCCAAACCTCTTTAGAGAAGACAGGGCCCCGACCACCTGTCCTCTCTGAATGTCAGTCGGACTCCTCGGGTGATAACATATATGAGCTCGCTACAGCCGGCAGAGCACGGACTGTATTACGCACGTCCTCTTTTTATATCCATTTACATATTCATCTGTGTTGCTTGGACCCCTGTGTTTTACGGTCTTGTTTGTGTGTGGTCACCTAACAGTGAGGAGGTTGTTTTACACCATAATTGTGCGTTCTTCGAGACCTCTGGGAAATCGGAATAGTGGGAGGGTTGTGCGCACGTAATCCAGGATAACCACACCGTCTGCTATTTACGTGGCAGATGGCCGTCCTAAGTCGGCACCGGTTGCCCATTGGTCTCGTTGGTTTATGTGTAGTCTTTTATGTTTCATGTTTCTATGTTGTGAGTTGGTGTCCCTTGTCCCTTTTGCGTCTCTTTCTGTGGGTATCTGTTCTGTGTTTTTTGCATGGGTGTTTGGGGATTTTGCTGTGGGTGCTGCAACCTAGTGTTGTTGGAGATCCCCTCCTTTCTCTTGCATTCTCGACTTTGAGACTGAATAATTGTAAGGTTTTTCTTTGACGTTTATTCTATGCACTTCTCAATGTTTCCTGCTGAATTCCTAAATGATCTTTGACATCTCACCCTAGACTTTAGTAATATGTATTATATCCACTTTACCGCTGGTGAACACTTGTCGGATGAATGATGACCATACGATATGATACTTATTCTTTTCCTATGTTGATAACAATTTGAACATAATAATACGTAAGTGTTCCAACTCTATATCTTCCTGAAGAAAATTTCAAACCAATTTTAATACACCAGACACGAGTCTCGAATATCAAATTCTCATCAGTTGCCCCGAGCCCCCACGTAAATTCATTTCTGTACGCCCTCTTGTAATATTCTTTTTTTTGAGTTTTGCATTTACCCTACAGAGAAAGCGCGGCTTCATAATTCCTGTAAGGTCGACCCGGTAGCATAAGCAAACAAAATCTTTGTTCAAAATTGCATTGAAGGAATGGTGCTAAGATGTTAATATGGGTTCTATGTAAAAACCTAAAAAAAAATCAGACATGTTTGGCCGCGACATCTCTCACATATTTGATATTTTTGGTGTATAAGGTAAATATGATGTCCTCAGAACGAATTGACCATTTTTCCAAATATTGTCTTTTGTGCGATGCATAACAAAAAGTTGAAGCGGCCAATTTGAAGAGAATTGATATAAGCTTCCAATTATACCATTAGAGTATTTTTTTCAACGTTATATTCGAGAAAATGCCAGATAAAAAATAATCGATGATGATTGTTACGCAAAAATGCCCGTCAACGCATGATGGTAACTCTATACCCTCCTGAAGAAATTTTCAAAACAATTTTCAAACACCAGACACGTGTCTCGAATATCAAACTCTCATCAGTTGCTCCCAGCCAAAGTGATTTTGCAAGAGCCGCTTAAATCTATTTTTGTAGCGCCCTCTTGTATTATGTTATGAATTTAAATTAGTGCATTTACCATACAGAGAGTGCGCGGCTCAATATTTATTGTAATGTCGACTCCGTAGCACATCCAAACAAAATCTATGTTCAAAAATTTATTTGAGGGATGGTGCTAAGATTTTAAACTCCTTTAATTTATATAATATTTTTAGTTCAAGTGCCCAGTTACATTTTGACATATGACCTCGATAAGAGCAATTAAAGAACAGAGGTATCTTCTCCATATTTTAACTAATGGTAGCGTATAACAATGAAAAGGGAAGGATCTCCAGCATGGCAACCCTGCAGACACCCAGCGAAACAAACCCACAAGAAACTGACACAGATTGACTTCAGACAAAACTACAAACCGCACAAGGACGCTAGAACATGATACAAAATAATCGAAACAGAAACATCAAAGACAACACATAAAAGGAGGGAGATCTATGTGCACCCGGTGCCGACTTTGAACGGCAATCTGCTATTGGCAGATAATGCTTCCACATCATGATTGCTTCGCCTTCCACTCTTCATCATGAGGCTTATAATGAGACTTTGGACGGCAATCTGCTATATGCAGATAATGCTTCCACATTATGATTGCTTCGCCTTCCACTCTTCATCATGAGGCTTATAATAAGACTTTGGACGGCAATCTGCTATTGGCAGATAATGCTTCCACATTATGATTGCTTCGCCTTCCACTCTTCATCATGAGGCTTATAATGATAGGTCAACAGTGACCATAACCTTTATCCCCTTATATTGAAAATCAAAAGCATAAATAAGCATCAAAGAATTCAGTCTCAAGATCAAGTCCGAAGTGAATTCTTTGTGAATAGATAAAAAGTTTTCGTCAGATACAGTGCGCCTACGACTAATGCCCTTATTCTATGCTGTTTACAAAACTGCAGACTCATCGATACATACAATATTAAACGTCTTCAAATTGAATAGCAACATTTAAGAATAGATAAATTAGCAGCATGGACCAAACATGCACTTTTCGGGTACTTAATCCTCGTCAGTGATCCTCAAATCTAAACAATGTAATATGCCAAAAAAGTATGAAAGTTACTATGTCGAAAAAGCGTACCGAAAAACGTAGCAGGATGGGTGGGATATGATGCTACAGGACTCACGTTTTAGCATTTCTAGAAATTTTGATAACATAAATTTAGGAATGCGTTGAAGAAACGATCAACCGAATTGATCGAACTTGGCTACATGTGCCTTCGTGGACTCTTGGTCCTCCAGCAGTGACACTCACCAAGTGGCATAAATTATAAACGTTTTCAAATTGAATGGCATAATTTAAAAACAGATAAATTGGCAGCATGGACCAGACATAAAACACAGCAAACATACAAACATACAAACATAAAGATGTGCGTAAGAGATGGGATATCCTCATGCAATATAGTTGTGAAGGGTAATAAATATGCACAAAAATAAAGATTTTATGTTCTTGAAGCAAAGCATACGGAAACTGTTAAATCTTACCAACACAGGTTCCATTTACCATGCGGTAATCTTTACAACATCGTTTAAGCCTGAAATTGTTATAATTCATTATTATTTCCATGTACTATTGGCTACAAGTATGAGAAAAAGGAAACACAATTTACCTTTTTGTAAAAGGACCCCTGCGTTGTACGGTTTTGTTTTTGATGTTACTTAATAGTGAAAATATTATTTATTAATTTGTTGCTTATGTGCATCCGTAGGTACCTCTGCGCATTCGGATAAATGGGAGGGGTTTGCACAAGTAATTCAGGTAAAGCCATATTATCATAAGAATATTGCATATGGCCTATAAAGGTGTCACTTGTTGCATATGGATCGCATTCCTTTTATGGATAGCCATTCGTGTTTCGGAACGAACTATGCCAGGTTTCAATGCCTTTGTCGTATGGCCTATTCTCCACTGGCGTTAAACTGATGATAGTTACTTTAGTTTCTATCATCCCAAGATGGCGGACGCAAAAATAGGCAGACTCGATTTGTCCAAATATTGTCTTTTGTGCGATGCATAACAAAAAGTTGAAGCGGCCAATTTGAAGAGAATTGATATAAGATTCCAATTATACCATTAGAGTATATTTTTTCAACGTTATATTCGAGAAAATGCCAGATAAAAAAATCATCGATGATGATAGTAACGCAAAAATGCCCGACAACGCATGATGATAGTAACTGGAAATGAAAATGATAGTAACTCGATGAAATAGTAAAACACTTTATTTTAAAGTTCTGATCTATTATGTCGTTATTAAGGCCTTGAAGTTTCAGTTATATATGAATTATACAATTTTACATACTTTTCGAACATTGCCTTTCAACAAAGAAATTGTGAAAATCGAACACATGTATGTTACGACGTTACGAGATTTGTTGAGGTCATGCAGCAAAACTGATGTTCATTCTTCCCGCCATATACATCGCAAGTGCTACAGTCGTACATTGTGTAACAGAAGAACACAAATAGATAATAACTAATCATTTACAGAAATTTTAAACAGATAACGGCAGTAGAGAAAATATTGTTCATGAGAAATTTGTAATTTTAGCAGAAATATTAATAAGATTAAATTTAAAAGTCCAATTGAATCCATTGTATTGGAGCAATCAACGATTTTGATTACTTCTAAAACAAAATCAGGGGGGGAGGTGGGGGGGCTGAAGTTTCATTTATACATGTATTCTATTTATCACTGATATACAAGTATCGAGTAATCATATATAGGCGGATTCAGACTTTTTGAAAGGGAAATTGAATGCTCAGAAATTCTAAATTCAAAATTGTGTGCCATTTCCTGTCAATTTTTAAAAATTTACATGTAAAACTGGAAGCGCGGCGAACCGAAAATTTTCAAGTTTAATATCTTATTTCAGTCATTGTAGAGATTTAGATGATTTACTTGTGTATATAGGATTGTATTTTGCCTATCTAGGGAAAGTAATAAATTTTGTTTTTTTTTCCAAGAAACATTGCACCAAAAAATTCTACATTATTTAGATCCCTTTGTAAGAACATATATTCTTCTTATATAGCTACAAATATACATGTATCATGTCTTAAAAATGACAAACGATTCAATATTAACCAAAAGGGAAATTCTCTCTCTCTCTCTCTCTCTCTCTCTCTCTCTCTCTCTCTCATTTCACTCATCTGTCAGCTTACCGTAAAAGAAAAGAAAACAAAACAAAAGAAAAGAAAAAAAAAAAACAAAACAAAAAACAAAAAACAAAAAAAAAAAAACAAAAAACAAAAACAAAACAAAACAAAAAGACAAAAACAAACATTGTCAAACAAACAAAAAACCCCCATCTAATATGTCTCAAACGATATAGATGTAGTAAAGTCGGTTATTCTATTTCAGGTCTTTTTTGGAGTGGAGTTTCAAAGGGTTAACTCCGTAACTGAGTTTCGGTGTATAAATACTATTTTCATACTTTTATCAGTCTGTGGCCTCGTCTGATTGTCTATTTTGCCGTCCACAGTTGGGTGTGTAAAGTTGAAATAAATCCTTGATCACAAAGTACAGTTGTAAAAACAATTTTATACCTTCCTAACTTCTAAAATGAATGGATTTAAAGAGCGTTTATTACATAGTGAATAAAAAAGAAATAACAAATTTATCAATATAAATGTATCAACTATGTCTTATTCCGGAAACGTAAGACACTGATTGTCCGTTTAAAACCTAACAATTATAAAACCACATAAATTTTCGTATGAAAGAAAAGTTCGTTTAGTGGGATTATTCATCATTTATTTGTGTAGTTTTACATGAACAAGGAGCACACGTATTATGAAAACTGAAGTATTTCGATGCTTAATAGTCATCTTAGTATGCATGCTTCATATAAGTCCAAATTGGTGACCATATAAGGCGTGTTTACCGTAAACAACTTTGAGAAACGATCTCTCTGGATTTGCGGGTGTTGCATGCAAGCTAGGCGTCTTTTAGATAAGCTTCTCAGTCAAGGAAATGTTTGTGACCGAGGAAGTTCTACGGTCGATATGGGGAACTCGTCATACACTATGATGCCCCACTCTCCAGAATGGTGGAAGATATTCTGTCATAGACCATTTGAACCATCCAACCAAAGATTGTACTCTATGTCTTTCGAAATGGAAGTTACCGGATGTGACAGTTCTAACGAATTGAAGCGGCGGGTGTTGCATGCAAGCAGGAGATGCTTACTCTTCCAAGGCACCTGGTTTCACTCTCATTGTAGGAAGTCCGCTTCTTTTCATGTGGTGGAGGTTTTTATTTGTTTGCTTTTGTTTCTGTTTTATCCTGGTTTTGTATGCCTTCCGTTTCTGATTTTCAGGATTGTCGATTTTGTGCTGTGTACAGGGATATGGTCATTATCCATATTTGTCATTGACTACGTGTACATGGTGATATTCCAGTGGCGGATCAAGGTTAGTGACTTTAAAAGGTCGTTTTCTACTTCAGAAAAATCTGTGGCAGTCATTGAATTTACGTGAAAAGGAAACATCTTGCATGCCTGATTCTTAGTACGTACTGGTTAAAATGTCCTTTCTGGAGTTACTATCATCTCATGAATTTCTAGAGCTTTGAGTTAATATCATAAGAAATTTGCGTTACTTTCGTATTGCCTTAAAATGTTGCTGCCTATTTTCTTCTCTAAACAGACAGATAATAGATATATGAAGACTCCCCTATAATAGTACTTTGTATATGTA
This sequence comes from Pinctada fucata, assembly GCA_028142955.1. Taxonomy (NCBI): domain Eukaryota; kingdom Metazoa; phylum Mollusca; class Bivalvia; order Pterioida; family Pteriidae; genus Pinctada; species Pinctada fucata. The sequence goes on along the minus strand of AP027112.1, from coordinate 48,048,793 downwards.
CATTTCCATCGTTTCTGATTGTTTATAAACACTAGAATAAGTGAAATAAAAGGGAAAAATCGTTTCTGCCTATTTTTGTGCCCGCCATTTTCAGATGATAGTAACTTTAGTTTAACACCGGTGATTATCGTTTTCAGTGGAGTGTGCTGAATTGCATGTTACGACTGTTTTTGAAAATGGAATGCAACGTTCCCAGGATTATCTAACGTCGCTTATCATAACAACGCTTAGGGCTGTTACAATATAAAGGACAAGACTATAATATTGTAACAACCCGGATATGATATCATAATTGGCTTTGGTTTTTTTATTCCACAAGAAAATTGTTTTTGTTTTATTCCACTAGAATCAATTAAGACATCGATTTTCGTGTTTGATTTTCGTTCAATGATTAGCTACGTATGCCGTTTGCCGTGTGAAGCTCGTAAAAAGTTCCCGAGAGGGGTTTGACAGTAAGTGTTGTAATTGTTTTCCCTGACATGATCGCCATAACACTTTCTATATAGACATAATCTCAGACAGTGCATGTTTTGTAGGTATTCCTTTCATTTCCGTGCGTGAACGTCGACGGCAGCTATTGCTAGCCAAACTGGGGATGCTTACTCCTCCAAAGCACCTGGTCCCACCTCTTACTTGCCAGGGGTACGTTTATGCTCAGTTTGATGCTCTATTGTGAGTGCTGTTGAGATGGTCTTAGGATCTTCTTTTACTCATTCAAATTATAAACAATGGTTTAACATGTTGTCACTTTTTCTCATCTCATTTATGTGCTTTCTGCTGTTATCACTGCCATGTCGCCTTGTTGCAGATCATCTCTCAATCACTGTTTTTACCATAGGAAATAATTACATTTTTTTTTGTTTTTTTGTTTTCTTATCTTTATACACTTACCCATTGATATCCTTGCAATAATTTGCAGCTGAGATTTTCAAAAGAGTATATATCATCAAGACCGTGCTTCCTGGAATTCGCATTTCACAACCGATCGCTGCATAAAAAAATTTCTTGAGCAATTCTGTATACAAAGGTCCAATAACATTAAACAGAGTAACTGTTATACTTGAACTATTGAAATTTCTTTTTAAACTTAGAAAAGGAATTCATGAGGGAAAAAGTTTAACATACTGATACAAAAATCTATCTTACATTATAAAGGGAGATGAAAAGTGTGCTACTTGCTGAAATACATTGTCTGATGACAATTCGGTCCAGAGCGCATCATTTGCACTCACGATTATTATGAATATTCTTTAAAAAAATGTGTAGATACTGTGCAATTATACTACATGTAATGAATCTCATAAAAAGGGATAATGATACATATTAAATTTATTGTAGAGTTTTCCATTGATTTTGTGCATTGTCGCAGATTAAAATATATGTGTACATGTTAAAAGTCTTCAAACTCAATACCATCATTTAAGACCAGATACATTTACAGCATGGACCAGACATGCACGTTTCGGTTACTTAACCCTCATCAGTGATCCCCAATCTAAACAGTGTAATATGGCCAAAAAGTGTGAAATTATTATGTACAAAAATGTAAAACACATACAAAAAGTACCTTAATTATCCTTTCTGACTTTCACAAATTCCTTTTCACATCGACGATGAGTGTATAATTCTTTCATTCTATCATTCAATATGAAATAAAAAGTACATACATCTAAGTTCTAAACGTAATATGAAGATCGAAATATTTTCTAATCATATTCAATTGTATGAAAAGTCCTTTTTAGCTCACCTGGGTATACTAATGAGAGTGCGTATTATGATGACGCTGAAGTGATCAAAGTGAATAACGAGAACTATCCCCCACATAATTGATACAGGATGGACAACACGGGATGTACGAATACTCGTCAGAGTATCGTAACGGTTGTAAAAATAAAAGTCAGCGTAGGTGGCGCTACTAAGATCAGTAAATATGGCATTTAAATAATACTTCATGATGAAAGGAATATAAAAATCAAATTTCTGCTGACGTACTATGTTTCTTATATCGAAACCCGAACAAAGATATTAACATGATAGTACAACAGCAGTAGCTTGTTTGTTAATATCTATTTGAATCATGAAGTAAGATTTAAAATAATGAGTTAAAGAAGATTCAACAGCGCTCACAATAGAGCACCAAATTGAGCATCGACGGATCCCTAGCGAGCTAGAGGTGGGACCAGGTGCCCGGGAGGAGTACACATCCACTGTTGGCTAAGAAATAAGAGAAGGGAGGGGATCTCCAACAAGACCCCGTTGCAGTATCAACAGCAAAACACCAAAAACACCCGATGCAGAAACACAAAAGACGAGTACAGCACGATACGGAAAAGAGACACACGACATGCAAACATCAAACACAAAAGACACATAAACCGACGAGACCAAGAAACAATTTGAAATAGGATTTGTTTGGGAGTTATATCCCGTTGTTGAAATAAATAGAAAAAATGCAGGAAAAAATAGATGGTGAGTTCTGTATTTTTCAATGACATTAGATGCATTTTATTCTTTTTAAATTTTTGAATAATTGATGGTTGCATACGTTAAACTAGATAAGATTATATTTGTTCATTAACGAAGGAACAGAGTATTTGAATTGTCCATTTCATGATAACAAGAGGTCCAAGGGGGCCACATCGCTCACCTGAGTTGCAAACATGAGAATAAAAGTGGACAATTAGGTGGAGGGCCTTGAGTACATGCTTCCTTTAACGTTTCGTGAAATTATTAACATCAGTTTTGAAGATGTCAAAAATGCGTCAGCCAATCAGAGCCTTCGATGGCCATATTTGTAAGCCTAATCGGCACGAAAAATACACAATTTGTAGAGGATCAGGAGTACTCACTTCAAGTGAGGTTTCGTGAAATTCTGATCAGCGGTTGCAGAGAAATCGAATATGCGTCAGTCGATCAAAGCCCTCGGTGGCCATATTTGTTGACCAATCGGCACAAAAAACACAAACTTCGTAGAGGACCTTGACTATATTCCTTTTGTAAGGTTTGTGAAATTGTGTGCAGCGGTTGCAGAGGAGAAGTCGAAAATGCATTAGGTAATTAGAGCCCCCGGCGGCCATATTTGCTGACTGATCGGCACGAAAAACAGAAACTTGCACCCAATTGAGCATCGAGCATAGTACGACCCCAAGCAAGCTAAAGGTTGGACCATATGACCGAGAGGAGTAGGCGTCCCCTGTTGGCTAGCCGCACCCGCCGTCGATGCTAACGCACGAAACTGAAAACATTATGTACGAAACATACACTGGCTGAGATAATATCTATATGGAAAGTGCTATGGCGACCATGTCAGGAAAAGACATTCAAAACACTTACTGTCAATCCCCTCGCGGGAAACTTTTTTTACGAGCTCCACACTGCAAATGGCACAAGTGCGACAATCCCAACAGCACGTACAACAGAACTCCAAAATGAGCATCGATGGACCCTAGCAAGCTAGAGGTGGGACCAGGTGTCCGGTCCTACTTCTTGGTAGAGAACCTTGAGTACTTGCTTCCTGTAAGGTTTCATGAAATTTTGTTAAGCGGTTGCAGAGGAGAAGTAGATAATGCGTCAGCCAATTAGAGCCCAAATTCGTAGAGACCGCATATTTGTAACACAAACTCCGTAGAGGCCGCATATTATTGTTATACAAATTTCAAAGCGAAACAGAAACGTCGTGGAGGACCTTGGCTACTCGCTTCTTGTGAGGTTCGTGAAATTTTGTGTCAGCCAATCAGAGCCCTCGGTGGCCATATTTGTAGACCGATCGGCACGAATAACACAAACTTTGTAGAGGACCTTAAGTATTTGCTCGTGAAATTCTGTGCAGCGGTTACAGAGGAGATGTCGAAAATGTGAAAAGTTTACGGCTAACTCCGGACGGACGGACGGAGTTCACGCTATGACATTAGCTCTTGTGAGCTTCGCTCAGGTGATCTAATAAAAAGTCAAGTTGAGACCATAAATCACTGGTGAGCTTTTTTAAATTCAAAGCAGTACTATAACGGAAAAAGATATACATTTGTATTTTATTTCCTTGATGACTTTTGATATGAATTGACACAAAATTTCACGAACTCCTTTGGCTAATAAAGTATAAGTGTCACCCCAACATAAGTGTTCCGGACGTATGCCATTGACATTACCCTATACTTTATGCCTTTTCGCTTTTAACTCTTTACAAAATAATACCACTTCATTTGATATTGCGTTTTCCTCATTGCATTTATTCGATTGTTTTCCTCCTTAATTTGTATAATTGTCTATACTATATGTACACATGAATATATGAGCTGAATGTTAATTAAAGACAGAGTTCTGATAAGAACTTAAAAAACCCGATGAATTTTGGTATAGATTTCGGGGATACCATGAGTGTGTTTACAAGTACTGTCAGGGTATCGGTAAACTGCCTAACGGAAATCTAGGAAGGAGCTCTGATGACGCCTTGCGGTTTACATTTCATAATTTGACGATTCATTTTCATGACATCTAAAGAATGCTTAGTGTTAACCAAAAGCAATTCATATTATATTGATATATATGCACCTCCTCTAATCTTATGTAGAGATCACGCCAGACATTTTCACATCTTCTTTGATTTTTAATTATCTTGAAATAAATTGAAACATTTCATACTTTGATTATACAAGAGGAGAAGAGCTATAGTAATTATATACATTAATGTAATTCAAACAGTTTTTATTTTTGTAAAATATATTTCATATTTAAAGTTTGAAGGTATTTCTTCAGACCATCAAAGTCTGTCAAATGTTTTATTCATACGAATTATTTTTATAGTAAAACAATGCCAAATGATACCAGCACTGTATATTTCATTTATTTCACATATAAGCAATGTATAAAAAGTTTGAAGGGGCACAACTCCACACAATATTGAGCAACATGACCCATATTTGAATCTTGACCTGTATTTCTCAACACAAAGGAGTTAAAGAAGATCCTGACGAAGATCTCGACAGCACTTACAATAGAGCACCAAATTGAACATCGACGGACCCCTAGGAAGCTAGAGGTGGGACCAGGTGACCGTGAGGAGTAAGCATCCCCTGTTGGCTAGCCGCACCCGCCGTCGATGTTCATGCACGAAAATGATCAAATTATATAAAATACATGCACTGTCTGAGGATATGTCTAAAGAAAGTCTATGGCGATCATGTCAGGGAAAATATTCAAAACACTTACTGTCAAACCCCTCGCGGGGAACTTTTTTACGAGCTCCTCACGTCAAAGGGCATAAGTGTGACACAAATGAGTTAAAGAAAATCCTGATGAAAATCTCAACAGCACTCACAATAGAGCACCAAAAAGCTATAATTTCATCATTTTCTGTCATAGTGTTCATCTTATTGTCTGGAAACCACAAAAATATTGATTTATTTCCCACGTTTCAAGGGGAATAACTCTGTATAAGATTGCGCGAAATATTCATAATATACATAATATGTATTTTTTAGTGTTAAAGCTTAATCCAAGAAATGAATTGAATAACTGTAACGGGTTTTCTCTAAATGTTCGGAAACCACAAAGTATTGCATTTTTCGAAGTTTCAAAGGAAAACTCTACACAAAATTGAGCGATATGACCCATTTTCGAACTTGACAAGTACTTCTTGATGTTGAAGCTATGAATATATTATCTAAAGCAGTTTACCATTACATGTCTGGAAACAACAAAATGTTGAAAGTGTCTAATTTTCAAAGGGCATAACTCTGCATAAGATTGAGCGACATGAACCATATTCGAACTAGACCTGTATTTCTTCGTGTTAATGATGTATTCAAGAAATGTCTTGATTATTTGTGACGGTTTTCCTTCCAATAATCGGAAAACACTTAATATTATAATTGCATTATTATCATAACTCTGTTTTAAACATGATTCGAACTTGACCTGTGTTTCTTGATGTAAAAGCTGATCAAATAAATACAAAGGAATTACCTATCAGAGATTTAGTCTCAAAGTCGAGCAGGCAAGGAAAAATTATGAGAATTACCATTGGAACGGTTGTAAACCTAGGAATGAACAACATTCCGAAGTGAGACTATTCCTTTAAATGCCGGGAAACCACAGGTGGGACGGACGGACATGTGCATCACTATGAACCTCTGCCATTTTTGGCGGTGTTATAATAAATTGCTGGTCAACTACCCGAAAAGTACGTATTTGGTCAATGTTGCAAATTTATCTGCTTTTAAATGATACTATGAATTCGAAGACGTAACATTTGTGCCAATTTTTGAGTGTCACTGCTACGAATTTTAGAATATAATATTATTGTTACAGTCAAATCTGTCTTAAAGTGACCCTCTTTTTAGCAACTTTCTGCTTTACACGACCTGTTTTTTTACTCTAGAGCAATTTACCTTCAAGTAATCTGTATATAACGACAACCTGTTTAACGGGATAACGACCTTAATTTACATGTCCTGTACCGAATTTCGAATCAGTATATGTTTAGTGCTTATGACTCAAAATACATTATATTTTACATAGAATCTCCTAATCAGTATCTTTCATAAATAAACCTTCTGTGATATGTACTTTCTAGATAGAATATAATTTGGTTTTATCTGTGCAATGTGATTTATTAATAGCTAGACGCATAATTTAATGCATACTGTAATTCATTTAATTGTATCGCTCAAATTGTTTCGGTCAAATGTTAAATGTCTTAAAATTCAATAGCATCATTTAAGAACAGATCAATTTGCAGCATGGACCAGACATGTACGCTCGTCAGTGATCCTCAATCTAAACAATGATTTATGGCCAAAGAGTGTGTAAATTATGTCCAAAAATGTATCGAAAGTTGTAGCATGATGTGTGGGATATGATGCTACAGGATCCATCCATGTTTTCGAAATTTCAAGACTTTTTGATAACAGAAATGTCCAAATGCGTTGAAGAGACAGACGATCTACCAAAGTTAATTGAAATGTTTAACGTCTCCAAAGTCATTTAATTTGCAGCATGGACCAGACATGCACGTTTCGGGTACATGACCCTCGTAATTGATCCTCAATATAAACAATGTATTATGGCCAAAGAGTGTGAAAATTATGTCAAAACTATTGCTGAATATGCGCGAGAAATATTTCATTGACCAAAGTCAGATCAGCTTGAACCTGTAGTTACTACCTGTCTTATGTTACCTAATTTCTAATTTCATTGCAAAGTCACAATAGACAGGTTTGACTATATAAAAGACAATGTCAATCGAAAAAAAATAATAATGAATTACTATAAGCGTCAGATCTATTGAAAATAATAGTACAGTGATATAACTATGCAACAACTTTTTTATCGCTGGATGTTTCTTTCAGACAGTACCTAGATTAAAGATATTGTTTTCATTTTCGTGCATGGACATCGACGGCGGGTGCGGCTAGTTAAACAGGCGATGCTCACTTCTACCGGACACCTGCTCCCACCTCTAACTTGCTAGGGGTTCGTCTATTGTGACATTTCTGGATTAGACACTTTTCTATTTGGCAATCTCGGCCGGGGGTTAAGTGCAGCCAAGAGGACGCCTACGGTTACCTGGTCTTGCCTCCGTTTGATAGTTCATTATTACCTTTTTTTAATAAAAACATATATTCCATGTTCCCTGGACTTTTTACTCAAAGCTACAAATAATAAACAAAGATTGGATCTCCAACAACACTCGGTTGCAGCACCCATAGTACAACAAAGAAAAAACCCGCTCAGTGCTAAAAAAAACCCACAGAGTTGACACGCACAGAAAGAGACGCAAAAGGTACAAGGAACGCCAAATCACATAGAAACATCAAACGTAAATTGCTACACAAAACCAACGAGACCAATATGCCGACTTAGGACGGTCATCTGTCACGCTAGTAGCAGAAGGTGTCTTTATCCAGATTACGTGTACACAATCCTCCCGGTTTCCCGATTACACAGAGGTCTCGGAGAACGTACAATTGTGATGTATAATAAATTGTAGTTCTTCTATGGTATGCTTCTAAACGTATTTTATTAATTTATAATAATGATGAAGAATACTAATTTTTCCATGCTTCAACACTGGACAACAAAATGAATTACTTAATATGGGGCATTTAGGTAGTCTTCAACAGTTACTTTAAAATCATTGAAAGAATAAACACACCCGTGAGATAATTATTTCTATTATTAATTATATGTCTCTTGGGGCAATTTCATGTCACAAAATTGTTTTTTTTTTATACAATTGGCCTGTAAGTTCTCAAAAGTCTTATTTAAGGGTACGTTTTGTTGTTTTACTCATCAGAAATATATTGATGTAAGAAAAAATAGTGCCTTTTAGAGGGAGGCTTTGAAAATTATGATATATTCACTTTTGATTTTTCAATATTTTGCTGATGTTGCTTCAAACGGCGCGGGTATTATTAGAGATATCATCCTGTCTATCATGCTTCCTAACGTATCTGTGTAAATTTGTGTGTGTTGTGGGTTGGGTTGCATTCGATCCCCCTCAGAATCAAACTCTAAGTGGATTCATTCTATTGTGCTGGAGTATGTTGTGTTCTATTTGTCGGTGTTGTAGTTTTCCGTGTTTCCTGTTTTTCTTTTTCGTAATGACCGAACAAGTGTTGTTTGGCACGCTTTAATTTATTGTGCGCACCTTGAAATGTTTTTCTTCATTTCATTTATTATTATTTGTTATAGAGTTAAGTCACCTACAATAAATTTTGCCAATTCTTTTATTCTTAACCATGATCAAACGTCCAAAGTAAGAACGCTTCTTTCTTATAAATCCAGCAAGAGAAATGCATGTCATCCAAAGTTCAATTTTCCTACTCATGCCTACTTAATAAGATGATTTTACATTGTATATGTTACATGATAATTTGAGATTCGACTAAAGAAGAGCAAAAGAAAATTGATCTTACAGCGGATGCATTATAATTGTGGAAAACTGACCTGACCTGACCGGGATTGGGTTTGATGGGGAGCTTATTTTCACCTGGTCATCAGAGGAGTTTTCTTCTGAGCAGGTGATACAAGCTATGGAAATTACACTAAATGGGTATTTACTCTGATAACTTACATGCACTTAATAGTCTATCTATCCTGAGAATTTGATTGACTCATCATTTTGGGTTCATTAGATTGGCTCCGTCACTTTGCAAAAACAATTTCTGATTTCTCTGGACTCTATGGATTTTCACTGGATAGTACTGTAATTTGTGTTTCTGTAGTGCTGTGGTTGAAAGAAATCTTTGTTGTTTTCGTGTTTTCGCGTTGTCATCATAATCATTATGCGTTTTATTTTAAACATCCAAATTACTGAAGATATTTAAAAACGGAAAAATTGTACGAATTAAAATATGTCTTATTTTGAAGTGAACAATTACATATAGTACTAAAAAGATATTATCAGTATGACAAATATTGTAGACGAATAATGTATAGTTTTTTTTTCAAAATGAAGAATGGATTATTTGAATTTGTAAACAAAAGAATTTATTTTTCTTGAGAGCAATTGCTTTATAACTTATTTTGTCAGGCAATATAATGTTTATCGCATTTCCTTGATGACTTGAATTATTATTGGAAATAAAGTACAAATGTCACCCAATCACAAGTGTTCCGGTTGTATATCATTGATATAACCCTGTGGTAAATTTCCGATTTCCTGTAGGATTATTTCGAAGTAATCTCTGTCTAATATTCAAACTGAAAACACTTGATCAATTATTATTTTTTCCTCATTACATTAATTTGGTTGTTCTCTTCCTTGTTTCACAGTATATGCTATTTGTACAGAAAAGGACAATACATTTTCTCATAAATATCATAAGGCGCTGATCAACAACTAGATATACGAGTATAATTATGAATGATATAAAGTTAACACAAGACCCAAATAAAATTCAAATATGAGAAACAATTGGCAAATTCAACACGAAACAGATTAACATAAGCATTGATCATGAATTTACGATCGTATAAATTGAATATTGTAATGCGTATAATTCTTAAAATCGTGCGTAGTAGATAATATAAATTTTCCGTATAGATCAAAACATTTTGGAAATAGCTTGTAATGGACTTTAATGATTTTCCCTATACATTGTATGTATAATGCACTGAATACATAAATTACTATTTTTTTACAAAACAATTTTGGTTACCATGGAAACGAGGTCTGTCAATTTATAGCATTTTAAAAATGATCGTATATGTAATCCATATTTGGATATTATGTTGCCATGGAATTCATTGTCAAAACTAATTGGTATTTACAACTTATGAGTTTTAAAAACCTTTCTATTTAGAAAATGAAATGAATTTTGACATTTCTTTCAATTATCCAAAATCATATCAAATAAACATCAGAGAAAGCAGAAAATTGACTTAAAAAGAGTCAAAATTATTGCCTTTTTTGTCCAATATTTACCATTTTTGAGCAGAAATGAACCTAATGTCAGGCTGTTAACACCATGTTAAAAGAAAATATAGTTTATCTGATAAATAGAAACATCGAAAAAAAATTAGTTGGACTTTGTTTTGTTTTTTTCCTAAATATTTTGGTCAAAATTGGTTGCAATGGCAACATTTCATTTAACTCCTGAAGACTACATCTTTTTAAATTAATTTTGGTATTGTTAAAGTTACGTATAATGCTAAATCTGTATGTAGTGGCAACAGGAGGAATTATTCATTGCTTGCAATTGGGTATTTCCAAAATTTATCAAGGTCATTGTTCATAATTTTTCGCTTCACTGTCATATATTTGTATCGGATATGTTTCTTTCGATGGGAGGAAAAACATTAGTTTAGAACATTTCTCAGTTTCTTACAAAACTTATGACAATCTCATATTTTCAAATTTGTATTTATGGAGTACTAGCTATAAATCGAGGATATCACTGCTTTTGAAGTTTGTATAACTTTTCTCAATTAATAGGGGATATATCCAATATCACAATGTATGCGTTCGTTTTTTTCAATTTCATGTGATTTCTAAGTTACTGACTCTCACATCTTTGAAAAAATATAGAATTTCATCAAAATTGGGGAATCGCAATCCCAGTGACCTTGAAATGGGGACCTGTGATCTTGAAAATTTTCAAAATGATTTTTTTTAATAAATAATGCTCTTTAAGATGCACTGATAAAAATTGCTTAACAATATATAAGGGACAGCTTAAATTTGACCAGTAAATTACTCTATGATTACATGTATTGTATTGTACTGAAGGTCACCATGGTAACCATTTTCATACCCTTTTTAATAATTTTTTTACGAGGTATCACACATGTTTTTACATTTTCTTAAAGCTCGAGAATTATACTTAAAAGATAATTGGTAAAAAAAATTCCAGTTAAGCAGACATCTTTGCCCTTAAAACTGTGCAAAATAATGCAAAATAAGGCGCTTTTTCGTTCTTAAATAGGGCCTCTTCAGAACAAGTTTATACCTTCATTATGAACACACCGACATGAAGAATAGCTGTTACAAGCATATCACTTGTTTAATATTTATACTATGAAAAGATATATGGAAAACAATTAGGATATTTCAGTTGACTACAATTATTGTTGCTATGGAAACGAGCCCTCTCATTATCAATATTCTCCAGATACTAAAAAAATTGAGATATAGTTTCCATGGAAACGAAAATTGTATTTGTAAAAAAGGAATTTATTTGTCATCTCAGTTTACCTTCCATACCAAAAATGTGTTTGTGTCAGTATCTTGAATAAACCATAAAGGCGACGGAAAGTATTTCCTAAATAATTCATTATAATTTTCGTACTGATTATATTCAAAACAGTACTTACCTGTAATTTTGTAAACCTTATATCACCGGACTGAAACTCTTCCGATGACCTAGTGAAAGTAAGCTCCGCCCGTTAATGTCGGTTTGCTACGACAATATCCACTGCGGCGAAGCACGTTATATGCAAATAATCTCTTACACGGGAATCTCCTTCGATTAAACAAGGTAAATTATGTCTAAATCTATCTTATGTGAATTTATTTTAAGCCTATCATACGAGGATCATTCTCAATTATATGATGGTAATCTTTTCTGGTAAATAATAGAGGTATATCCAGAGAACACTTAAGAAATTCATTTAAATTTAGATTTAGACAGTATTAACCTTGTTTAATCGAAGGAGATATCCGTGCCAGAGATTATTTGCATATCACGTGACTGGCTACAGTGAAATCGAGACGATAGTATATGTCAAACTGAAGCATTTTGCGAAAGACCTATAGTTAAGATGAATTTGACCGAAAGTTGTTGAACGGAAAAGTGTCGACTTTTTTTCCAAGACACCGTAGAATAATGATTTCTTTAATTTCCGATCTTCATGAAATAAACGCCTACAGGAAGGGGACTACGTTTGCGTATATAAACATTTATCGAAAATGAAGTTCATCTAACAATCATTGTGTTAACATAAGTTTACAACAATCGACATGATAAAGTCCTTTCAGTGCAAAAACTTGATTAATCGTTTATGCTTTCAATGCGAAGAAGGTAGAAGTAAATAAATAATGTTCCCTCATATTTTCTTCGAAGAAACCTTTTTTTAAAGGAAGTTCCGGCATTCGCCATTGAAATCAATATGAAATCATGTATTTTCGATGTTAAACATTTTCAAATTCAATAGCATAATTTTAGAACAGATACATTTGCAGCATGGAACAGAAATGCACGTTCCAGGTACTTAAACCCCGTCAGTGATCCTCAATCTAAACAATATAATATGGCCAAAGAGAGTGAAAGTTATAATATCCAAAAATGTACCGAAAGACGTAGGAGGATGGGTGGGATATGATGCTACAGGACCCCCGTTTTAGAAATTGGAAAGAAATGAGAAAAGACACTTTAGAATGCATTGAAGAAACGATCAACCGAGGTCGATCGAACTTATCTACATGAGCACTCGGAGATTCCTGGTCTACCAGCAGTGACAATCACTAAGTGGTACCAATGATAAACGTCTTCAAATTCAATAGCATAATTTTAGAACAGATAAATTTGCAGCATGCAGCATGGACCAGAAATGCACGTTTCAGGTACCTACCCCTTGTCAGTGATCCTCAATCTTAACAATGTAATAAGACCAAAGAGTGTGAAAGTTATAATGTCCAGGAATGTACCAAAATATGTAGCAGGATGGGTGGGATATGATGCTAAATGACCTACGTTTTAGAAATGTCACGAAATTTTGAGAACAGAAGTTTTCGAATTCTAAATCAAACCGAAGTCGATCGAAGTAGGCTGCATGTGCCAATGTTTTAACCCATTAATTTATTCAAGGTGTCAAACTTTAGGGGACTTTGCACTTCTGCCGTTCAGAGGACATGGAATCTTGGGCGAATAGTTAAAGCAGATCTGATAACACAAAAGATAAAATGGTTGGTATTTGGGCCCTTCTCCTCCTCAGTTATCAGTAGAACTGTTGGTTTTTGCAAACAATATGCATACATTTTCGCTCTGTCATCGGTTTTGTGCATTTACGCAATCCCGTGGAAGTACAACGTCAAAAATGCTAAGACCCATGAAAATATCCGCTAGCAACAATAATGTGTCAATGAATAGAGTATAATTTTTAAAAATAATCCTCTAATAACTAGAGATTATTTGCCTGTCCCATGTTATGCTACAGTGTTATCATTCATTAGAATTCAAAACTCTAACTCTTTCAGCAATATTTTAGCACTTGTACCAAAATGGAGAATATTCTAATTTGAATGTCTTCTAAAGCAAAACGAACTCTTTTAAACTATTTCTGGTATCTACAGACTTTCTTTTCCAAGAGGCAAATGAGTTCTTTCCACGATCTCTTTAGACAATCTATTCTTTTCTTATGTGTGCAGTGTATGCAAATCGAGTTCCAAGCACTATCAGAAAGTTGGGTAAAATGAATTCTAGTATCATATTTAAGAAAATACTCATTTCCTTTTCAATATTCCATGACAACCTTTATTGCTACTTCGTAAAAATATATTTCTTATAGAATGACAAATATGGATAATGACCATATCCCTGTTTACAGCACAAAATCGATAATTCAGAAAATCAGAAACCGAAGGCATACAAAATCAGGACAAAACAGGAACCAAAGCAAATAAACAAAAACCACCACCATATGAAGAGAAGCACGTATAGAAAAAGTACAGAAAAGTATAGAAAAGCTATTACCCCTTTAAAGAGAGGCAATTAGCAATTGGTTGCAAAGACATAAAAACGATTTTTTTGCTAATAGGAAAATAGAGGATTAAATTAAAAAAAAAAACCCTTAATTTGTTTTTAAATCCTTTAATTTAAGTACTTGAGCAAGGCATCGGGTCGTTTTGCACTTTTCCCCTGATGATGAAGGGCAAATGACCAATCCTGAGGAGAAAATATTCTCATTAAGAGGTAAAAACGCCCGCCATGAGGGGCGAAATGATCCATGACGGATGGTTGGTGCGTCCATCAAGTTGTCGAGTGGCATTGGTGGTGGTAGGGGTAGGTCTACATCCATGACGACGTACATGTAGCAACTGATGCTGAGTGGAGAAGATAGTGGTGTTAAGGGTAGGCCCACATCAATGAAGTCGTAGGAACTTATGCTGAGTGGAGAGGGTAGGCCCACATCAATGAAGTCGTAGGAACTGATGCTGAGTGGAGAGGGTAGGCCTACATCAATGAAGTCGTAGGAAGTCGTAGGAACGGGCCCTGTCCAAACCTCTTTAGAGAAGACAGGGCCCCGACCACCTGTCCTCTCTGAATGTCAGTCGGACTCCTCGGGTGATTACATACATGAGCTCGCTACAGCCGGCAGAGCACGGACTGTATTACGCATGCCCTCTTTTTATATCCATTTACATATTTATCTGTGTCTCTGGGGCCTCTGCGTTTTGCGGTCTTGTTTGTGTGATGTCATCTTACAGTGAGGAGGTTGTTTTACACCACAATTGTACGTTCTTCGAGACCTCTGGGTAATTGGAGAAGTGAGAGGGTTGCGCGCACGTAATCCAGGATAACCACACCATTTGCTACTTGCGTGACAGATGGCCGTCCAAAGTCAGCACCGGTTACCCATTGGTCTCGTCGGTTTATGTGTAGTCTTTTGTGTTTGATGTTTACATGTCGTGTGTCTCTTTTCCGTCTCGAGCTGTACTCGTCTTTTGTGTTTTTGTATCGGGTGTTTTGGTGTTTTACTGTTGATGCTGCAACGGGGTCTTGTTGGAGATCTCCTCCCTTCTCTTTATGCTGAGTGGGGAGGGTAGGCCCACATCAATGAAGTCGTAGGAACTGATGCTGAGTGGAGAGGGTAGGCCTACATCAATGAAGTCGTAGGAACTTATGCTGAGTAGAGAGGGTATGCCTACATCAATGAAGTCGTAGGAACTTATGCTGAGTAGAGAGGGTAGGCCTACATCAATGAAGTCGTAGGAACTTATGCTGAGTAGAGAGGGTATGCCTACATCAATGAAGTCGTAGGAACTTATGCTGAGTAGAGAGGGTATGCCTACATCAATGAAGTCGTAGGAACTTATGCTGAGTAGAGAGGGTAGGCCCACATCAATGAAGTCGTAGGAACTTATGCTGAGTGGAGAGGGTAGGCCCAAATCAATGAAGTCGTAGGAACTTATGCTGAGTGGAGAGGGTAGGCCCACATCAATGAAGTCGTAGGAACTGATGCTGAGTGGAGAGGGTAGGTCCACATCCATGAAGTCGTAGGAACTGATACTGAGTTGAGAGGATGGCGGTAGGGGTAGGTCTACATCTACGAGGTCGTAGTTACTGATGGTGATTGGAGAGGGTGGTGGTAGGGGTGGGTCTACATCCATGAGGTCGAAGGAACTGCTGCTGAGTGGAGAGGGTAGGTCAACATCCATAAAGTCGTAGGAACTGATACTGAGTGGAGAGAGTAGGTCCAAATCCACGGAGTCGTAGTAAATGATGGTGAGTGGAGAGCGTGGTGGTAGGGGTAGGTCTACATCCACGAGGTCGTAGTAACTGATGGTGAGTGGAAAGGATGGTGGTAGGGGTGGGTCTACATCCATGAGGTCGTAGTAACTGATGATGAGTGGGCAGGATGATTGTGGTAGGGGTAGGTCCACATCCATGAAGTCGAAGGAACTGATGCTGAGTGGAGAGGATGGTGGTAGTATCGGTAGGTCCACATCCATGAAGTCTTAGGAACTAGTGCTGAGTGGAGAGGATGGTGGTAGTATCGGTAGGTCCACATCCATGAGGTCGTAGTAACTGATGGTGAGTGGAGAGGGTGGTGGTAGGGGTATTCCAAATCCATGAAGTTGTAGGAACTGATGATGAGTGGGCAGGATGTTGGTGGTAAGGGTAGGTCCACATCCATGAAGTCTTAGGAACTGGTGCTGAGTGGAGAGGATGGCGGTAGTATTGTTAGGTCCACATCCATAAAGTCGAAGGAACTGATGCTGAGTTGAGAGGGTGATGGTAGGGGTAGGTCTTCATCCATGAAGTCGTAGTAACAGATGCTGAGTTGAGAGGGTGATGGTAGGGGTAGGTATACATCCATGAGGTCGTAGTAACTGTTGGTGAGTGGAGAGGGTGGTGGTAAGGGTATTCCAAATCCATGAGGTTGTAGGAACTGATGCTCAGTGGATAGGGTGGTGGTGGTAGGGGTAGGTCCACATCCATGAAGTCGTAGGAACTGGTGCTGAGTTGAAAGGATGGTGGTACATCTTCAAATGGCTGTGAAACGCTTGTGTTGGCGGTGGCAAATCTGGTCGAGTTGTTGATGGCGAAACCGGTTGAGTCCTGTTGAGTGGATGGTGGCGAGTCCGATTGAGTGGGAAGTGACGAGTTCGGGTTGAATGGTTGGTCGCGAGCCTGGTTGAGTCATTTGTGGGAAGTCCGGTTGAGTGGTGAGTGGCGAGTCTGGTTGAGTAGTTGGTGGAAAATCTGGTTGAGTGGGTAATTGCTAGTCTACGTTGAGTGGTTTTTGGCGAGTCTGGTTGAGTGGCTGTTGGTGAATCTGGTTAAGTGGTTTGTCTGGTTGGATGGTTGGTCTGTCCGGAAGAAGAGTCCTTTCACAAGGTCTGCAAACGAAGCGGATGGTTGCTTTTGACTTTGGTGGATTGCAGAGATGTTGCTGTGTTACACCGGTATTGCATATACGATGTTGCCATTCCTGACAGACATCGCATACAAGACGAAGTTGTGCCCGGTAACTGGTCGTGAACAGTCTATACATATATCTGCATACATGGCTGATAAAGCCGTTGAATATTAAACGTCTTTAAATTCATTAGCAGCATTTGCTGAACACCATGACGGTATCCGTATATATGCACCTACACTGAACATTAAGCGGTCGATTTAATGATTTAAACGGTTACCGATCAGAGAGTTAATTACGTGCCGAAGCCGTGAATAAATAAAGATGGTACGTATAAAGAGGGGCGAAACGACTTACATTACGGGCAAACTTGAAACTTCGAAAAATCTCTGATTCCGGAATTGGAAATCAAATTTCTGAAATTTTATCTGTTTTTAAATGATGTTATTGAATTTGAAGACGTTTAACATCCGAATAGTAGGGCGAAACGACACACTATTGATAAAGAGTTCTTAAAAAAAGGGCAAAACGACCCAACGTGAGTGGCAAAATTACCCAAGATGAGAGGTGAAACTCACTGACGAGGGTTAAGTAACCGAAACGTGCATGTATGTTCCATGCTGCAAATTTATCTGTAACAGTGAAACGACACACTATGAGGAGCGAAACGATCAACCTTGAGGGCGAAACTACATTCCCAGAGGGGCAAAACGACCCGGACGAAGTGGAAAGGGACGGAACAACCAGGAACCCTTGAGCAAGTCTACTGAACCATTTCATACACCAGTGATCTAGACAAACGTAAAGAACAATCTGTAATCACAAAAGGAATGAAGCCTTTTAAGCAAGAGAGTTCTTACTCCTTTATACATGTTACATACAAAGGAACATTTGCCGTGTCTGTGGTACCATTGTAGTTAATGTACAATGATATAATGACTTCTGTTTTCAGTTTGGTTTAAAACTGAGGACATTTCTTACCAAAACAGTACCTTTCCTCGCTCACATGATATTAATCTATAAAGACAGGTGAGCAAATGAGGACTAATTATCGATAAGAATATAACTGCATGATCAATTATAAATACATTTGCACATTGATATTGACTCCTTATTGAATGAACGCATCGTGCACTAAAGATTAAAAAGGATTTTTTTTAAAACAAAAAAGGTATCTATTTTAAATTTTAAGGCATGTTCTAGCAATTTTACAAACAAATACAGGATTTTCTTTGAGACAGAATTATTGCTTTTATTGATAACTATGCTTAGGCCATTTCTTGTTTTTATTCTGTTTTGCGTCCTTTTGAAATTGAGAAATCTACTAGACAGCCAGGGAGAAAAACAAATAAGCTTTTAAATCAAAGTTTCAATTTCATATTGTGTGACTGTGTGCTTATTTCATTTGATCATCTTGACATATTTTAGTGAACAAAAGAATGAAAGACAAGATGTCATTGGATAAATTTACATTTTTACCTGAAATAGTAAAAAATGTACAATTATTCTCTAATTTTTGTAAAAACACATTTAATTTGGAAAAGATCATATATTTTCATTTTGTTTTGTTTTATGACTTTGGGCTCAAAACCTACCAGCACGAAGACGCAAAACAGAAAATAGCAAAGAAATGGCCTTATTGTATTGAATTCGAATGTGCTTGGGATAAGCTTATTATCATAATGTGTTGTCCGGTGTCAACATTATTCTATGTTTGTGATGTAGACTTTGGTACAAGTAATTGCCGACTTTGTGTTGACAAATATGGATAATGAATTAGGAATTAAAGTTTGAATATGAAACGGCTAGTAATTAACTAAACTAGGAAATTAACAATAAACTTTTTTGAAACAGTGAAAAACAAATCAAATTCCTGAACACTTGATTTCTGCAAGTGTTAAAAATGTATTCAGTATACGATGTATCTACCCTGTTGTTGCAGATATTGAAATTAGGATTTAGGATCACTGATGAGGGTTAAGTACCCGAAACGTGCATGTCTGGTCCACGTTGCCTATTTATTTGTTCTTAAATGATGCTATTCAATTTGAAGACGTTTACATTTATACCACTTGGTGAGTGTCACTGCTGGTGGACCAGGAGTCCCCGAGGGCACATGTAGCCAAGTTCGATCAATTTCGGTTGATCGTTTCTTCAACGCATTCTAAATTTCTGTTATCAAAATTTCTTGAAATTTCTAAAAAGTGGGTCCTGTAGCATCATATCCCACCAATCCTGCTACGTCTTTCGGTACCCTTTTTCGACATAGTAACTTTCATACTTTTTGGCATATTACATTGTTTAGATTTAGGATTTAGGATCACTGATGAGGGTTAAGTACCCGAAACGTGCATGTCTGGTCCACGTTGCCAATTTATTTGTTCTTAAATGATGCTATTCAATTTGAAGACGTTTACATTTATACCACTTGGTGAGTGTCACTGCTGGTGGACCAGGAGTCCCCGAGGGCACATGTAGCCAAGTTCGGTCAATTTCGGTTGATCGTTTCTTCAACGCAATCTAAATTTCTGTTATCAAAATTTCTTGAAATTTCTAAAAAGTGGGTCCTGTAGCATCATATCCCACCAATCCTGCTACGTCTTTCGGTACCCTTTTTCGAAATAGTAATTTTCATACTTTTTGGCATATTACATTGTTTAGATTTAGGATTTAGGATCACTGATGAGGGTTAAGTACCCGAAACGTGCATGTCTGGTCCACGTTGCCAATTTATTTGTTCTTAAATGATGCTATTCAATTTGAAGACGTTTACATTGAAGCGTTCTATGCAGAGTTGCAGGAGAAAGATTTATGCAGGAAGGGGACTTTCATCGCTTTGCGATTCATAATTTTATTTTATTTCATGTATGTTTCAAAAATAAGTTCGCTTATTAGTAGCTTTTGGATTCCGATTTTGTATGTTGTGCTTGATTTTCATTCACTTATGGGACAAATTTGTTGCCTGTATGGAGCTGTTGTGTAGGGTGTTGCATGCAATCAGGAGACGCTGACTCTCCCCGTGCACCTGGTCTCATTTCGGAATGTTGTTGATTCCGGGGTTAGCAACTGTTCCGATGGGAATTCCCACGATTTGGCTTTGCCCTCTCGGCTTTGAGACTAAATAGCAGTTAGGTAATTCTTTGGTGTATATTTGAGGATATAATCTTATTTATTGAATACTTTTTTCTACAGAAATAACGACTATATAATGGCAATACGAGAAAGCGTGATGTTAACGACATATCTCATTTTGAAAGTATATGCGGAAAATCTTTGCGAGGGTAAAAACGGGTATGTATTAAAATATAAATATAGATAAAAAAGCAAACGATAATAATCCGGAAATATGTTTTAAATCAATTCCCATCAATAAGAGTGATAATTTTAGAATAGAAAATATTGTTTTTACCTCCATATTGTATCAGACTTGAACGTTAGGTACTTCTTTGATGTTTATTTGAGTCAATGTCATGTCCACTCTTCACGTTTCTGAGCAACAGTACATTCAATTTACAGAACAGAAAGGAAGGCATCCAGGAGCTAATGAAAATACCGAATGAAACAAGACACACAAAGAAAGTCATAACCGTATTGAAAAATTCATGAAACCACAAAAATAAGGTTGATGTTGACTTTGAACGGCCATTCGCGAGCTGGGGTAATCCGCAATACGTGCATAAAAGCATGACTCTATACACGTTCATTGAGAGATGCCAAATCGCACACAGAATATGTAACATTTAGAATTCGAATTGTATGGTTATGATAAGATTAAAATAAAAAGCCGACAAAGATTAAATAACTTTTGCTCTCTTAGTTTATAAATAAGAAAGTAAAATACAATTATACATCAATCTTCAAAGGATTATTTTTCACAATTTCAGAATTAAAAGATGTTGTAGAGACTACCGCATGGAAAATGGAACATGTGTTGGTAAGAACAGAACTGTGTCAATGAAAACATTATAAACATACATTTCTCGTATTTCACAGCAATAAAATCTATTGTTGCTGATTCAATTTTTTTTACTTAAGAAATAAAAAATGACAAGCCGGGCTATATTGTCTCGTAATGCCCGAGCGTCCTCAGCGAATCACATTTATTACCGAGCCGCGTCAGCGGCGAGGTGATAAATGTGATTGGCTGAGGACGCGAGGGCATTATGAGACAATAGAGCCCGGCTTGTCATTTTTTATTTCTATTCTAATGATGGCCAAACTTAGATCAATGAATCACACACGACAAAAATTGATTCTTGGTAAAAACCAGTTCCTGCCGGTTTATCTGCTTTCTGAAAATGGGTAGGCGTGGCTTATCGCTATAGGGCCTATATTGGAGAATAGAGCCCGGCTCGCGTCTGTTGTCTTTATAGGGAAAAAAGATTCAAGTCATATTAGAATCCTAGTTAATATCTTTCAGGGAATATCGCATACCTTCTGTACATTTTGTTGTTTGGTCATTCATATTTGTTTGCCTATTGTATTTAGAATATGAACGTAGAATGGGATGATCTCTGACGTCAGAGTTGCAGTTCATCCTTTTTCTATGCATATATATGTACCTGAAGACCTGTGGTCAGCATATAATACTCACCAAATCTCTCCCGAATATTAATATACACGTAGGCAGATGACTTCATAATAGAAACGGCGAGGTTGTTGATTTTTTTCTGGACGGTTTTTTCTCTTTATCAATCGCCTTGACGATTTAGGGAATCAGTAGCTTCTGACGTTATGTTTGCGGACGGTAAATTCTGATTTTACGATTGCATACTGAGCTTTTCTGGCGACGCTTTAGCACTGAAATAAATCAAAAAATGTACAGAAGCCATACGATATTTCCAGAAAGATATTAACTAGGAGTAAAAAAATTGTATGAGCAACAATGAACAAGTCTTCAGGTACATCCCTTCATCGCCTTCTTATGGCGTGTTCATATCTCAGTTGATACGCTATGCCAGAGCAAGTACAAAATATTCCGATTTTGCTCTGAGAGCTAGGCGTCATTCAAATAAGCTTCTCAGTCAGGGATATGTTTGTGACCGACTAACATCGTCACCGAGGAAATTCTACGGTCGATATTGGGAACTCGTCATATACTATGATGTCCCACTCTCCGGAATGGTGGATGATATTCTGTCATAGACCATTTGAACCACCCAACCAAAGATTGTACTCTATGTCTTCCAAAATGGAAGTAACCGGATGTTACAATTCTACCGAATTGAAGCGGCGGGTGTTGCAAGCAAGCAGGAGATGCTTACTCTTCCTGGGCACCTGGTCTCACTCCCATATCGGCAGGTCGCTTCTTTTCATATGGTGGAGGTTTTTGTTTGTTTGCTTTGATTCCTGTTTCATCCTGGTTTTGTATGCCTTCGGTTTCTGATTTTCTGAATTGTCAATTTTGTGCTGTATGTATAGGGATATGGTCATTATCCATATTTGTCATATTTACCGTTCGCAAGCATTAGGTCAGTATCTAGTTATTCCCATTCTAATGCAATCTATACTGTTGTGAATATAAAGCAAAATGTGACGTAATCAACGTCAAAGCCTAGTACGTTCTCGTTTTACAGCCGTAACTTAGTAACAAACAACCAATGACACTCGACGTTATATCGACATTGCATTCGAATCGACGTTTAAATGGTTAAATGCATCACGTGACGTCATTTGCTTAAAGCTGTTGCAGAAGTAAATAGGTAATTCTAATATGACTTGCGTCATCAGCCAATCACATTTATCACCTTGCCGCCGACGCGGCTCGGTAATAAATGTGATTGGCTGAGGACGCTAGGGCATTATGAGTCAATAGAGCCCGGCTTGTCATTTTTTATTTCTTAAATATCATAAAATGGGTTACAGAATTTACTTCTTTGGTGAATTCTATTGTAAATTGATTTAAATATTTCTTCGACCTCTTCAAATATTAATGTTTTTTCAATCCGCCCTAACACTAAAAGGAAGCATAGGTCTCACGGTAAAAGGAAAAACAAAAAACTCAGAAAATGTGCTAGAGTACATCGTACTCTCAAAAATCTGCTGATCATTGCACGCAACGGCGGCAGACATGAACTGCTACATGCTTTCTCTTCAGTTCCAGCAGTTCAATTAAAATTCTATCTTGGATGAAGCACTGGTTGCATTCTTAAGAAACACTGATTGATTCAGGCTAAATATCATTGTTGCATTCGCACAAAATAAACTATACTCTTTGGTTAAAAACACCTCCCCTAAAAGACGATTCATAAAAATTCCATTTATTAACAAAGGATTTGATCTTCTGAACATCTCTAATATTTTTCGGGATCATCGCGTACAAAGTGCCATTCCTCAATATTTTGAAAATTTAGAACCTCCTCTTATTTGTTACAAATATAAGAGACCTATTCGAAATTTCGTTTTTAACAACAACAAAGTTACACAAGATCCTAAAATACTTGAATCATGTCCTGCTTCTTGAGAATGTGGAACGTCTGCATATCTATATAAACCAGCTGGTCATATTATTAGATGCATATCTATATAAACCAGCTGGTGACTTTTTAATTATCAAAGACAGGCAGCTCCGTGGTCTTCTTAAGAAAGGACCTAACTATAGAATCCAATCCAAGATAGATTTTTTTAAATGTCGCGAAGTGCTTAAGGAAGCTTTGGATACCTATACCAAACGATGGTGTAAATCGGAAGGAGTCGAATCGCATGCTCTGAATAAATGGAAAAACCTCATTTTGGATATTACCGAATCGAAAATTCAGGGGATGTGATTGACAAAATGAAATCAAGAAATTTTGAAGCAAATACGATATCTTCATACGACGTTTGTAATATGTACACCACGCCTCCTCACGACAAAATAAATGATCGACTGTGCAAACTCATTAGATGGTGTTTTGATCGAGAGGGGAAAACTTATATTTGTACTTCTGAATCGAAGGGTTTCTTTTCCGCCACAGATTACAAATCATTCAAATCATGGACATGTGGTGACCAGTGTATTGCCTTGTCCTTCCTTTTGGACAATATTTATGTAAGATTTGGTGAGAAACTCTACAAGCAGGTTGTAGGGATTTCAATGGGTACTAATTGTGCGCCTCTTGTTGCAGATTTATTTTTATACATGTATGAAAAGGAATTTATCCAAAATCTTCAAAAACAAAGAAAAAAATGATGATGTGAAATGTTTCATTGGTACTTCTAGGAACCTGGATGATATTCTTCCTAAGGACAATCCTGTTTTTGATAAATATAAAAATGTTATTTATCCACAAGAATTGATTTTAAACAATGCAAACGTTTCAAAAACAGAAACACCATTTTTGGACCTAAATATCAAAATTGCTAATGGAGAGATCCATACAAGTGTATATGACAAAAGAGGTTATTTTGGATTTAACATAGTAAATTGGTGATGTTCCTAGATTACCGTCCTATGGTATCTATATTTCACAGCTCATCCGGTATGCTAGAGCATGTACTGATGTTTTGGATTTTCATAGCAGAAATTTACAAATTACCAAGAAACTTTTAGGACAAGGTTTTCGCTTTCACAAACTAGTAAAGACTTTCTGGAAATTTTACTAAAAATATTGTCAACTTCTTCTGAAATTCGGACAAATACAAGCAACAGAGTATATTACTTTGGGTATTTCACAACCTGCATTTTATGGTGACATTATTAACAAGATAAGAAGGATCAAAGATAGACAACATCACTATCGAAAATGCGTCAGAATCATCGAACGCCTTTTATACCGTGGGTATGATCCTAATGTCACCAGACGGACACTAGGCTTGGTACTTGACCAATCTACAGTCTTGTACAAGCGCATTCTTAAAACTTGCACTCTGACTGACTGTGACGACGGGACTCCATGACGGGCCCTGTCCAAACCTCTTCAGAGAAGACAGGGCCACGACCATCTGTCCTCTCTGAATGTCAGTCGGACTCCTCGGGTGATAACATACAGGAGCTCGCGGCGCCAGAGCACGGGTTGTATTACGTAGGCCCTCTTTTTATATCCATTTACATATTCATCTGTGTTGCTTGGGCCCCTGCGTTTTGCGGTCTTGTTTGTGTGTTGTAATCTGACAGTGAGGAGGTTGTTTTACACCACAATTGTACGTTCTTCGAGACCTCTGGGTAATCGGAAAAATGGGAGGGTTGTTCGCACATAATCCAGGATAACCATACCTTCTGCTATTTCCGTGGCAGATGACCGTCCTCAGTCGGCACCGGTTGCCCATTGGTCTCGTTAGTTTATGTGTAGTCCTTTGTGTTTGATGTTTCTGTGTTGTGCGTTGACGTTCCTTGTCCCTTGCGCGTCTCTTTTTGTGCTTGTCTGCTTTGTGTTTTTGCATTGGGTGTTTTGGGGTTTTGCTGTGTGTGCTACAACCTGGTGTTGTTGGAGATCCCCTCCTTTGTTTGATGTGGATGAAAATGAAGTAATTTAGATAAACGGTTCGGGAGATATAAATCCAAATAGAGCACGGAGCGGATATCTTGCCAGCATTTTGTGACAAAAAGGAAGGGGTAGTTTCATAATTTTGTATCAAACTTAACTTTTTGTGCAATGATTGCTACATTTCTTTTTTGAAAGATATATTACCTTGGATTGAGATAGCAATTTTCCAGCTCATTGTCATGTTAGCAAAGTACTTAAACCCGTCATTTACCACCTGGACTCTACAAATAATGACGTCAATAATAGTGTCTAGATTGGTATAGTATTTATTATTTCATAGAATTTGACGTACCAGCATTGTTGTATTTCCTATTTTTTGATTTGATGTATACATTCTTTCGTAATTTAAAGAATGACAATAAACATCCATGTAAGAAGTTTAAAATAACAAGGTTATATTAATGATATTAATGCAAAGAAGTAGGTGCGGTAAACCGCCAGTTCGGCCCTATTTTCAAAGTTGCTCATATATCTGTAATATGACAAATATGGATAATGACAATACCCCTGTATACAGCACAGAATCGATAATTCAGAAAATCAGAAACCGAAGGCATACACAATCAGGATAAAACAGGAACCAAAGCAAACAAACAAAAACCTCCACCATATGGAAAGAAGCGAACTCCCGATATGGGAGTGAGACCATATTTTATTTCAGTTTATAAAGTGTCAAATGTATGGTGGATCAAAATCAAGAAAGCCTGTTTTGATTTCTCAGTCCTATACTGAATAATACGTCGCTAAAAATGTCTAAAAACGTTGAAATCATTGAAAATATCAATGAGTGAAATTCGATACAAAACTATTAAATCAATAAGCACTCCAGGCCTTGCCCATAAATATGTTTGTACCAATCGATGGATTTCTAATCGACTTTTAAATTTGCATAAAAAATATCATGGGCGAGGCCTGGAGCGTTGATGAATCTTGAAGATTTGTGTGGAAAAATCCGACGATTTTCCTTTGTTTTGCGTCATTCAGGGCAAATGACGTGAGAACATGCGCGTGACGTTACGAGGGCTAAAATTTATGACGAGTTATTTTATCAAACATTCAACATTACAGAAATTGATAATTGATAATTCATTTGTCAAAGAATTTTTTCGTTGAAATTATAGGGCCAATATGAGGGGTTAGCGCACTTAATCATTTGGTCAAAATTCTTGAAAAAATGGACATGTCCTTCTTTGGAAGGTCATAAATCCATTGGCAGCTCGTTGACATATACTTTTTCCATTAAAATACATTACCAATAAAATCAGTAAAAAGTCACCTGTATTGTTTAACAGTGTTTTGGGGTGTAACTATGAGCCTAAAATCAGACATTGTAGACATATGAACCTTAAATGTTGAGTTATGAAAGAAATAGTGCATAAATGTGAATATCTGACTAAGTTCGAAAATATATAAAAAAGGCGTCAAAAATCTGACTTTGGACTGGAACCAAAATTAACAACACTCCTTACGACATCATTCTGATGCTTTCGGTTTGTAGATACGAGCCTCGGTTCTGAATTTGAATTTGAATTGACCTTGAACTAAGACTCAATAACATTGACAAATTTTGGAAGTGCTCAAACTACGAATACTTTCATCTGTTGTCCCTACATAAAACTTAAGCAACATAAATTATTTAAACCATGCTTAAAATCAGTTTGAAAAGATATAGTCATCAGGTGTCAAATGAAAAGATGCAATGGCAACCATTTTTGACCTAAACATGTAGGGAAACAAAACAAGGTCCCACTTATTTTTTCAGTGATTATATTTGTCGCATGAAATTTATTTTGTTCTAACAACAGTAATGGTGAATTCAAATTCAATAGCCTGACATTTGATTTTATTTTTCCTTAAAAATGGTAAAAATTGGACAAAAATAGGCCTCTATTTTGACCTTGTTTTATGGCAATTTTTGACTGATTTTGATTTAATAGGATCCATATAATTGAAAGAAATTTAATAAAATTGTTTATTTGTCTAAAAATAGAGGCTTTAAAGATTATGAGTTGTTATTACCAATAAGATCTAAAAAAGTTTCCATGGCAACATGATTACCACAGATAATTTATTTGATGATTTTATTTCTTGTGCTTTAAATAGACATACCTCGTTTCCATGGCAACAGGAATATTTAATTTCAAAAAATTAATATTTTTGTTTTCATGGCATTACACAAATCATGACAAATATGGATAATGACCATATCCCTGCATACAGCACAAAATCGATAATTCAGAAAATCAGAAACCGAAGGCATACAAAATCAGGATAAAACAGGAACCAAACCAAACAAACAAAAACCTCCACCATATGAAATAAAGCGAACTCCCGATATGAGAGTGAGACCATTTATAGAGAAAATCATACAAATCCATGACATGCTAGAGCAGTTGCATTTAGTTTACTTCTTACTTTACTTCTACTTTTACCTCACCTCTACGCTTCAGTGGTCACTGTGGTTAGGGATTAGGCCGTGGTATTTAAAATTCGTTTTCCATCCTGGTGTTTTAAAAAAAGACATCCTCCAGTTAGGCGAAAACACACAAACATCAATTTTTGTATTGTTGTCAATGACATGTATTATTCTGAAATTTTATTTAATTTTATTTTTATTATTTTTATTTATTATTTATTTTTATATCCACTGTACAAGTCAGGGGAGACGGGAATGTGAGCTATTATAGCTAAGTCTTGGTTTAAATAGATCAATCTAAGCCGTTTTTCATTTCGAGTAATAAAGCCGTAGTGGAACTTTTTTTCAGTATGACAGGATACCTTTGGCAATCTCGAATTAATTGTGAGTGTATGCTTTTTATCTGGTATTTTGTCTCGAAAGGTACCAGTCCGCACACGTTAAACAGAATATTTCACAGCCATGGCTTTACATTGTTCAACACACACCTGTCCTGAGGCGATCCAACTACAGTTACCTTTTAAAGCTGACCTGTCACTTTTTTACCATTTAAATGTGAAAGTATAATCATCAGACGGACGGACATGCAGACGGAAAGATCATTTATTTATGTAGCAAAAATTACAATGCTTAATGTTTCTTCGTCCGAAAAGGGGAAATTTACATAAAATGTACCCGTAAGTTTTATGTCTAAGATATGAAATGTACCCGCAAAACGTCAGGGTAGGTCAGCTTTAAAAGTTAACTGTAGTCGTCAATACTCGAGACCAAGATTATGTAACCCCTACATGTAACCGCAGTGACCACTGAAGCGTAGAGGTGAGGTAAAAGTAGTGGTGAAGTAAACTAAATGCAACTGCTCTGCTATTTCCAAATTATTTTGGTCCTTACGGAGAATTGATATTAAGGTGGTAGTCTCACGAAATCCCCTACATTCAATTTTCTTCATAATTGCAATATTTAATAACTATGATGATATGCATTTCTCGCAAAAGTTTGAGAGAAATTTAGGCAATCCTTCTACGTGGGTTGCAATTCAAAATCTCCAAATTTTGCCCCCCTTTCAATGCAGAAAATGGCGACTTTGTCACGAAATTTGTTCTCAGATATTCAATGAGCCTGCAAATTCCTTAATTATGAGCTTTGCATTTCAAAGATAATACATGCATAATTCATTTTTAGTAAAATTTTGATGTTTTAATATCACCATGATTATTTAAAAAGCGATTTTTATAGAAAGTAAGGATAACATGTACCTGTCTGAAGTTCCGAAAATTGCCACATTTACATAGCCCATGAAAAAACGTATCATTTAATTTCCATTAAAAAACTAATGGAAAAGAGCTTAAATAGCTATCTTAAATCTGTGCAAATTACAGGGAAATCGAACCTATTTTTAACGAGTTTGTGCTATTTAGGTTACCCCTACCCCTTCTTTTTTTACGTCGTGATACGTTACGTCGAGATTAAGCAAAGCGTTGTATCTAGTGTCGGCAAATTAATGATCAACATGCTTACACGAAATTGTAAAATTAATATGAATTAATAACAGTTATCATTATTTCAGAATTTAGACATAATTTGTGCATTTGTCTAAGTTGGTATTCCGATTAAACACTGGAAGCAACCGAACAAAAAGTAAAATTTAAAAAAAAATAAGAAGGAAAATTAAAGAAAAAAAAAATAAAAAAAAAAAATGAAAGAAAAATGGGATGGACTGTCCAATGCGTGGGTAAAGTTGTAGTCGAGTTGTTAAGAACTGAATCCCAAACCCAATCCTGGGCTTCTCCTTTTGAAATTCGTACTTTTCTTTTTAATTTTCTAGAATTTTTTTTGTTTGATAGAAAGTAATCGTCCCAGATTGACGAGCCGGACCTCTTAACCCCATTCTACGATACATTTTTTTCTTCTAGATGAACTGCTTATCAAGCGAAGGTATTACATATCTGAAAAAGCTAAATGTACTATATATTTACAGTAATCACGCTCAAATAAAGGTCATAATTATCTGATAACATCAGATTTCTTTAGACATTTTCGGAATGAAACATGCCGTAGGCCAAGTAAAGTACAAAGGTTAAGCCACAGAACAAGAACAGACCTGGTGAGTCGAGAGACTAATGGATAGGTCTTACAGCTAGGTAACAGGTAGGTAGGTAACAGGTAAGTAATTCTTGTAGATACTGAAAAGAAATATATTAATGTAGGAAACTTATGTAATGCGAAAAGTCTCCAAATTCAATCTATAAGAAATGCTCAATTTCAGGAAATATACTAAAAAAATTAATAGCAATTCTCTGTAACCATTTAAACAATTCGGCACGAATGGTCTCCGATTTTCATGACATTTCACACATAAGTAGGGACTAATGAAAAAAGAAGAATTTGACAAAAAATTTAATTCTAGGTCATCTGGTTACCATGGCAACGGCCTTTAAAGTTGAGAAATTGGCAAAATTGAGCATATTTGAAGCTCTATAATTTGGTCTATATGTGACAACAATGGAAGATTTTTTATGCATCCTAAAGATTAGGACATAACATTTTAAATAAGCTCACTAGTAGTGTCTGATATTGTGAAAAAGGCTGGTTACCATGACAACATAATAAGCTTATTTTGATATATCGATTTCAAAATGCTGTTTGTATTTTCCAATTTTATTTCTCTCCTGATGGGTATATGATAAGGAAATAGGATTTATTTTATAAAATGAGCAATTTCAAGCTGAACCCACTTGTTGCTATGTACATAAGTTACCTTGGCAACGGTAACTATGGTCTTTAATATGACTTATTTTGCAACTTCAGAGTCATTTAAAAAAATTTTGCATCATGATGAACAGATGAAAATTGTTGGGAAATATCCAACACAAGGAGCTCTTTCAAAAACCGTGTAAAAGCTATGGGGAACATATGTTACCATGGCAACCATTTTTTATTATTTTCATAAAACAGTAATTATTAATCCCAGGATGTTCAAATTCAATAACAATAAAGATCAAGTAAGCCTCTATCAAAATACAATAAAAAAGTTTCAAATAATTAATGGTTGCTATAGTAATTTGGCCATATATTATAAAAATAAGCATTTTTTGTTGTTTTTCGAAGCCTTTTTCTCAAAAAACGGAACAGGCTTTCACAACTTTTTTTTAATATACCATAAAGCAAAGTCTAAACTTTATTTTAGATATAAAAAAATTCAGATTACTTAACTTTTGATGCCCGTATCTAAGGACTCAAAGTGGGCCTATGTGCAATTTTACACAATCGTTCCCATAGCAACAGGCTATTTCCTGAATATTTAAAAAAAAATTTCTTTCGTGTAATGAAAGATCTACTTGAATACATTAATTAATTTTATCACTTTGAATTAAAATCCAATGATCTAGTAGAAAAAGGACTCTACATATTGTCCAAAATTGCTTCCATTTTTGGGATTTGAGGTCATGTTGCCATAGCAACGAACAGAAACGTTGTCCCAATGTGAATGCTTATGTTTTATTTGCATAAAAAACTCAAAAATGTAAGTAATTAATCGTTGAATTTTGAAAAAAATGCCAAAAATACTATTTTGATAGGGTACCTGTGTTGTTGCTATGGAAACACATAGATAAGACCATAAACCCAACATTATTATTACTTAATTTGAAAGAGCAATGATAGGGTACTGATAACTCATCAGTGTTTGTTTTAGATTATGCTGCATAAATTATGTATGTGACTTCAAAAACGCCCAAAAATGCATTTTTTCAATATTCAAAGTCCGTTTCCATGGCAACCGGATGTGATATTAAGAAAATTTTTATCAAATTTTTACTTTTGGGTCAGACCCAACCTTATGTACAAATTTTATCAAAATCTGAGACATGCCGTGCCATGCACCCTTCATAAAAGTGCAAATGCTTACAGAGAATAGCTATTAAATGCTTACTTGTGGAAATAGATGATATATAGAGCAACCATAAAAATACCGTTTGCCTCCGTGCACCGCGCGGGAAATTCCCCTACTATGACGTCATGATTAAGTCATGCAGATGCTTGTCGTAAAAACAAACGATGGTAATAACTTTACACCAGACAAAAACGTTCTCGAGGTGAATTTTGAGTTACGCCCCTTACCCTGAGACTACCATCTTAAACTCCTTTGATTTCGATATTTATCAGTGAAATTGCAAGTTTCCGAAATAGCAAAAAAACAAATATGATGTCAAATAGATAAAGGGCCAACACAAGAATTCTTTCAGGTGACAGAGCTTGAAGGAAGTAATTAATTCAATTGATAAACATAAGGTCACCGGGAACGATTTAAACTGCTTCGCACTGCAACGTTACATATTTGTTTATATTAATCAAGTTTCATCAAAATCCCTTTAGTCGTTCTGGAGAAGAAGTCGAAAATGTGAAACGTTTACGATGGACGGACGCCGGAACGCACGTTATGACATAAGTACATCACGTGACAAATCCTTGGAATTCAATTGGTTGAACATGCATGAACTATGATAGAATATTGCCTTGCTACCGGACACTATATTACTTTTTGCTTTGCTGAGTTATGTCTCTTTTAGAGTAAAACGATATAATATTAATGTAGGTACCGCCACTTCTCTGTAAACAGTTAGTCCTTTTAAAATTGCTATCGAGGTTATGTGCTGATCTATACCTATTAATGCTCGTTTGTGTGGGTACTATTCTCTCATAGTGTTGCTTTTGGAGGGTTGACGTCAGGGCACTATTTCTTCCAAAAGCAACACTATGAGAGAATGGTACCCACACTAACTGGCATTAATAGGTAAATACCTTTCGCTCACTTGAGCTTCGTTCGGGTAAGCTAAAACAAATTAATTCTAATGTTAACACGATAAATGGAAAATGAATACCTATGATGTAATTTGGACTTGATTTTAGTGTGCCCGGCTGGTTATCATGGAGCAAATTGTACCTCTACTTGTCCCGAAGGATTTTATGGCGTCAAATGTTTACATCAATGTCGATGCAAACAAGGTTTGGAGTGTTCTCCAATAAGAGGCTGTCAGAAGTCAGGTAAGTATCATTCATTTATGTACTATTTTAAGGAGGCGTTTCCCTATGCAATTTCAAAACATTTCATTATCTTATTTTTGAGGTTGACCATATTTCGCCGTTTTTGTTGATAACAGAAAATGGACAAAATTATG
Organism: Pinctada fucata; assembly: GCA_028142955.1. Taxonomy (NCBI): domain Eukaryota; kingdom Metazoa; phylum Mollusca; class Bivalvia; order Pterioida; family Pteriidae; genus Pinctada; species Pinctada fucata. The sequence goes on along the minus strand of AP027112.1, from coordinate 48,015,653 downwards.
ATGTTAACTTCAGGAATTTTTTTTCTTCTGACATGTCTGAGAAATCGTTCGAAATTATTAATATCATTTCTATAAAATCAACGTAATCTTGTAACTAAAGTTTGGTTCTTTCATTTATTATTTAAATGCTACTGTCATATATATTACAACGTTGGAAAATGTAATTGAAAAACATTTCCAATAATCAACCAAACACAATCATTTTTGAAACGGCGAAATATGGTCTCCGGCAAAATATAGTTACTTCCTTTACAATTTCTGAATTTCCTTCCTTTTTCCATTCTTTTTGATGTAGTCCCCACTAAAAAAAAAATTAACAGGTTACTCGACGCTAAATCTTAAAATCTTTATTCTGTAAGGTAATGAAAATACATGTATACACCTTTAGAACCCTTTCTTTAAAGTATTTTATATTTCATATTAAGTTGTTCCATTAATGATTTATGGAAAAAATAAAAGATAACCAAAATTTGTTTAATCAGCCCTTTATATGTCTGGTAAAGAAAAGGTAAGGATATCCAGCATGACCGCCATTCATTCACCCAGCGAAACAAACACAAGAAAGTGACACATAAGTGACATCAGACAAAACTACAAATCGCAAAAAGACAGAACAGTGGCAAATATGGATAATGACCATATCCCTGTATTCATCACAAAATCGATAATTCAGAAAATCAGAAGCCGAAGGCATACAAAATCAGGATAAAACAGAAACCAAAGCAAACAAACAAAAACCTTTAACGCAAGAAAAGAAGCGGACTCCCGACGTGAGAGTGAGACCATGTTCCCAGGAAGAGTAAGCATCTCCTGTTTGCATGCGTCACGCTTCAATTCGGTCGAACTGTCACATCCGGTAATTTCCATTTCGGAAGACATAAAATACAATATTTGATTGGATGGTTCAAATGGTCTATGACAGAATATCATCCACCATTCTGGAGAGTGGAACATTATAGTGTATGACCAGTTCCCCATATCGACCGTAGAACTTTCTCAGTGACGATGTTAGTCGGTCACAAACATATCCCTGACTGAGAAGCTTATCTGAAAGACGTCTAGCTCTCAGAACAAAATCCGTATATTTGGTACATGCTCTGTCATAGCGTATCAACTGAGATATGAACACGCTATAAGCAGGCGATGAAGGGATGTTGCTACTCAGAAAAGGAAAGTTTGTAATGCTTAAATTGAAGACATCACGTTTGTCATGGAGTGAGGTGTTCATATGACCATCAGTGTCGTAGGACAACATTATGTCCAAATAGGATGCTGAATTATTTATCTCTGTAGTTTCTTTGACTTCCAGCTCCGAAGGATAGATACTGCCCAGGTAATCTTCTAAATTTCGACTATTGATGGGCAACACATCGTCTATGTATCTGTAGGTGAAGTTGAAATTAGAAGCTAAGTATCTTTTCCCTTCAGAGACCAAAGATTGAATGAATTCAGCTTCGTACGAGTAAAGGAAAATGTCGGCAAGGAGTGGGGCACAATTCGTCCCCATTGGAACTCCGACAATTTGCTGGAAGACCTTTCCTCCAAACACCACAAAAATGTTGTCGATCAGAATGTTTAACATCTGAATAATATCATTATCAGTGTACTTTTTTTCAGAATCGGACTTTTCTTTTACAAAGTATTCATTAAAGCACCATACAAAACAATCGTAACAGACGTACAGAAACATGAAACAATAATGACAACACATAAAAAAGGAAGGACACCAATTTGCACCCGGCGCCGACTTTGGACGGACATCTGCCATTAGCAAATGCTGTTGTGATCAGGATTACGTGCACACAATCCTGTCACTTATCCGGATACACAGAGGTCTCCATAGACGCACAATTGATGTATAAAAATAGAACTTCTCACTGTAAGGTGACATCACATACAAGATAGTTAAACGCAACTTCCTCTTGTAACACAGGTTCGATGTAAATGGATTTAAAAATTATATGGCATGCGTATGATTGTATATTCGTATAAACATGTAATTTAAGAAGTAATGGAGCAATAAATATATCTACATACAAGACTGGAACTGTATTCGGTTGGTTGTCGTGTCCTTTGCATCAATTTGTATTTTAAGTCGGGGCTTGATGGGAGCAAATTTTTGATACAAATGTATATTCTTTAATAAAATATAAGAATAGATTGTAATAATACAGTAACTTCATATCTATAAGATATTTCCTATTCCGTCTTGACAGGTTGCGGATCAATCCCAGAAAAGGAGAATACCGAGGTGTCATCCATGTCATCATCATACGGGTCTAAAGCAATATACAAATGTGTCAAAGGATTCATCCAATCAGGAATCGACAGTATCACGTGTTTAAATAATGGAACCTGGGAAACATCATCAGTTCATTGTGATCCCAAAGGTAATACTAATGACAACAATAAATATGTGTTAATGCTGTATCGAAAATGTTTGGCTTTTTGTAAAAATATGCGTCTCTATCTGCATAAAAAGCCAGTGGTAAGGAGGGCATGATAGATGTAGGATCTTAGATCAGAATTGTTTTTAAACTTCGATAACATAAACCGACTTTTGAGTAAACAATAGCATGATATTTGAATTATTCAATTAATATTTAACATTTTTTCTTATCAGACTGTGGACCACCGCCAAAAATATCGTTTGCTTTGACAGAAGTGAATGCAACAACCTATGGTTCCTTTGCACTATTCTCGTGTTTTGAAAATTATTTCAGAAAAGGAATTGATAACGTAACTTGCACCGCTGAGGGTTTATGGGAAAATATATCTTTCGTTTGCTCAAAAACAGAAGGTGCGTGATTTAAGTACCAATTTATTTTTAAATTCTCACTTACATTTGATTGTATATTTTAGTGTTTCTTTGTTATTAATGAATTTCTAAAGAAATTCAATTTACAATGACATACATTATGCCAAACATTGTTAGAAAGTGTTTCATTATTGAACTTTTTGTGTAATATGACATTTTAAAACCTTTAGTAGCCTAGTAGATATCGAAATAAGAAATATTTTGAATTGGGGAATGTTTAGGAATCATCTCCCCTTATTGAAACATGTGAGGAAATATGATTGCAGAAAGACTTATTGGTGAACTACTGATTTTTCGCCGTTTGAAGAAATATATTTTCACGAGTTTGTCCATCACTTTTTACCCTAAAAGTAATTTTTTCTTCAAAATCCCATTTATGCAATGTTTTCATTTTTAAACAATAATGAGATTTTAGGTTTCAGTATTGAAAAATAGATGCCCCAATTACCTCTTATTACCATAAAATACTAAACGTGCATGTCTGGTCCATGTTGCCAATTTATCTGTTCTTAAATGATGCTATTCAATATGAAGACGTTTACATTTATACCACTTGGTGAGTGTCACTGCTGGTGGACCAGGAGTCCCCGAGGGCACATGTAGCCAAGTTCGATCAATTTCGGTTGATCGTTTCTTCTACGCATTCTAAAATTTCTGTTATCAAAATTTCTTGAAATTTCTAAAACGTGGGTCCTGTAGCATCATATTCCACCCATTCTGCTACGTCTTTCGGTACGCTTTTTCGACATAGTAACTTTCATACTTTTTGGCATATTACATTGATTAGATTTGAGGATCACTGACGAGAGTTAAGTACCCGAAACGTGCATGTCTGGTCCATGTTGCCAATTTATCTGTTCTTAAATGATGCTATTCAATATGAAGACGTTTACATTTATACCACTTGGTGAGTGTCACTGCTGGTGGACCAGGAGTCCCCGAGGGCACATGTAGCCAAGTTCGATCAATTTCGGTTGATCGTTTCTTCTACGCATTCTAAAATTTCTGTTATCAAAATTTCTTGAAATTTCTAAAACGTGGGTCCTGTAGCATCATATCCCACCCATTCTGCTACGTTTTTCGGTACGCTTTTTCGACATAGTAACTTTCATACTTTTTGGCATATTACATTGATTAGATTTGAGGATCACTGACGAGGGTTAAGTACCCGAAACGTGCATGTCTGGTCCATGTTGCCAATTCATCTGTTCTTAAATGATGCTATTCAATATGAAGACGTTTACATTGATACAATCAAAATAGCCGGAACGCCAGTCGGCACTTGTCTTTGAAGTTTAAAAACGAATACAGATGTTTTGATTATGACGACATTGTTACACGTCATCAAAATTGCATCATAATGAATGTGCTACATGTGTAAACATGAATGACACAAGTGATTTTGATGACAGTAGAGATACTGTTTCAAGTCATAACACTTAATCAGGTAAATGTTATTGCATACTTAAAATAAATCGGGCGTTTTCGCCAACGATCTGTTTACCTGCATTTTATTGCTAATTTTCTTTTAAAACCCCGGCTGGGAATAATTAGAAACAATCTTAATGTAAACTTTATATATCATTGAAGTCATCAAAACCATAAATATTATGCCGATCGTTTCCCTGAGGTGATTGTGTCACCTTCCAACCTGTGATATGCTTTTCGGACGTCCATCTTCCATGTCAACGTACGTAAACTAGTTCGGCACATGTAGCCAAGTTCGATCAACTTCGGTTGATCGTCTGTCTCTTCAACGCATTTGAAATTTTCTGTTACAAAATTGCTTCAAATTTCTAAAACGTGGGTCATGTAGCATCATATCCCACCCATTCTGCTACGTCTTTTGGTTCATTTTTGGACATAATAATTTTCATACTTTTTGGCCATATTACATTGTTTGGACTTAGGATCACTGACGGGGGTTTAGTACCCGAAACGTGCATGTCTGGCCCATGCTGTAAATTTATCAGGTTTTAAATGATGCTAATGAATTTAAAGACGCTTAACACTCGTAAACAGAGAGTACAGGGTACACATGTACCTAAGTCGGCGGTGATAAGTGGTAAGATTTGCCAAAATGATACATCACATCGGCTCAGAATAATCTACAAGGAATCAAAATATCAACTAACATAAACTGCTATGTCTTTCGGAACATTTTTGGACACAACAATTTTCAAACTTTTTTGGCCATATTACACTGTTTCGATTGAGGATCACTGACGAGGGTTAAATACCTGAAACGTGCATGGCTGGTCAATGTTAAACGTCTTCAAATTAAATAGCACTGATTCATTTAAGAACGGATCAATTGTCAGCATGGACCAGACATGCACGTTTCGGGTACTTAACCCTCGTCAGTGATCCTCAAATCTAAACAATGTAATATGCCCAAAAAGTTTGAAAGTTACAATTTTGAAAAAACGTCAAATAATTACATATTTACTTGCAAAAAGTACTATTTCGACAGTCTAGATAAAGAGTTGGGTTTAAATTCGACACCTGGAAATCCCACTTACACCCCAACAAACCTTTCCGCCTCTGAAATAATAGACAACCACAAATCAGCTCTTGCTTCCTTTGGCTTCCACACTAACAATTTAGATTTATATTTACCATACTGCATACCTAATATGCATAAGAATCCGTACAAACAACGTTTAATCGCTGGTTCCTCAAAATGTTCTACCAAATCTGTATCGATCTTACTTACCAAAGTTTTATCTGAAATCAAATCTTCAAAAATTTTGTTCGGCAGTATATTCTCGTAGTGGTATCAACCAGATGTGAATTTTAAAGAATTCGAAGGAACTTTAAGAACATCTGAAATCCACTCATTTTAGTAGAGTCCACTCGATCAAAGCCTTTGATTTTTCGAGACTTTACACTACCATTCCACATTCTAAATTGAAAGAAAGACTCGGAAAAATTTTAAGTAATGCGTTTACAAGTAAGAACGGTAATCGCAAATACAAATTAATTGTTGTGAACTATGACAAAACTTACTACTTTGTAAAAGAAAAGTCCGATTCTGAAAATAAGTACACTGAAACAGATATTATTCAGATGTTAAACTTTTTGATCGAAAACATTTTTGTGGTGTTTGGAGGAAAGGTCTTCCAGCAAATTGTCGGAATTCCAATGGGGACGAATTGTGCCCCACTCCTTGCCGACATTTTCCTTTACTCGTACGAAGCTGAATTCATTCAATCTTTGGTCTCTGATGGGAAAAAATACTTAGCTTCTGACTTCAACTTCACTTACAGATACATAGACGATGTGTTGTCCATCAATAATCCAAAATTTACGGATTACCTGAGTAGTATCTATCCTTCAGAGCTTGAAGTCAAAGAAACTACAGAGACAAATAATTCAGCGTCTTATTTGGACATAATGTTGTCCTACGACAATGATGGTCACATGAACACCTCACTCTATGACAAACGTGATGACTTCAATTTCAGCATTACAAACTTTCCTTTTCTGAGTAGCAACATCCCTTCATCGCCAGCGTGTTCATATCTCTGTTGATACGCTATGACAGAGCAAGTACCAACTATACGGATTTTGTTCTGAGAGCTAGGCGTCTTTCATATAAGCTTCTCAGTCAGGGATAAGTTTGTGACCGACTAACATCGTCACTGAGAAAGTTGTACGGTCGATAAAGGGAACTCGTCATACACTATGATGTCCCACTTTCCAGAATGGTGGATGATATTCTGTAACAGACCATTTAAACCATCCAACCAAAGATTGTACTCTATGTCTTCCGAAATGGAAGTAACCGGATGTGACAGTTCTACCGAATTGAAGCGGCGGGTGTTGCATGCAAGCAAAAGATGCTTACTTTTCCTGTGCACCTGGTCTCACTCCCATATCGGAAGTTCGCTTCTTTTCATATGGTGGAGGTTTTTGGTTGTTTGCTTTGGTTCCTGTTTTATCCTGATTTTGTATGTCTTCGGCTTCTGATTTTCTGAATTATCGATTTTGTGTTGTATACATGGATATGGTAATTATCCATAATTGTCATGCGTACCGAAAGACGTAGCAGGATGGGCGGGATATGCTGCTGCTAGACCCAAGTTTTTGAATTATCAGGAAAATTTGATAACAGAAATGTTAGAATGCGCTGAAGAAACGATCAACCGAAATTGATCGAAATTTGCTACATATGCTCTCGGGAACTCCTAGTCCACCAGCAGTGACACTCACCAAGTGGTATAAATGTTAAACGTCTTCAAAGTGAATAGCATCAGTTAAGAACAGATAATTTGGCAGCATGGAACAGATATGCACGTTTCGGTTACTTAACCCTCGTCAGTGATCCTCAAATCTAAACAATGTAATATGCCAAAAAAGTGTGAAAGTTACTATGTCGAAAATGCGTACCGAAAGACGTAGCAGGATGGGTTAGATATGATGCTGTTGGACCCAAGGTTTTGAAATTTCAAGAAATTTTGATAATAGAAATGTTAGAATGCGCTGAAGAAACGATCAGCCGAAATTGATCGAACTTTGCTACATGTGCCCTCGGGGACTCCTGGTCAAAATAGCAGTGGCACTCACCAAGTGGTATAAATGTTAAGCGTCTTCAAATTGAATAGCATCATTTAAGAACAGATAATTTGGCAGCATGGAACAGATATGCACGTTTCGGGTACTTAACCATCGTCAGTGATCCTCAAATCTAAACAATGTAATATGCCAAAAAGTGTGAAAGTTACTATGTCGAAAAAGCGTACCGAAAGCAGGAGGGGTGGGATATGTTGCTGCTGGACCCAAGTTTTTTCGACATATAAGAAATTTTGATAACAGAAATGTTGGAATGCGTTGAAGAAACGATTTGTAATTCTGTAAATGCATCTGTTGCTTAATGATGTTATTGAACTTGAAGACGTTTAACATCAAACAAATGTTCAAAATTCTATTGCCACTTGAATGTGGTGTATTGAGTCCATAATGATGAATTTCAATTGCAATTTGGTCCTCGTAATAACGTTTTTATAATTGACATAAATTCTACATAGTTATCATAATCGGGATTCTGTTTGAAAAGATTATCATTAAATTTTGGCCAGAAGTGCAAAGGGGAGCATTGTGTCAGCTCTTAATATCAACGGTGTATGCACAATTTTCGGTGTATCTTTAGCAGTGCTGAAAAATATCAATAACCATTTCAGAGGAATTTCAGTTATTTGCAGAAAATTATACCTGAGAATCATTTGTTGTATAATAATATCTAAAATTTAAGATTATAAATTTAGGTCGTTTAGCCAAATCTAGTCTTATCCTGCTACTTTGTGTGCCTAGAGTTATCCGCCCCTTTTCGAAACAATTCTTCAAACCGTCAAAAGAGGGATTGGCGTTCCGGCTGAAAATGCGTACAAATTGCTGAATCAAAAAAGAACATTCTCGCGAAAAATCGGACAAGGAAACAGACGCAATAACACAGCACCATAGAGACAGGACGGACAACACTATCTAATGAGCAATCATCAGAATCCAATGCAAGAATGATAATATTGTAATTGGCACTAAGACCGAACTGTATAAATAGGAAAAAATAAACATGTTTAAATATAACATATACGAGATAATGCAATTTATAATACAGAAGGAAGAAACATAAGATTTAAAGACCTTTACATTAGGAAGTGATTCGCAAGTGACAATTATTCGGAATACCTAAGTTGCATGTATCAATATGAAAGTAAGTGGGATTGCTTAAGCTTTAAGGGGTGCCGTATGATAACTAACTAACCTTACTTAAAATGGTTGAATCATAAGACTATTTAAAAAAGAGGGTTTGAACACCAAGATGGCGATTTTCCTGTAGATAGAATCAAATGTAAGTTTGTTTAGTCAAGGACAGACAAGAATTATATAATTTCAGAAATTTTGAGAAAAATTGAATTGGCGTCCAAGTGTTCAATACCTCCTTAAAGGATCTCCAGCAAATATACCCTTTATTGTTCTCAGCTGAACACATCGGCAGGTTGGCAAGAAACAACGAACACTAGACAGAACATATTTAACAGCAGTAGACAAAGAAATACACAACAACACCCACAACACTAGTAAATTGTACGCGGATAACGTCCATTTTATAATTGGGTTGCCTATATTGACGATATATTCAATTTTAGAATGTAGGGAGGATAAAACAACGTTTGAGTACTTTTGACGCTGTTTCATTCCCAATGTTTGATGTTCGCGCAAATACTTATTTATGTTATAAATTTGGTCATTAGTAATTACAGGCTAGTCCTCTCCAATTTTCAACGTGAAAATGATGTCAAACCGTTCTTTTTGATATGTAATATAGTTGTACCATGATCCTTTAAAGGAAATTTCAAATACATTTAGTTGTCTATAAATTTCTCTATTATCACTAAAGGAATCTGGAGTTACCTAATGGAATAAATATCCTACGATAGATACCTTGTTGACATACATTTTAGTTACAAATGTAATAGTTCAAATTCTTAGACCGTAAAGAAAATTCATTTTTCGTTGTAGGAACGAAGCAGAGAACAGATCAATCTACTATGTTGGGTACAGTATCTAAATCTTGTTCATAAAACAGTTTTACATTTTTTACATTAATTTTGTGTTTACATTCGCTATTTCAAATATTATTATACCAAGCTATTCCTAAAATAGTTTTAAATATATTTTATAGTTTATCTAGTTGCCGGAGTAACCTTGTTCTTCATAGTTGCCATCATTATAGTTGACATCCCGTTCCTCAGAAGGTAACATTCTTAATCATTCTTTAAGGTATTAGGGGTATAATAACAGTATCGTCGAAAAATAAAAATTATGTACTTGTGTATCTTACATATTTTTAGATATTTGATATTCTATAATGTTTCATTCAACAAGTCACGAAAAAGTATGATCCCGAAAATTGCCGAATTCGGTCGTTTTCGGCCAGCTTCATAATATTTATTAGTTCCCTACCGACTCGCCGGAGGTGACTTATAGTTTCCACCCCGTTTGTCTGTCCGTCTGTCTGTCACACTTTAGTTTTCCAGACTTTTTTCGCTGTTATTGCATATATTGAATTGATTTTTAGTATGTGGATATATCTCAATGTGAAATAACTCAAGTTTGAGTTTGGGTTTGATTGACTGATTTTTACAAAATGGCCCTTGGACTTAACAAATTTCATAAAATATCCAGGTTTACTGACTTTTCTTGGCTGTTGTTGTAGCTCTTGAACTGATCTTTAGTATGTGAATACATTGTAGTGTGATACAGATTTCCAAATTAGGACACCTTTATTTATTTTTTCCAAGATCTTTTCCGTTACTGCAGATAATTAGCTGATTTCTGTGTGGGCATTAATCTTTTGATGCACGTACAGGTCACTTTTAAATATATGCTTTATTGAAACGTTCTAAGCAGAGTTGCAGGACATAGGATTATGCCGATATGGGACTTATTTATCGCTCAGTGATCAAAGATTTATTTCTTCTGTCATCAAAAAGACCGGAAATATAGAATATTATACTCCTTATGCCTTAAGTCTTACGAGAAATTCATGTTAATCAAATAATAGTGAAAATGTTTGTTCATACATTATCATTCAATATTTTCAGAAAAAAAGGATTATATTAGAGTACATATTTCCTATGAAAATGCATTGCCGTGGCTTTATAACGAGGGGAATGTTTCTTTCTTCTGAACAACTGAAATTTAGCGTCTAAAATGCAATGTAAAGTACACTCGGATCCTGTCTCTAAATCACCACAGGTTAAGTTTGAATCTTTGAAGTTATGCTATTGTGTTTTGCTATTTTGAATGCTCGTGTGATAATCCTCCTTTTTATCCCTCTAGATTTAGGATTTTTGCAGAAAAGAACGAATGTGACTTGAATTTTCCAAATAGCATTGAAATACATATCTATAGTGAGACGGATAATCAACACGTCTAGGAACAACACAACGAACGTCTTGCAATATGAGTCAAAGAAATAATGATCATTGAATGGAAAGCGGCAAAAAAAGACGAGCTGTGTGTACTGTACTGAACTATACAGTATTGTACTTACTGACATAGTGGCACCTTCAAAATGATATATTTGATAATGTCAGTATTTCAATTGATCAGTACATATATACATTCCGAGCTTAGTAAATAGTGATCCTTGTCCTTTTTACGTCTCTTGCTGTGTATGAAAGCTATTTGCTTTCACTTTGGAGACGTTAAACATTGGCGTGTTTTTGGTAATTTTCTGTGGATGCTGCGACCGAATCGTTCATTCTAATAACTTTCTTTATTATTCTCCTCTATGAAAAACTACTTACCAATTCTAGTTTTGTTGCCTCTCGAATAACCATGGGCGACACTTTGTTTTTGTTGGCGGAAATTCATATTGGCCGCCAAATGCCCGCCACCAACAAACGAAATTAAATTGTTTATAAAATGCTATGTAAGATTACTCAATTGTACAACAGACACAAATTGATCTCAGATTACCACCAAATGTTAACCTCATTTGGTACAATGTTGTACAGTTCGTGTTACACATCTTATTTGTAGTTCAAATCTATTTAGCAATGTCCCTATGTTATTGTCATTTGAATTCTTTCGAATTTTGCTATTTAAGTGTTCAAGCCATGAATCATTCTTTAATGCATTGGAGACCCGCGAATTTCACTTTTTATAGTTCGTTTCAAATGACAAATATGGATAATGACCATATCCCTGTATACAGCACAAAATCGATAATTCAGAAAATCAGAAACCGAAGGCATACAAAATCAGGACAAAACAGGAACCAAAGCAAACAAACAAAAACCTCCACCACACGAAAAGAAGCGAACTCCCGATATTGGAGTGAGACCAGGTGCCCAGGAAGAGTAAGCATCTCCTGCTTGCATGCAACACCCGCCGCTTCAATTCGGTAGAACAGTCACATCCGGTTAAGTTTATCGTTGCGGTTCGTTTACCCTGCTTCGATTGAATACTGAGCGATTATAGGTGTGACTACAGGAAATAAAAACCCTCTTTGTATGATTAATCATTTAGCTCGATTTCGGTGACTTCAAATGCTTCACGGCTGATAAATTTGGTCTTTTTGGCTTAAGACATCTTTGGCACGTATTCAAACGAAAGAAAAAAAAGGGGATGGGGGGGGGGGGGGTCATGCATACTTTTTTTCTGCAAAATTCACTTTTTTACATGACCCCTCCTCCCGAATCGAAAATTTGCTAATTCTTATATATTTTAAAATCGATCTTCTGATTGCATTAAAATCAAAATGATGTTCAAAACTCAATTTCTCCAAACAGCAGGGAATCATACATTGATTTAATGTGCTATTTTAAATTTTTCAATAGTTTTGACCAATGCGGTGACAATTTTTTTTCAGCCCGGTTCACCAGTCAATAGGGAAGGGATTCCCTACTAAAATGATTTCCTGTAGTTACACCTCTATCATCATTGCGTACCCATAGGATTATCAATAAACATTTTTCGTTAATAACAGGAAAACACTGAATATTTCAAATGTATTAACCCTTGCCCAATAACTGATTCAACATCGCGGAAAAGAGGGGGGGGGGGTGGCACACGTATGACCCCACCTCTAAAATCATCAAATAAGTTTACTCTTTCTATCCTGATTTTTCCCTACCAATCCACAGAAACGTCTCAACCCAAAGAATTGTCTGAATTTATCCAAATTTTTGTGTAAATTTCAATACATTAAATTATGTATCCGACTGCATCCTCCAATTACAGCAAGCTAACATTTTTTTTTTGTCCATCTTATTGAATCATAAATACATATAAATGTTATTTCAATTTTAATAGATACATGCATGTTCAATGACGGGAGCTTTTTTTTCACTCGTGCAAAGTGTATATATTTTCATATGTATGAATTCATATTCAGGCGCGTAGCCAGAGTACTTTTCAAAGAGTACTTTTCAAGTAAACGCAGTCCCAAGTGGGTCCAAGGAGAAGTCATTATGGGGATTACACATTTGAAAATATCTGTTTTCAAAATTTTCTCAAATTTCTAAAACCTGGGTCCTGTAGCCATGTAGGTCATATCCCAGCCATTTTGCTACGTCTTTCGGTATATTTACGACATAATTTTCACAGATTTTGGTCATATTACATTGTTTAGATTGAGGATCACTGACGAGGCTTAAATACCCGAAACGTGCATGTCTGTTCCATGCTGCAAATTTATTTGTTCTAAAATGATGCTATTGAATTTGAACATGTTTAACATAGGAAATGTATGATTTCGTATAGACTTCATTGCGAATACCGGAACTTCCTTTGAAAAAGTTTTCTCCGAAGAAAATACGAGGGAACTGGTTCTGTATTTATTTCTACATTCTTCGCATTGAAAGCATAAAAATCATTGAAGTTTTTGCACTGAAAGGAATTTATCATTGCGTTTGTTGTTAACCTATAATAACACAATGATTGTAAAAGGAACGTCATTTGCGATTTATGTTTATTTACGCAAACATATATATAGTCCTCTTCCTGTAGGCGTTTATTCCATCAAAATCGGAAATTAAAGAAATCTTCCGAGGATCACTGACGAGGGTTTAATACCCGAAACGTGCATGTCTGGTCCATGCTGTAAATTTATCTGCTCTGAAATGATGCTAATGAATTTGAAGATTTTAAACATTCAAAGGACAAAGCCTAAGAATCTAAAGGATTTTACACGTTTACTGGACAGTTTTCTTAATATGACCCCTTGTATACTTTCTTTTCTTTTTTTTTGCAAAACAATGTGGGAGCATCTGCTTTTTTGTGTACGCCTGGCTATGCGCCTGATCTTCTCTCATTTGTAAACACGAGGAACCATTCGGTTTATTAGGGAAGGGCCTTTGTAAATCCAGCTTTGGATATTTTGTAAAAATATTCTTCCCGAATGACTGATTGAAAACAATTACAGAATCATGAGGGTTTCAAGAAAACAATCTTTCTCCATCCCCTTTAGAATTAGATGTGCTGTCTGAAACATTTCACAACTTTTAATGATTCAGTTTGGTCATAATTCTCTTATTCATGTTTCCAATTCTTTAATATATGCACAACTCTCCGAGTCCAAATTCTTCAATTCCAAGAAAAGAAGGTGAAAAATTTAGTTCAAGGTCACAAACTGAACTAAATCATTTGCCAGGCAAGTTTTGTGGCAAATCCTAAATGTTAGGAAACTGGGTCAGACATATACATTTAAGTCAAGGCTGCATGATATTCTTATACAAATGTATATGTACATACTGTGTAGAAGAGTATTTCCTCAAGCAATAAACACAAAATATCATACTTTTTTATAATAATCACTTTACCATTATGATGTAAGAATGATCAACCAAGTTTGCTATGCTGCATAATAGGAGGGGTGTACTCACTGGACAGGGTGAAAGGGAGGGGGAAGGGATGGGAGGGATGGGAGGAGGGAGAGAGGGGGAGCAATTCGTGAGAGAAGGAAGAAGATAAGGGTGCGGGAGGGAGGGAAGGGGGAAAGGGCGGGGAGGAAGGATGGAGGAAAGGGACAGAAGAGGGGAGGTAAGGGGATGGGAGGGTGAGAGAGTTACATTTACCCCCTGTCCGCCCCCCCCCCCCCTGATAAGGGACTCAAAAAAAAAAATCAAAAATATTCAACAGAAATTGCATATTACATAATGTTCTCACCGGATTTCTTCAACACAGTGTTCTAATACGGAAAAGAGCAGAGTATAGTCACAAGAAGAAAAAAGTATCACTTATGAGATTTATAAATAATATAATTGGGTGTTATAATAGAGTATTATAATATAGGGTGTTGCATGGAAGCAGGATATGCTTACTATTCCTGGGCCCCTGGTCTCACTCTCATACCGGGAGTTCGCTTCTTTTCATATGGTGGAGATTGTTGTTTGTTTGCTTTGGATCCTGTTTTATCCTGATTTTGTATGCCTTCGGTTTCTGTTTTTCTGAATTATCGATTTTGTGCTTTATACAGGGATATGGTCATTATTCATTTTCATTGTAAATTTTATTCAAAACTCTGAAAATCACTATAACTGCTATACTAATATCAACAATTTACATCAGAATATGTTTTGTATTTGCTGATTGATATTTTTTTTCTATAATTAATAATACGCTTATTTCTTTTTGAAATTAACATTTTTTATGATGTAATATACTATAGAGGCCAACATCATAGTACAATTGTATTTACAGATGATTATTATATTTCACAAAAAGTAGCACTGATCATTCCACTATTCTGATGTACTTTCTTTCACTCGAAATGATACACACATGCTCATGAAGACCTTTCTCGGAGTATATTATTCCTAGATTTGTCTAGCAGTTATGTTTCTGTATAGAATTATTAAACATTTAATTGATTTGAACTTCATCCCTTTCAAATGATTTTAAAACCATTTTTAAAATACCTTTTTCACAAACACTAGGGTACAGTAATAACATTTTATATTTGATACTGATTATAACTAACACTGACATTAAATGTATTCAATTTGTCATTTGCACTTAAAGTTCATGAAGTTGTAATTAAAGACAGAAATGACTTAAAAGAAGAAATATTTGAGAAATATTCGCTTACAGCGATACATAAACATAAATTAAACATCAAAGACGTACCCATCAGTGACGAGAAGGCAAAGCCAAGGTGAAAATATTCACACGAAATCATGGAGCACTCCCTAGTCGAATATTTCTGATAATGAGAAGAATATAAATTGGACCAAACGTGTATACGTGATACATGAATCGATTTAAAAACATACCTTACCATGATCCATGTGTCTGTATTCTTGAACAGTTGGTTAACTTGAATAATAGAGGTATTTCTTCGTGTTCAAATTTCGATCGGAAGTCCACGAGAGAAAAGTTTTGATGAGACTTCTAACGCTTCTCATAATTCTCAAATTCGGACAAATACAAGCAACAGGGTATTTCACTTTTGGTATTTCACAACATGAATCTTATGGGGACATAATTAACAAAATGACAAGGATCTGAGGTAGACAACATAACCATCGAAAATGCGTCAATATCATCAATGACTTAAAGAAGATCCTGACGATAATCTCAACAGCACTCACAATAGAGCACAAAATGAAACATCGACGGACCCCTAGCAAGCTAGAGGTTGGACCAGGTGCCCGGGAGGAGTAAGCATCCTCTGTTGGCTAGCCGCACCCGCCGTCGATGTTAATAAAGCATGGAAATGAAAATATATAAAAGTCATGCACTGTCTGACGTTATGTCTATAAAGAAAGTGCTATGGCGACAATGTCAGGGAAGTATATTCAAAACACTTACTGTCAAACCCCTCGCGGGGAACTTTTTTTACGAGCTGTGGATATGATCCTAATGTCACCAGACGGACACTATAAAGACGTTTTGATATAACATGAAGCTATCTGACTATATCATGAAGGCATTTGACTATATTACTCTGTCAATTCGCTATATCATTAAGGCGATTCACTATACTATTAAGACATATCCATATAACATGAAGCCATCTTCAGTCTTGTGCCAGTGCATTCTTTAAACTTGTACTGTGATAACATACATGAGCTTGCTACAGCCGGCAGAGCACGGATTGTATCACGTATACCCACGTTTTATATCCTTTTGCAAAGTCATATCTGTTGTGCTATGGCCCCTGCGTTTTGCGGTCTTGTTTGTGTGTGGTCATCTAACAGTGAGGAGATTGTTTAAGACTGCGATTGTATGCACTTCGAGACCTCTGGGAAAAGTGGGAGGGTTGTGCGCACGTAATCCAGGTTAACTACAATGTCTGCTATTTTCGTGGCAGATGGCCGTCCCAAGTCGGCAATTATTGCCAATTGGTCTCCTTGGTTTATGTGTGGTCCTTTGTGTTTGATGTTTCTTTGTTGTGCGTTGGTTTTCCTTGTCCTTTTTGCATCTCTTTCTGCGCATGTCTGCTCTGTGATTTTGCATTGGGTGATTTTTATGTTTTGCTGTGGGTGCTGCAACCTGGTGTTGTTGGAGATCCCCTCCTTTGTTTCAAAAGGGAAATTTAAAAAAAAAATCACCGCCATATAAACTCTTGCGAAAATGTAATAATTATTAACATGTCAAGTCTATTTAGTTGTTATGATGGCAAATTAATGATCAATGTCAATATGTAGATATGGGTTCACCTAGGCCTGGCGATTCAAATTGGTAGCCAAATATATCATCTTCATATTCAAACGTCGATACCTTTCATGTGGTGGAGGTTGTTGTTAGTTTGCTGTAGTTGAGGTTATTGTTCTTTTATGTGGTGGAGATTTTTTTCAACATAATAGTTTTGCACTCTTCGGTCATGTTACATGGTGTAGATTGAGGATCACTGACGAGGTTTAAGTACCCGAAACGTGCATGTCTGGTCTATGCCGAAAATTCATGAGTTTTTCAATGATGCTTTTAAATTTGAAGACGTTTAACAGTTGCTTTGGTTTCTGTTTTACCCTATCCGATTTTGTTATTCGTATTTGGATATGGTAATCTGTACTACTAAAGGAACAAATTAGTCGATTCTCCGTCGAAACAAAGAGATCAGAGATTGTGTAATATGAAGGTATAACATAAGATATGACAACGTGAATTTGATAAATGTTTAGAAGGAATTATTTCTAGTTATTGTGTGATCATTAATGATGTCTTTGAAACTCTAATATTCAGACAGGGATTGGACATTTACCATGAACTAGAGAATATTCGAGAAAGGGGTTCCATAGCTCAGTTGGTAGAGCGCCGGACACCCAGCCGATTTTCCAATCTGAAGTGTCTGCGTTCGAATCCCGTCGTGGGAGAACTTTCTCAGAGATGATTTATGATCTCGCCCTCGTCTATTCTTTCGCTCTGAGAAAACTAGAACGGTCTGGTTAGACCATGCTATTTTTTCCAAATGAATGACGTTTTCCATTTGATCAATGTAAAACTCAGATGTGCACATTATCTTACATATTTTTTCAAAACTTTTGTATACAAGTAATGTGTGTAAAGGTTATAATCCTTACGCTTTTATAATATGCTAACGAAGGATAGCGTTTGTGACTACTTTCCCTTCGGAAAATAACTTCGTTTACTTAAAATGTCTTCATATTGAATAGCATCATTTAAGAACAGGTAAATTGGCAACATGGACCAGACACGTTTCGGGTACTTAACCCTCGTCAGTGATCCTCAAATCTAAACAATGTAATGAGCCAGAAAAGTGTGAAAGTTGACTTAACCTTTATGTCACTTTTCAACTTTTAAGAGTAGACTCAACTTGTAAGTCAACTTCGTTGACTTCAAAGTTTCTTAAATTCCTTTTGGAAACCTAATGGATCATTAAATGCGTTTTTAACCACTTTATAATTCAAACTTACGAAAACAATTACAAAACGGACTTTTCATTCGGTAAAAATGGTCTAATGCATGTTTTCTTAAGTATAGGATAAAGACTGAGTTGAGGTCTGTATGAAGGTTAGATGCCCAAGGAGAGAACATTGTGGTGTTTAAAGGCTGAGGTCTTTAAACACCACCCTGTTCTCTTCGAGGGCATCTAACCTTCATACAGACCTCAACTCAGTCTTTATCCGACTTACGAACAGCAGATTTTCTTTAATTTTCAGAAAAATAAAAATCCAAAAATTTAATTAACCCTTACTTTTCAAAATGAAATTGACCATGCAAATTATCTGGACGAAATATGCAACGGTAACGATTATTAGGCCATAGAAGTAAAACAGCTTGTTATACATCCCGATAATTTTCTGAAAGGAACCAATCATGTATTCGGTCAGAGAAGACAATAACAGTGTAACAATGAGTTATATCTCCATTCAAGTTTTTAATTAGGTGATTAAATTATAGAAATAGAGATAAGGAAAGATTTTCTAATCAAGTGAGGATAATATTTCTTTATTTTGTAAATCAAGTTCATCAATAAACATGTATTTGAAGAGCATTTAGAATAATCGGTCTTCAAGAATCGCTATAGGGATCTAGATTGATTTGAAATGGCATTTTGAGCTTTTCGGGATAGAGGAATCTATTCTTCTTCTGTTATTATTTCTTTTAAAAGGATGTCTTTAGCGGACTTGAAACAAAATGTTTTCTATACTATGGCCGAGTACTCATTATAATCAAAACAATTCACTCCTGCGACTGAAATAATTTTCTTTTCTCCGCCCCCCCTTTTTTTATTGACCTCCACACTTCATTGAACGTTCATAAAACCTTGTATATTTAGAATCATCCGCGGTCTTTATGAAATAAAATGACCGATGAACAACAAAAGATTCACATTGGAAGGTTTGTAATTTATATATATTGACCTTGGATGTCGCCTCGGTTGATATTTTTAAGGAGCTATCACGCCATATTCACCTAATAAGTCCATAATTGAATATGACTATACTATCGTGGTTGTTTTAAACGTTTTACATTTTAAAATCATGGTGCATTTTATTTTAAAATTCAGATAGCTGTAGATTAAAAGGAAAGAAACGAAAACGAAAACATGGTACAAATCAAAATCTGTCTTAAGTATAGGTAAATATTGATATCACTCACGAGGGTTTAAAAAGATAGCATCTATATTGTAGACGAATTATTTATAATGTAATTCAAGATATTAGGATTATTTGAATTTGTAAACAAAGGAATTTATTTCCCTGGTGAGCAAATATTCTATAACTAAATTTGTTGAGAATACATTAAATTTTGTTATTTGTTTCCTTGATGACTTTTGAAATCTGATACGGAAAAATGTACAATTATCACATCAACTAAAGTGTCCTGGATGTATTACATTATCGTATAGTTCATTTATGTTCCTTTGGGATTATGTCGAAACAATCGCTGTCTTACATTCAAAATGAAACTACTTCAGCTTGCATCATGTTTTCCTCATTACACTTATGATTTTGATTGTTCTCTTCCGTGTATTATTGTCGTTGCTTTATGTGCATATCAAAAGAGAAACGAATTTTCTCTTAAACATAATTATAACTTTACACGTATTTGAACAACCGAATATACCAGTATGACAGATATGGACAATGACCATATCCCAATACACAGTACAAAATCGATAATTTAGAAAACCATTGACCGAAGTTTTACAAAATCAGGATAAAACAGGAACCAAAGCAAACAAACATAAACCTCCACCACATGAAAAGATGTTAAACGTCTTCAAATGTGACAGTATCATCATAACAAGATAAATTTGCAGCATGGACCAGACATGCACGTTTCGGGTACTTAACCCTCTTAACGCACGAAGCGAGCTCTAAATATGGGAGTGAGACCAGGTGCCCAAGAGGACTTGTTCATATAATCATAATTGATATAAAGTAAGCACCAAATCCAAACAAAATTCAAATATGATGGACATTTGGCATACGAATCTAGAACGATTATACAGCAAACACACAAACCTTAGCATTCTGCAAAGAAGCGAATTCTCAGAGTTGATCTGAAAAGTGGAATTTAATATCATTTTATTTCCATTGTCATTTTGTAGAAACGAAGATTCTGATTGGTTAAGAAATTATGTTGATAGATCGGTCAACTATATTTTTCATGGGCGTCTATTTATAGCACTATTTTGGAACCAGGATTCCGTAAAACTCGTATCAGCTTGTACATGTAGCTGAAAATACCATGTTGATGTTTCCGTAAAATTTTTAAGGTATTATTTCTCTACAAACAAATGCTGTGTATGTAGCGATTTGTTTCTTGTACAAGCGCATCCTTGAGACTTGCACTCTGACTGACTGTGACGACGGGACTCCATGACGGGCCCTGTCCAAACCTCTTTAGAGAAGACAGGGCCCTGACCACCTGTCCTCTCTGAATGTCAGTCGGACTCCTCGGATGATTACTTACATGAGCTCACTACAGCCGGCAGAGCACGGACTGTATTACGCATGCCCTCTTTTTATATCCATTTACATATTCATCTGTGTCTATGGGGCCTCTGCGTTTCGCGGTCTTGTTTGTGTGATGTCATCTTACAGTGAGGAGGTTGTTTTACACCACAATTGTACGTTCTTCGAGACCTCTGGGTAATTGGAGAAGTGAGAGGGTTGTGCGCACGTAATCCAGGATAACCACACCATTTGCTACTTGCGTGACAGATGGCCGTCCAAAGTCGGCACCGGTTGTCCATTGGTCTCGTCGGTTTATGTGTAGTCTTTTGTGTTTGATGTTTACATGTCGTGTGTCTCTTTTCCGTCTCATGCTGTACTCGTCTTTTGTGTTTTTGCATGGGATGTTTTGGTGTTTTGTTTATTTTGAAGCTTAAAGCACATACATGCTCGTAGCATTACAGTACAGATAATGAGATTAGAGAGATCTTGATGACAATCTCAACAACACTCAAAATAGAACACAAAATTAAGCATCGACGGAACCATAGCAATGACAAATATGGATAATGACCGTATCCCTGTATACAGCGCAAAATCAACAATTCAGAAAATCAGAAACCGAAGGCAAATAAAATAAGGATGAAACAGGAACCAAAGCAAAACAAAAACCTCCACCACATGAAAAGTAGAGAACTCCCAATATGGGAGTGAGATCAGGTGCTCAGGAAGAGTATGCATCTCCTGCTTGCATGTAACACCAGCCGCTTCAATTCGGTAGAATTGTCACATCCGGTTTCGTCCATTTCGGAAGACATAGAGTACAATCATAGGTTGGATAGTTCAAATGATCTATGAAAGAATATCATTCACCATTCTGGAGAATGGGACATCATAGAGTATGATGAGTTCCCCATATCGACCGTGGAGCTTCCTCACTGACGATGCCTTGCTTTCAGAACAAAATCCGCGTATTTGGTACTTGCTCTGGCATAGCGTATCCACTGAGATATGAACAAGCCATAAGCAGGCGATGAAGGGATGTTGCTACTCAGAAAAGGAAAGTTTGTAATGCTGAAATTCAAGTCGTCACATTTGTCATAGAGTGGGGTGTTCATGTGACCATCAATGTCGTAGGACAACATTTTGTCCAAATAGGATGCTGAATTATTTGTCTCTGTAGTTTCTTTGACTTCAAGCTCCGAAGGATAGATACTGCTGAGGTAATCCTTGAATTTTGGATTATTGATGGACAACACATCGTCTATGTATCTGTAAATGAAGTTGAAGTCAATAGCTTAGTATCTTTTTCCTTCAGAAAACAAAGATTGAATGAATTCAGCGTCGTACGAGTAAAGGAAAATGTCGGCAAGGAGTGGGGCACAATTGGTTCCAATTGGAATTTTGACAATTTGCTGGAAGACCTTTCCTTCAAACACCACAACAATGTTGTCGATCAGAAAGTTTAAAATCTGAATAATATCTGTTCATTGTACTTATTTTAAGAATCGGACTTTTCTTTTACAAAGTAGGTTTTGTAATAGTTAGCAACAATAAATTTGGATTTGCTATAATTGCCATTCTTGCTTGTAAAGGCATTGCTTATGATTTTTGCGTAATATTGGCAATCTATGACAAACGTGACGACTTCAATTTCATCATCACAAACTCTCCCTTTCTGAGTAGCAACATCCCTTCATCGCCTATTATACGATACTCTGTACGTTATGCCAGAGCAAGTACCAAATACACAGATTTTGTTCTGAGACATAAGCGTCTTTCAGATAAGCTTCTCAATCAGGGATACATTTGTGACCTCGTCACAGAGGAAGTTCTACGGTCGACACTATAATTTCTCATTGTCCAGAAAGGTGGATGCTATATTGTCTTAGAATATTTGAACCATCCAACCACAGGTTATGCTTATACCTTCCAAAATGGAAGTAACCGGATGTGACAATTCCAACGAATTGAAGCGACAGGTGTTGCATTCAAGCAGGAGATGCTGACTCTTCCTGGGCACCTGATATCACTCCCATATTTGGAGTTCGCCTTTTTCATGCGATGGAGGTTTTTGTTTGTTTGGTTGGTTCCTGCATTATCCTGATTTTGTATACCTACGGTAAACCTTTTCTGATTTTCTGAATTATTGATTTTGTACTGTGTATGGAGATATGGTCATTATCCATATTTTTCATTTTAATAATGTCGAAGGGTTCCAACTCAATACTTTCTTAAAGAAAATTCCAAACCAATTTTCATGCACCAGACACGTGTTTCGAATATTAAATTCTCATCAGTGATGCTTTCAGCGGAGCTTAAGAATAAATCTCTGGACAAACAATGCAACATTTAAGTATAAGTGGATAGATATATATATACTTAACAAAAAAAAAACGCCCGACTTCTTTACAACTTTTATTTTGCAATATAACAATGTGTAACATAATATGAATATTGAATACACTTATCTTGGTTCTCACAAATTGTCGTCATCATTTATCACACGACAAGTATCAACAAAAGACTCAACTTTCATACTTTTTTGACATATTACATTGTTAAGATTTGGGGATCACTGACGAGGGTTAAGTACCCCAAAACGTACATGTCTGGTCCATGTTGCCAATTTATCTGTTCTTAAATGATGCTATTCAATTTGAAGACGTTTACATTTATACCACTTGGAGAGTGTCACTGCTGGTGGACCAGGAGTCCCCGAGGGCACATGTAGCCAAGTTCGATCCATTTCGGTTGATCTTTTCTTCAACGCATTCTAAAATTCCTGTTATCAAAATTTCTTGAAATTTCTAAAACCTGGGTCCTGTAGCATCATACCCCACTCATCCTACTACGTCTTTCGGTACGCTTTTCGACATAGCATCCTCCGTAGGGAAGTTTAATATAATAAAAAACAATGAACAATGAACACTCTATATCCACAAATTTTCGGCCACTCGGCCTTTATCAAGAGGAAAATTTTTTTTTTGATTTTATAATTATCATTATTATAATTATATTTTTTTTATTTCATTTATTTCTTTATTTTCTCGTTTATTCAGTAATTTATTTATTTGTTCTATAATCGTTATAATTTGTTCTTTTCTGTATACTAGTATTTGGATCTAGTCTAGCTTTCTATTCATAGTTCATACATATATCTTGTCACTTTATTTGATATGACTTTCTAGTTGTATAGATGCTAGAAAGGACGGCGATGGGGGACGTACCAGTCTCTAACCTCGTGCATTTCTATTTGTTAATAATAAATCTTATGATTTTATTAACAGTGCAACTTAAATGAACTCTTCTCTAACTTATTTACGTTCGATAACGGTACTGAGATTTAGGCGCTTTACACATTGTTGATTATCATGCGTGACGTCATACCTTGTTCATTTTACACTGGGCTTTGTTTACCACCAGTTATGGATATTACGTAGAATTCTTTTGTATTCGTGCTTTTCTACTTGATAAAGGCCGAGTGGCCGAAAATATGTGGATATAGAGTGATCTTTGTTATTTATTATATCAAAAAGTCACAGATTCAGTAAGTGGTGTGACCACCTCTTGTAGCGATGACAGCATTGCATCTCTGGAGTTGATAAGGGTTTGAATAGTGTTTCTTTGAATATTGTTCCACACATTTAAAAGCGCATCCAAGACTTCCCTTTCATTGGTTGGCTGCACGTGACGTGAACGTATCAGTCGATCAAGTTCATCCCACAGATGTTCATTGGATTCAGATCTGGACTTTTGGCAGGTCAACCCAAGACATTCACATTAATTTATTGGTTTGTATCAATAAACCTGTCTGACGTGCTGTGTGGCTATTAGCGTTATTTTGCTGAAAGGTGGCATTAGGGTGTACATTGACGTACGGCAAAACATGATTTTTCAATACTCTGTCACAGTATTGTGCTGCATTCAAATTACTGTTGATCTTCATTAAAGCTGTTCGGTAATCGTACATTATTCCAGCCGAAACCATGACGGATCCTCCGCCTCCAAATCTGTCCAGTTCTTGTACACAAGCATCGGCATAGCGTTTATTCTTCTGTCTGTAAACTCTGGTTCTTCCGTCGCTTCTCGTCAACGTGAATCGTGATTCGTAAAAAAACACGATATTTTGCCATGCCTGTCTATTAAAGCGAAGCTGCTGACGAGCCCAGAGAAGACGTTGCTGACGGTGACGTTGCGTTAATACAATTCCAACGTATGGTCGACGCGCCCTTAGTCCTGCCTCTCGAAGCCTATTTCTGACAGTTTGAGCACTTATCCGATTATTGGTGCGACCTCTTGTGTTTTGGGAAGTATCTACCGCGTTTTTAAAACGGTCACGTAAATATGATGCCACCTTATGACAGTCTTGTTCTCGGGTAGTAACTCGTGGACGACCACTTCTTTGGTGGTCATCTGTACTTTCTGTAGTGCGATATCTATTGTAAAGTCTCCAGATTGTCTTGGGATATGTTCCCATACGACATGCTATTTCCGATGTGCGTATGCCCGCTTTTATCACACAAATAGCCCGTTATCTTAAATTCCGTGGAATTCGAGGCATCGCGATTTGTTTCTGAGAAAGCCCTATTCGAAGTTGTGTGTTTTCCTACTGTCAAATTGTACTCTTTATGAAATCTACTAACCGATATGATCGGTAAGTCTTTTTAAACACGGCCAGTTGCGATCTCACCATATACAGTTGAGTGCATTAGTAAATTTTGCAGCATTGGGCTAGTGTTCGAATAGAATGTACCAAATTAGACAGAAAAATATTATTATGGCTGTTAACAATTCAGATGTCTCATGCATCATATTTCGGGTGTTTCTTTTTTCTTCTTCAGTATATTTCGCCATTCGGTATTTATCGCGGTTTGCTTTCTCACGTTTGTTTTCTCTTTATTTCAATACAGGCTAGTATGACCTTTGCTTCTTCAATGTTTTGTGAATAGTACCTGGAATAAACCACAATACACCATAATGGCGACGGGAAGTATTTTGTACATAATTAATTATAATTTCAGATTAGATATATTCTAAACAGTAAGACTTTGTGCTATCGGGACGATAATAGGTATTGTAATAGTCTATGCCGAACTGAAGCATTATGAGAAAGATCTATTGTTTATGTGACTTGGACTGGAATATAATGAACGCGAAAGCATCGGTTTTTTTTTTAAGAAAGAGGACTAAGTTTGCGTACTTTAGCATCAATCGAAAATGACGTTCCTCAAACAAACATTGTGTTTTTATAGGTTTACAAAAATGAGGTCATCAATTCCTTTTAATACTAAACTTTCAACACTGTTTTATGCTATCGATTTACAGTACGTATAAGTAAATATAGATACAGCTTCTTCAAATTTTGTTCGCAGAAACCTTTTTCGAAAGAACTCTCGGTATGCACCATTGAAGTCAGTGGGATCTCATATTTTTCCGATGTTATAAGACATTAATTTGTTCATCTTGAAGAACTTTTTTCTTCTCACTTCTAGATTACATATCAATGATAATATAACTGAAGCAGATCTGAATACACAAGAGATAAAATGGTTGGAAATTCAGCCGTTTTCTCTCCCTTCTGGTTATACATGCCCTTTGCCGTGTGGAGCTCGTAAAAAAGTTTCCCGCGAGGGGTTTGACAGTAAATGTTTTGAATATATTTCCCTGACATGGTCGCCATAGCACTTTCTATATAGACATAACATCAGACAGTGCATGCATTTTATTTACTGTGTTCTTTATCGTGCATTAACATCAACGACGGGTGCGGCTAGCCGACATGGGATTCTTACTCCTCCCGGGCACCCGATCCCACCTCTAGCTTGCTAGGGGTCCGTCGATGCTCAACATAGTGATCTATTGTGAGTGCTGTTGAGATAATCGCCAGGATCTTCTCTAACTCATTTGTGTCACACTTATGCCCTTTGCCGTGTGGAGCTCGTAAAAAAAGTTCCCCGCAAGGGGTTTGACAGTAAGTGTTTTGAATATATTTCCCTGACATGGTCGCAATAGCACTTTCTATATAGGCATAACGTCAGACAGTGCATGCATTTTATATACTGTGTTCTTTATCGTGCGTGAACATCAACGGCGGGTGCGGCTAGCCAACAGGGGATGCTTACTCCTCCCGGGCACCCGATCCAACCTCTAGCTTGCTAGGGGTCCGTCGATGCTCAACATAGTGATCTATTGTGAGTGCTGTTGAGATAATCGTCAGGATCTTCTCTAACTCATTTGTATCACACTTATGCCTTTTGCCGTGTGGAGCTCGTAATAAAGTTCCCCGCGAGGGGTTTGACAGTAAGTGTTTTGAATATATTTCCCTGACATGGTCGCCATAGCACTTTCTATATAGACATAACGTCAGACAGTGCATGCATTTTATATACTGTGTTCTTTATCGTGCATTAACATCAACGGCGGGTGCGGCTAGCCAATAGGGGATGCTTACTCCTCCCGGGCACCAGATCCCACCTCTAGCTTGCTAGGGGTCCGTCGATGCTCAACATAGTGATCTATTGTGAGTGCTGTTGAGATAATCGTCAGGATCTTCTCTAACTCATTTGTGTCACACTTATGCTCTTTGCCGTGTGGAGCTCGTAAAAAAGTTCACCGCGAGGGGTTTGACAGTAAATGTTTTGAATATATTTCCCTGACATGGTCGCCATAGCACTTTCTATATAGACATAACGTCAGACAGTGCATGCATTTTATATACTGTGTTCTTTATCGTGCATTAACATCAACGGCGGGTGCGGCTAGCCAACAGGGGATGCTTACTCCTCTCAGGCACCCGATCCCACCTCTTGCTTGCTAGGGGTCCGTCGATGCTCAACATAGTGATCTATTGTGAGTGCTGTTGAGATAATCGTCAGGATCTTCTCTAACTTATTTGTGTCACACTTATGCCCTTTGCCGTGTGGAGCTCGTGAAAAAAGTTCCCCGCGAGGGGTTTGATAGTAAGTATTTTGAATATATTTCCCTGACATGGTCGCCATAGCACTTTCTATATAGACATAACGTCAGACAGTGCATGCATTTTATATACTGTGTTCTTTATCGTGCATTAACATCAACGGCGGGTGCGGCTAGCCAACAGGGGATGCTTACTCCTCCCTTGCACCCGATCCAACCTCTAGCTTGCTAAGGGTCCGTCGATGCTCAACATAGTGATCTATTGTGAGTGCTGTTGAGATAATTGTCAGGATCTTCTTTAACTCATTTATGTCACATTTATGCCCTTTGCCGTGTGGAGCTCGTAAAAAAGTTCACCGCGAGGGGTTTGACAGTAAGTGTTTTGAATATATTTCCCTGACATGGTCGCCATAGCACTTTCTATATAGACATAAAGTCAGACAGTGCATGCATTTTATATACTGTGTTCTTTATCGTGCATTAACATCAACGGCGGGTGCGGCTAGCCAACAGGGGATGCTTACTCCTCCCGGGCACCCGATCCCACCTCTAGCTTGCTAGGGGTCCGTCGATGCTCAACATAGTGATCTATTGTGAGTGCTGTTGAGATAATCGTCAGGATCTTCTCTAACTCATGCATTGTTGCTCTTTCACTTTTCTTATTTTTTGCATTCACACAGTATCGTGGAAGTTCAAAGTCAAAAGTGCTGAGACCTATGAAAAATATCCGCTATCAACAATTATGTGCCAATGAACAAATGATGAATAGAGGAGAATAATCTGTATCTCACCCTACAATTACTTTTTAAAAGATCGAACGGTATGCGTATTTGTCATTATTTAAACTTAACACCAATTCTCTGTAAGCACCAGATATTTAGCATAGGGGCCCGGCACGCCATGTCACAGATCCTTACGGTTTTATGCAAATGATTAACCATAATGAGAATATTTGAAAATAACGACAAATGTTCTCGTATTTATGGTGGTTGCCATGGAAACGGAATGTAAACACCGAAAAAAAATCAATATCTAGCCTTTTTGTAGCCTCACAAGATCTAATAAACAAATATTCTTCCGATTGTGCGATCGAATCGTAGTGTTTAATCATAATTCTTTATAATAAAACAATGTGATAAAGGGAAATTTACAATAGGGAGTTTCCATGACAACAATTCTACCATTATCTGAATACAGCAATTTTTCATATTTAACTTAAATAAAGGTAAATGGAAAAGTTTTCAGGAAGTTTAAAGTTAAAACTAATCAGATGGTAATAAACGAATTGTAATTTGTCTTGATTGTCATGGCAACATGGATGGTATCCAGGAAAACTGCCCTTTTCATTTCATATCGTATATATTATTACTGACAAAATCAAAGGACAGAACATAAAAAAGATTAATTAAACAATAAGTATTTTAGGTTATTTTACATTCTTATTAAAAATATTTTACTCAATACAAAGCGAAATAGGCCGCTGCTAAGGAAACAAAGAAAATTTAAGCTTTAAATTTGAAATCCGCTAATTTGCTTCCTTAAATACGGCAATGTTGAATTAATATGATGTATTGAACTGTTCCTATAAAAATGTTAAAACAACCTACTTTTATATCACAAAATGTTTTCATTGTAACCTCATTAGTAATTTGATTTCAAACGCTTTTAAAATGCTTAAAACAAAAAACTGTGTAAATCGCTCTTGTTTCCATAGCAACCATGCAAAAATATGTCTTGTTTATATCAAAATGAATTCTTTTAATAAGGTAATTTCTGATGCAATGGAAAAAATTTCTATAACCATGCTTTATTCTTAAAATTTAACGTTTTTAAACTGGTTACCATGGTAACATTTGCCCCAGCAATTTTATCTAAGCTTTAAATAGGGTGCATTACATGAGACATGAGACATAATTATGTTATCAGATTTCATCTAATCTATCCAATTTATCAGTATTTCAAACCCATAGAGTCAGTTTATATGGAGATTTAGGTCTTTAGCAAACTACTAATGACAAATATGGATGATGACCATATACCTGTATATAGCACAAAATCGATAATTCAGAAAATCAGAAACCGAAAGCACAAAAAATCAGGATAAAACAGGTACCAAAGCAAGCAAATAAAAACCTGGACCACATGAAAAGAAGCGAGTGAGACTAGGTGTCCAGGAAGAGTAAGCATCTCCTGCTTGCATGCAACGCCCGCCACTTCAATTGGAAGACATAGAGTACAATCTTTGGTTGGATGGTTCAAATGGTCTATGACAGAATATCATCCACCATTCTGGAGAGTGGAACATCATAGTGCATGACGAGTTCCCCATATCGACCGTAGAACTTCCTCAGTGACGATATTAGTCTGTCACAAACATATCCCTGACTGAGAAGCCTATATGAAAGACGCCTAGCTCTCAGAACAAAATCCGTATATTTGGTACTTGCTCTGGCATATCGCATCAACTGAGATATGAACATGGCGATGAAGGGATGTGCTACTCAGAGAAGTAATGTTTGTAATGCTGAAATTGAACTCGTCACGTTAGTCATAGAGTAAGGTGTTCGTGTGACCATCAGTGTAGTAGGACAACATTATGTCCATTAGGATGCTGAATTATTTGTCTCTGTAGTTTCAAGCTCCGAAAGATAGATGCTGCTGAGGTAATCCGCGAATTTTGGATTATTGATGGACAACACATCCTCTATGTATCTGTAAGTGAGTTTAAGTGTTTATTGTAAGTTCGTTCAAAGCAAAAGATGCAGTCCCCAATTGTTATCTCAAAACAATGTTTTAAAAAACAGAAAATAAAATTAAACGTCTTGAAGAAATTTGTTTGAATAAGCAATATATATTATCATGGTGACCATGTGTATTGATAGAATCTGAAAAGATAATGAATTTTTGTTAAACACTAAAGTATCTCGTAGCCTCTAATTTTGAATTTCATAAGTATTTGCATGAGACACAATACGGCTTCCAAAACTGTTTAATTTTCATATTTTGGTATCTGATGACTATGACAACCAATGAGTTAAAGAAGATCCTGACGACAATCTCAACAGCACTCACAATAGAGCACTAAATTTAAAAAACATCGACGGACCCCTAGCAAGCTAGAGGTGGGACCAGGTGCCCGGGAGGAGTAAG
Source organism: Pinctada fucata (assembly GCA_028142955.1). Classification (NCBI taxonomy): domain Eukaryota; kingdom Metazoa; phylum Mollusca; class Bivalvia; order Pterioida; family Pteriidae; genus Pinctada; species Pinctada fucata. The sequence continues at coordinate 47,984,888 of AP027112.1, read as the reverse complement.
CATCCCCTGTTGGCTAGCCGCACCCGCCGTCGATGTTTATGAAGCATGGAAATGAAAATATATAAACCTCATGCACTGTCTGACGTAATGTCTATATAGAAAGTGCTATGGCGACAATGTCAGGGAAGTATATTCAAAACACTTACTGTCAAACCCCTCGCGGGGAACTTTTTTACGAGCTCCACACGGCAAAGGGCATAAGTGTGACACAAATGAGTTAAAGAAGATCCTGACGACAATCTCAACAGCACTCACAATAGAGCACTAAATTTAAAAAACATCGACGGACCCCTAGCAAGCTAGAGGTGGGACCAGGTGCCCGGGAGGAGTAAGCATCCCCTGTTGGCTAGCCGCACCCGCCGTCGATGTTTATGAAGCATGGAAATGAAAATATATAAACCTCATGCACTGTCTGACGTAATGTCTATATAGAAAGTGCTATGGCGACAATGTCAGGGAAGTATATTCAAAACACTTACTGTCAAACCCCTCGCGGGGAACTTTTTTACGAGCTCCACACGGCAAAGGGCATAAGTGTGACACAAATGAGTTAAAGAAGATCCTGACGACAATCTCAACAGCACTCACAATAGAGCACTAAATTTAAAAAACATCGACGGACCCCTAGCAAGCTAGAGGTGGGACCAGGTGCCCGGGAGGAGTAAGCATCCCCTGTTGGCTAGCCGCACCCGCCGTCGATGTTTATGAAGCATGGAAATGAAAATATATAAACCTCATGCACTGTCTGACGTAATGTCTATATAGAAAGTGCTATGGCGACAATGTCAGGGAAGTATTTTCAAAACACTTACTGTCAAACCCCTCGCGGGGAACTTTTTTACGAGCTCCACACGGCAAAGGGCATAAGTGTGACACAAATGAGTTAAAGAAGATCCTGACGACAATCTCAACAGCACTCACAATAGAGCACTAAATTTAAAAAACATCGACGGACCCCTAGCAAGCAAGTCACTAGGCAACAATATGCTGAAGATTTTCTATTCCTGACATTTTACCCTAACCATATATGCATTTAATGAAAATCGGAGGACATACGTGGCCAAACCATTTTTGGTGTTTACGAAGAATTGGTGTTAAATCCCCTCCTTTGTTTTGAAACTGTATTTGCAATATTTATGTGCGCTTGTACAAAAAAGGATTTCTACTCAAATAAAGAAAATTTTTAAAAGCACAGATGATACCGGCCGAATTTTGTTCCACAATTATATTTCAAATGATCTTTTCTGATGATATCGTATTTTAGATCAACCTACGCAATTATCTTGCTTTTGCTTCGATGGGGCCTATGCTATTCTATTTCTGTCTGCATGCGTGCAGCTCTTGCATATCGAAAGAAAGCTGGGTAAATTAATTTTTTTTCATTTTTAAGGAAATACTCATTGTTCTATAAATATTCCATGTCAGTCTTTATTGCCATTTTGTTAAAATATATCTTCTTTTTGTAAAAGGAAAAAAAAGAAATAACCATTGAAAACAGTGAACAATGGATTGCAGAGATATAACTAAAAATATTTTTGCTATAAGAAGTTAATGAATTTCATTAATATGATTTAAAAAAAAACCTTAAAATGTATTTCGTTCTTTAATTCTTGTATGTAATACTCGAGCTAGTAAATTACGAAAAAAAGTGATTAAGACAAACGTAAAGAAAATTTCGAAATCACTAAATGAATAACGTCTTCTAGACCAGAGAGTTCTTATCCATCCCCCCCCTCACTTACATGCAAAGAAAACTTTTCTCTGTACTTGGTACACTGGTATAATGGTACTTTTATTATTCGCTCACATAAAATTTGGTTGATAGAGACAGGCGAGCAAACGAGGACTAATTATCGTTTAAAAGAAATTTTCGCATGTTTTTATTTTTAATTCATAGTTATTGACTCCGTACTGAATGCACGCATCGAGCACAACACTAAATTACAAAGGGATATTTTAAGAACACAGAAAAGGTATCTTTTTTCGAATCATTTCGTATTTTCTTGCAATTAGAACAAAATAATTAAGAATTTTCTTTGAGAAAAAAAAATGTGTGCTCTCGTTGATTACTTTGTTCATTGTATTGAAAATTAATGCAGTTTCTGTTGATTAAATTCATATATTTCTCAGTAAGATTTTCAACTCATTCGAATGAGCATGGGATGAGGCCGGCGTTCTCATATCTCTCTCCATCCATTCTAAATACGTTTGATGTCTACTGTGGGTATGTTTGACTTTGGAATGAAGTTTGTATATTGAACGGCTTGTAATGAAACAAAATAGGAAGTCAAGGATCAACGGTTTTTCTTTTTGAAATATTGAAAAATAAAAAAAAAGAAACTTTTTGAACACTGGATTTCTTTACATTTCAAAAAATATAAACAATGATATAATTTAGATTTTTCAATGCTATGGTCAACATTTTCACTTTTAAATTCAAGCGGATATTTTTAAAATCATAAAAAAATGCATTTAATGGAAAATAATGCAAATTCATGTCCCTTGTTGTAATTTACAATGAAAATTATCTATAAGAGAAATACTGATTCTTATGATACATGGACAGTAATTAATACGTCGTAATCCGAATGTTTATTTTATTACCAACAATATTTTTTCCCAGTTTTCGGAGGTATGGTTTTTCAGCAAGGTGTGGAAGTTTATGCTTTTATTTTTCTGTATTTACATGAATCTTAATTTACTCAAACAAACGCACTTAACACTCCAATTCAGTTCTACATGCAGAAACATAATTTAATAATAATACAATCTATCCGTGCGAAATTAGTGAAAGAAATAAGTAAAAAAAACCATTACATTCATTACATTAAAGAGGGCGCTAGAAGCGTCACTGATGAGAATATAGTATTCGAAACACGTTTCTGGTGCATGGATTTTCTTCAAGAAGGTATATATAGAGTTGGAACCCTTCGACATTATTCAATTTGCGTCATAATTATTATGTTTCCTTAACTCATAACTTTAAGTCTTCAAGTTTCTGTGTTTCTTTCATTTTTGTTATTTTCTCTTTTTGTGAAATATCGTATGGTAAACAAAGGTCAGAGTTTGATTCTATCCAATAGCCTAAGTTTAGATTTGCCCAACGCAAGGCGTTCTAGGGTACACGTAAGCAAGAAAAAAAAAGCAAAAACAAATACCAAAAAAAAAAAACAACAAACAAACACCCCCCCTCCCTAAAAAAGCCAAAGACACAAATTAACATGAACATGAACATAAAATTTATATAGGGTGATAGATCTCGGACTCTCATAACTAAAGGTGTATGATATATGTCTGTACGACCAATATTATGCTCACAGTGAAAGAAAATAATTTTAGATGTAGAGATTTCTATGTTAACTTTTGCATGAGGTAGTCAGCGTTCACCATAGACTCAGTGTTAAACATCGGTGACGTCGCGCTAAAATAAACATAGAAAACTCCCTATCTAAAAGTATTTTTTCACTGTGAGCGTAGTATTAGTCGTAGGTATATTCATCATACACCGTTAGTTATGAGAATTCGAGATATATCCCCCTTTATAAATTTTAATCGCAAAAATTGCCGACAAAGTAGAGAAACTTCAATAGTATCAAAAATCGGGCAGTAAGTCTTATTTACCTTAATTACGGACAGCTCTCCGAAAACATTGTGAATGGATGGCCTTTAAAGTTCTCTGAAAAAATATAAATAACTGTGACTCTATAAAATTGAAATGTGAGTGACAAGTTAAAATGAATAATGAATAAATTTCAAAATCAACAAGAATTTTCTCGTCTGTCACAATATTAAGGCTCTGTCTAAATGCTTTTAAAAAATTTACATCATTTTAAAAGTCTGCTCAAGGCCTCATTCTGTTAGTGATAGATGCATGATATACAGTTCTTTTATCATGTTTATATTGCTTTTCTAGTAGCAGATCAGAATCCGTAAAGTATGTAGGTTTTCACTTAAAAAAACATTTCAGAATGGTTCACCATTCCAAATGTTTTCTTACGAAAAAAACCAAACAAACAAACATCCCCCCCCCAAAAAAAGCCAAAGAAACAAATTAACATGAACATGAATTTCTTTAAGATTTCTGTGCTTGCAATTTATCTTTATAGCTTTTATTCCAATGGACACGCGAAAGGAATAGCAAATGTTTATTTCTTTCTTTTAAATCATTTTTCAATGGAGCAATCTTCTATATTTTGTTATAACGTTAATGATATCCATGTTGCGGAAAAAGAGAAATGAATCATGACAATGAAAATATGTCTTCAAACGGAACTACGTCAAACTTAATTACTTTATGTACTTTTTAAAATTAATCTGGCTAGAGGAACCACTATAATGATCCCCTCCTTTGTCTTACATCCCAGAAATTCATGTTCTTAGGTTTTAGAGTAATGGGTAGTCAGCGAAACCAGATAGAAATATGTCAAAAGCGGAACAAAACAAATGTTTTAAGAACAGTTTTTAAAACAAGTAAGGGCCTAAGTGACGGGTGTATAAGTTACACTAGCAAATATTGGGATTGACTTTAGATTCTTTGCAGATATTGAAGACATTTTCGTTCTTTGCTTTGGATGTACTTTCTTTGTTTCTTATTTTGGAATTTTGGTGCAGCGCACTCTCTGTAATGTAGATGCAGAAAGTTAAATTCTTAAAATAACGCAAGTGGGAGCTAGTGAAATTAATTTGGACTGCTTATGAATGACAAATATGGATAATGACCATATCCCTGTATACAGCACAAAATCGATAATTCAAAAATCAGAAACCGAAGGTATACAAAATCAGGACAAAACAGGAACCAAAGCAAACAAACAAAAACCTCCACCATATGAAAAGAAGCGAACTCCCGATATGGGAGTGAGACCAGGTGCCCAGGAAGAGTAAGCATCTCCTGCTTGCATGCAACACCCGTCGCTTCAATTCGGTAGAACTGTCACATCCGGTTACTTCCATTTTGGAAGACATAGAGTACAATCTTTGGTTGGATGGTTCAAATGGTCTATGACAGAATATCATCCACCATTCTTGAGAGTGGAACATCATAGTGTATGACGAGTTCCCCATATCGACCGTAGAACTTCCTCAGTGACGATGTTAGTCGGTCACAAACATATCCCTGACTGAGAAGCTTATCTGAAAGACGCCTAGCTCTCAGAAAAAAATCCGTATATTTGGTACTTGCTCTGGCATAGCGTATCAACTGAGATATGAACACGCCATAAGCAGGCGATGAAGGGATGTTGCTACTCAGAAAAGGAAAGTTTGTAATGCTGAAATTGAAGTCGTCACGTTTGTCATAGAGTGAGGTGTTCATGTGACCATCAGTGTCGTAGGACAACATTATGTCCAAATAGGATGCTGAATTATTTGTCTCTGTGGTTTCTTTGACTTCAAGCTCCGAAGGATAGATACTGCTCAGGTAATCCGCGAATTTTGGATTATTGATGGACAACACATCGTCTATGTATCTGTAAGTGAAGTTAAAGTCAGAAGCTAAGTATCTTTTCCCTTCAGAGACCAACGATTGAATGAATTCAGCTTCGTACGAGTAAAGGAAAATGTCGGCAAGGAGTGGGGCACAATTGGTCCCCATTGGAATTCCGACAATTTGCTGGAAGACCTTTCCTCCAAACACCACAAAAATGTGTAACATCTGAATAATGTCTGTTTCAGTGTACTTATTTTCAGAATCGGACTTTTCTTTTACAAAGTAAAATAAATTTGTATTTGCGATTACCGTTCTTACTTGTAAACGCATTACTTATAATTTTTGCGAGTCTTTCTTTCAATTTAGAATGTGGAATTGTAGTGTAAAGTGTCGAAAAATCAAAGGCATTGATCGAATGGACTCTACTAAAATGAGTGGATTTCAGATGTTCTAAAAGTTCCTTCGAATTCTTTAAAATCCACATCTGGTTGATACCACTGCGAGAATACACTGTCGAACAATATTTTTGAAGCCCAAATTTGATTTCAGATAAAACTTCGGTGAGTAAGATCGATACAGATTTGGTAGAACATTTTGAGGAACCAGCGATGAAACATTGTTTGTACGGATTCTTATATATTTTAGGTATGCAGTATAAGTATGGTAAATCTAAATCTAAATTGGTAGTGTCGAAGCCAAAGGAAGTAAGAGCTGATTTGTGGTTATCTATTATTTCAGAGGCAGAAAGGTTTGTTGGGGTGTAAGTGGGATTTCCAGGTGTCGAATTTAAACCCAACTCTTTAACTAGACTGTCGAAATAGTACTTTTTGCAAGTAAATGTGTAATTATTTGAGGCTTTGTCCGCTGGTGTGATGACATAATGTTCTTGGAGGTAGGTGAGCTCTGTGATAACATCAGGGTCTTTAAATATAGAGACGAATCTGGTGTTCACAGTTGATTTTAATCGGTTAATTCTAGATAAAAGTAACCCTCTGATTGATTTTATCCATTCGGAAAGGGTGTCGAGCTGTACATCCTCTTTCTTTGCCCAACGTCTTGCATATTCCTCACAAGAGTCCATGATAATTTTGACATTTTGGTTCCATGTAAAGGACATACTTTCTCTGTATTTGGGACCCTTTTTTAACAATTGTCTCAACTTGTCGTTCTTGACTATACTAAGGTCACCAGTAATAACGTGTCCACAAGGAGAGTAGTTGAAATTCGATGAAGAACATTCGCAGGGAAGTGGATGTAGTGAGGGATTACTTAAATCAATACAAGGCAGGAATCGTTTGTAATTGTAAATTTTAGATGCAACTGTTGGTGTGTAGCTATAGGAAATACAAGGAGTTTCTTTTCTTTTGAAATATGGTGGGATTTTTTCTGTGACAGTTTTGTGATTCAAAATTTGACCAAGATTCAAGTTATCAATACCTTTGTTTGCAAATCTTACTTTAATGAAAGGGCGGTTTGTTTTCTCATCTGATTTATCTGATCTAACTGCTTGAAATAAACGAAAAGTAGAAATGTCCAATATGACTCCTTGTAGTCTGTATTCTGGGGAACGTGTATCGGTATATGTGAGGTCCTTCGTATAATCGTAGATTTCGTGCAACTTCCGTAAAGGAACAGAGTATATTTTGGTACGAATATAATGCAGGCCTAGAGGCTCATTCAAAAATGGAACCAAGTCATCGAAGGAGAAACTATGTATCTCAGGCCTATTATATTTACGAATGCCATGACTTCGAGGTCTTCTTTGTTGTCTGTTGAATAAGCTAGTCACATTTACCGATTGACAACCGGGACATGAAAAGCACTTTGGTTGGAAGCATCACTGATGAGAATTTGATATTTTATGAGAATTTTAAATTGTATGAGAATTTAGTATTTCATGAGAATTTTATATTTTATGAGAATTTGATATTTTATGAGAATTTGATATTTTATGAGAATTTAATATTTTATGAGAATTCATATTTTATGAAAATTTGATATTCGAAACACATGTCTGGTGCATGAAAATTAGTTTGAAATTTTCCTCAAGAATGTATAGAGTTGGGATCCTTCCGCATTATTACTCTTTGTCCTCTGTGTTCACTTTGTTTTACTTTGTAATAGCAGAGTCAGCAAGATATTATTATTTTTGGTAGTCTTTCAAATCAACGGAATTGTTTTTTAATACCATAAACGTCTAATTCCTTCATAAGTTCTTTTTATGATAGTGCCACCTGCGGTGAACTTTGGTAACTTTCCTATCTAAAATGTTGATACAGACGCCAATGTGCAACATCCATGTTTTCACATAATACAGCAAAATAATCTTTTTTTTAACTCTGTTTATTTGATATTATTACTTGCAGCGTACATGTATATGTAACATGATTCATGTGATATTTAAAGCCCTGGTCACAACCCGCCGTGCGTGCTTTTAGGACGTGCGTGTTAATGGAGGCTACGTGAGCTACGTTTTTCTGAAAACGCAAGGAAAGAAGTGGCAAGAGTACGGAAGGAGTGCGTCACGCACGTCGCACTTACGGTTATATGGATGGTTACATGCATCATATGTAGAGCAAAAAAGTAAGTGCGCTGCACGTACTTTCGACTTGCCTGCAATTTGCTTACCACGTACTTTCTCCGTATACGTCTTCTACGTTTTTGTAAGGATGTCGAATCGACACGTACTGCTAACGCACGGAGCCCTCACTTCCTTGTGTCGAAGGTGCGTTGTACGTACATGTACTTGCAACGTACGTGCAACTTGCGTGTCGTTATTCTTGTTGAACTCTTAGACATCATGCAGATTGGAAGCAGCGAAAGTTCTGTATGCACTAAAACTGCTACGTCCTGTCTGCTTGTTCCCAAATCCGCAAGGAGGACGTATGGGAAACGTACAGATAACGCACGTACACCGTACGGATACCCAAGGTTTGTCTACGTTTTTGCACGTGCACGTACGGCGGGTTGTGACCACAGCTTAATGTACCCAATGAACAATAGAGCATATTGCCATGCCTGGTAAAGTACTATGAACTATATATTTTCTGAAAAGGTTATAATGTGTACTGCTCAGAAATAATAATTTTGGCGCAAAAAACAAAGGGGAATAACTGATATTCAGATAAAGCATTTAAATTGTCTATTTCCTCTATATAACATATGCAAAATAACAAAGTTGTAGTAACAAGAGTTTTTCCTCTTTTACGACCTAGTTTTATATCTATACTCAGGACATCATTATCTTTCAGAAAATATATAGTTTATAGTACCTTACCAAGAATAACACTTATCATACTTTACAGCGGAGATGATTAAAACGCTATGTAAATATGCCTCTATTGTACAACGGATACCTTAATGTGTTTTAATTCTACTAACTAATTTAAATAGCGCCTTCAATAGTACACTCCGTATTTGCACTGTTCCATGGAGATTGTTCAGTAGAAAGTATTGGCCTTCATTTACGTATGGTGTCATGATATTCTCTCCGTTTGTTCGTCCATTTTATCTTTACTATTGAGAAAACATTCTGCTGTTTTCACTTTTGAGGATCCCCGTCCTATCTTTCTTTTGTTTCGTATTTTTCAAGCATTTTGACGTCTGTCTTTTTTATGACGATTTTTCGTGTTAGACATTCGATGTGATATTTCTGCCAAATCGAAGCATCGAAGCAGGTTATGCATGAAAACATGAGATGCTGACTCCTCCTGGGCACATGGACTCTTTCTTATGTTGGGAGTATGCTTCTTTTTTCTTTTCATGTGTAGAAAGTTTTTGTTTGTTTGCGTTGTTTCCTGACTTATCCTGATTTTGTATGGCTGCGGTTTTTGATCTTCTGAATTATCGATTTCATACATAACCGTGTATTTGGATATTTTATTCCATTCGACGGGACTCGATGAAGTGCCTTTTGCTGTCGTGTTTGTATGGTCATCTTACAGTGAGGAGGCTATTTTACACAATGTTCTTCGAGACCTTTAAATAACCGGAAAGTGGGAGGGTTTTGTAATCCGGATAAACACACCACCTGTTACACAAGTTGCTGATGGCCGTCCTAAGTCGGCACCGATTACCCATGGTTCTTGTTGGATTATGTGTTGTATTTCATATTCGCTGTTTGTTGTCCCATTTGAAGCTCATTATCTCTTGTTGTGTGTGTCGTCTCTGTGTTTTCACGTGTGGTGTTTTGGTGTGTTGATGTTGGTGCTGCAACCGAGTCTTGTTCTCACTAACAATTCAAATTGATTGTACCTTTATTTTGATACCTTTTTTCTTTCCTCAGATATCAAAAGTAAGAAATGCGAATACCAGAAAGTGTTGTGTTTATGACATATATGATTTTGAAAGTCTCTGCAATATCTCATTGCAAGGATAAATATGGGTAAGTTAAAACATATATTTAAAGCAAAAATTAAAAAGATAACTCATTAATTTAAATTGTGATTAAGATTAAAAATAATTGTCAAAATCAAAATTATGATTTTTTTGCCCAGCGTCGCACACATGTGAACTGCTATGCATCTAACTTCACTCTGATATGGTTGTGAATTTGGTTTTAACATATTTCAGCCATCAGAATAATTAAGTTTCTTATCTCATTATTTAAGTGTTCACTCTGATTTGTTTTTTGTAATGGTAGAAACTTGGAAGGCTTTGGGATCAATGGACTTTCCATTGTTGAATAAAAGAGGGGATTTTCAACAGCACTTGGTCGCAGCACCATCAACAAACATTTCAACACACTTGCAACACACAGAACACACACGCACATAAAGAGATGCAAAAGACACAAATCACACCATAGAAATACCAAACACAAAAGTCAACCAACGAGAACAATGTGAAATCTGTGCCGACGTAGAACGGTCAGTAGCAGATAGACTAAGTGTGGTTATCCGGTTACCGAGAGGTCTCAAAGGAAGCACAATTGTGGTATAAAATGAACTCACTGTAAGATGACCATACAAACAGACTGCTTTACGCAGGGTCCCAAAGCAACATACAGAGGAGTGTGTAAAAAGATTTAAAGATAGGGGTACCGATTACAATCAGTTTTCTGTCGACTGTAGCGAGCTGATGCATTTTATCACCCGAGGAGTCTGACCGACATTCAGAGAAAACAGGTGGTCGTGACCCTGTTTTATGTAAAGAGGTTTGGACATCGTATTTCTTCATCGAATTTATTCCGGGAGGCGCTACTTACTTCTAATTCTAAAAATGAAACTGAAATGAATTTTGGAGGCTTATGAAAAACACTTATACTGAATTCATCACTGATGAGGATTTTTAATATCCGAAACACATGTCTGGTGCATGATAGAATGGTATGAAATTTTCTTCAAGAAGGTATAGAGAAGAAAGGAGGGATCTCCAACAGAACTTGGTTGCAGCACCAACAGCATCACACCAAACACCCCAAGTGAAAACACAGAGAAGACACATACAGCAAGAGACAAGGAACAGCAAACGAGACATCAAATATCAAATATGCTGTAAATTGATTAAATCTTAAATGATGCTATCCTCACTGTAAGATGACCATACAAACAAAAAAGCACATCGCAGGAGCACAAGGAACACAGATGAAACGACCGTCATGATTTATGTGATAAAGGGATATGTTTTTCTTTGAAAATTAGCACGTTTTAACAGTGCTATTTACAATGCATTTTACACTGGACTGTGGATAATACGTCCATCGTTTTTCTTTCAAGCTTTTCTATTGTCTCAGTCTGTTTGTCCAATTTTTCTTTTCGCGTAAGAGATTTCTTTTTTTTTTTTTTGTTCTTTTTTAAAAAACTTTTGACGTCTGTCGAATGGGAATAATTGACTCTGATTTCGGTTTTTGTGTTTAACATTTATTCACTAATAAAGGCAATTCGAAAAGAAATCATAACAACTTCGAAATAAACAAGAGCTTCAGGGGGTACAATGCTCACCTGTTACAAAACAAAGGAGGGGATCTCCAACAACACCAGGTCGCAGCATCCACAGCAAAACCCCAAAACACTCAATGCAAAAACACAAAGCAGACAAGCACAGAAAGAGGCGCATAAGGGACAAGGAACGTCAACGCACAACACAGAAACATCAAACACAAAGGATTACACATAAACCAACGAGACCAATGGGCAACCGGTGCTGACTTAGGACGGCCATCTGCCACGGAAATAGCAGAAGGTGTGGTTATCCTGGATTACTTGAGCACAACCCTCCCTCTTTTCCGATTACCCAGAGGTCTTGAAGAACGTACAATTGTGGTGTAAAACAACCGCCTCACTGTCAGATGACCACAAACAAACAAGACCGCAAAACGCAGGGACCCAAGCAACACAGATGAATATGTAAATGGATATTAAAAGAGGACGTACGTAATACAGTCCGTGCTCTGCCGCTGCGAGCTCATGTATGTTATCACCAGAGGAGTCCGACTGACATTCAGAGTGGACAGGTGGTCGGGGCCCTGTCTTCTCTAAAGAGGTTTGGATAGGGCCCGTCATGGAGTCCCGTCGTCACAATCAGTCAGAGTGGTGCAAGTTTTAAGAATGCTCTTGTACAAGACTGTAGATTGGTCAAGTATCAAGCCTAGTGTCCGTCTGGTGACATTAGGATCATATCCACCGTATAAAAGGCGTTTGATGATTCTGACGCATTTTCGATAGTGATGTTGTCTATCTTTGATCCTTCTTATCTTGTTAATAATGTAACCATTTAATGCAGGTTGTGAAATACCCAAAGTTATATACTCTGTTGCCTGTTTTGGTCCGAATTTCAGAAGAAGTTGACAATAATTTTTGTAAAATTTCCAGAGAGTCTTTACTAGTTTGTGAAAACGAAAACCTTGTCCTAAAAGTTTCTTGGTAATTTGTAAATTTCTACTATGAAAATCCAAAACATCAGTACATGCTCTAGCATACCGGATGAGCTGTGAAATATAGACACCATAGGACAGTTATCTAGGAACATCACCGTCAAGCCTGGGGAAATTTACTATGTTTAATCCAAAATCATCTCTTTTGTCATACACACTTGTATGGATCTCTCCATTAACAATTTTGATATTTAAGTCCAAAATGGTGTTTTTATGTTTGAAACATTTGCCTTGTTTAGAATCAATTCTTGTGGATAAATAACATTTGTATACTTTTCAAAAACAGGATTGTCGATAGTAAGAATATCATCCAGGTACCTAGAAGTACCAATGAAACATTTCACATCATCATATTTTCTTTGCTTTTGAAGATTTTGGATAAATTCCTTTTCATACATGTATAAAAATAAAGCTGCAATAAGTGGCGCACATTTACCGTATAACCAGAAATGTTCGCGAGATACTAATTTTCGCTATATTCGGGAGTGATTTGGAATCGCGAAAAATTAATCTCGCGAATAATTGTGTATGGTAAGGTAAAACATGAATGGGTATATTAGCTACATTTTGTTCTTATTATACATTTTCATTCTTCGCATATCCCGATGAAACATAAATAGAAGAAAATCGAGTGTATTCTTAGGCACGGTCCATTTAATATTCTGGGGGAGGGGGGGGGGGGGGGGGGGGCTTGGGTTTTTTGTTGGAGCAAGATTATTTTTTTCGCCTCGGACGAGGGCAAAATTATTTTTTTCTTGCAAAGTTGGAGCAAGGAAATTTTTTTTCTAACAATTGATGTGTATATTAAGAATGTTTGTGTTTTTTTCCCAGGAAATTCTTCATTTTTGCTTCAATTGCTGAAAACATTACAATTTTTTTCTGTAAAATTTGTATTCACTTCTAAACTGAGAGAGTTAAAAGATTTTTACAATATGATATAATTTTTCGGTAAACAAAATGTATATAAGGTTATGTAACATGTTCTAGACAAATTTAGAAATGTAAACTAGTGAAAATCCTAATCAAATTCTCCTTTCCAAGAATCTATATGAATTTAAGACTCTATGGTGATACATGTATCTGTTAATAGTAATAAATGATGATGTTGATGTTATATTTAAGCAATTATGGAAGCCCCTTTTTTACAGTCACATGTATACTTTGATATTTCTAAATATGAACTTGCAATGAAAGAAGAAAGTATGGCGAGCAAAAATTTTTTATATAAAGTGAAAACTGTGGCGAGCGAAGCGAGCCGAAAAATTTTCAGGAATTTGAAGCTAATTTTATAATTATTCTTCAAATTCAGATTACTTGTAAGAGCAAGATTATTTTTTTCTGTCACACCATAAGCAAATTAATTTTTTTAAAAGCAAAATTATTTAAAAAAAACCCCAAGCCCCACCCCCCACCCCCCGAAAATCAAATGGACCGTGCCTTATGACAGAAATAACTAAAACTTCAATAATAAAGGTACAAATCAATAGAATCATATGTACATATTTATTTATAATTTAGGAATCGCGAAAAATTGTACTCGCAAAAATAAAGACACCCTGTTTTACCATAAAATCAAGAAATTTGATATTCGCGAAAATTTCTTATTATACGGTAGTACCCATTGGAATCCCTACAACCTGCTTATAGAGTTTCTCACCAAATCTTACATAGATATTGTCCAAAAGGAAGGACAAGGCAATACACAGGTCACCACATGTCCATGATTTGTATGATTTGTAATCTGTGGCGGAAAAGAAACCCTTCGATTCAGAAGTACAAATATCACTGTGTATAGCCGACACCGGATATTGGTACTATTTGTCGGCGTATTGGTACTACTGAGGCGAGAGATTTTAACAAATGAGGTGTGAGTGTCCCTCTCTAACATCGTTTTTTATTTAAATCTGGCAGCTCTTTCAAAAGCAACTGTATAGTGCATTACTACAGAAAGTCATCCTTGAAGTTATATGAGTAAGATATGTCTAAGTAGAAGATTTTTTAACTTTTAAAAGCAAAATGCATTACCTAGTACCGTAAAATTTTCCATACTGAGAACTTTATTTGGATTTAAATTCGCATAAATTCACTTTTTTCTAGACTTGCAATATATCTATGTTTTACGATTTAATCACTGTATCATGATTTCATGGATTTGTAAAGATCTTACTAAGAACAACGTGTATTTTTCCCAAAAAGATACACGCGAGGTGTACGGCATATTGCTGGACGAAAAAGAATTTACAGTACGGCATGTTGAAATAGGTAGTGTACGGCGACTTGCTTTTGGGGTCGGAGTTGCAAAGCAATTTCGGGGCTTATGGAACGAAGATGACAATCCACCTACTATGTGTACCTGTCCGTCACTTGATCCATCATCTGTCTTTACACATTTTTGTTACGAAAGAGTTCAAGGGTGTGAATGTATTCATAAAACATTGGTACTCACAGCAGGACAAGAACCCCAATATGCTAATTTTATTGTTTCTACCATGCGCGGATCTAAAAGGGGGGGGGAAATTTGCCAGAGGTGGGGTCCACGGACCATATGGTCCCCACCTCTGACAGATCTCGGGGGGGGGGGGGTCCAAATACGACATCAGATTAAATTGTTTCATATGGATTTTTTCCGGCTCGCTTTCGCTCGCCAAATACATAAAACTTCTGTATGAAATGATACATCAACTAAGACATACTTATATTGAATTGATATTAAAATTACTTTTATCAGTTGTCATGACATGTCAGTGACGGATCTAGCTTTGAGTTAGAGGGGGCGTAAAACGGCGAGGGGTCTGGTAGGATGACCAGGGAGGCGAAGCCTCCCGGAATTTAAGCTAACGCATTTCAGCCTTTTCGAACCCATTCTCGTGACTGAAATTGATTAAAGAGTTGAAATAGATGAAGACAATTATATTATCTGACAGGTAGTAAATATTTATTAATATTTACTCTTTTTTATATGGAAAATGATCGTTTAACCTATGATTTGCAAATTTTAGGGGGGGGGTGCGCCCCCTACGTCATCCCCTTGAATCCGCCACTGCATGTGGAAAGCAGCACCTGTATGTCAATAAGTGGTTTTAGCTCACCTGAGCAAAGCTCAAGTGAGCTATTGTCATAGTGTGGCGTCGTCCGTCCGTCCGTCGTAAACTTTTCACATTTTCGACTTCTCAAGACCCACTGAAGGGATTTTGATGAGACTTGGTAGGAATGAAGTACTCATGGGTCCCTACAGGTGGTGTTGTTTTTCGTCCGGTTCCGTCAACAGATGGCGCCACCACAAGCAAAAGCAGGTCAGGGGGTACCCTCCTTTGACATACCAAAGCACATATCGACAAACTTAAAGCATCAGGATGATCTAGGGAGAACTGTTTCTTTGAATAACCCCAAAAACATGTGGTTTTATGCCCTCAATAACTGTATGTTTGCCATATTCAAGGCAATCAGTGGTTTCATATTGATTTTGGTTGAATTTTTTTCATGATTTTTTTTTCTTATGTGAAGAAAAAGAGGGAGGGGGGTATTTTCATACAAACTGAAACAGAACCACGGAAGGGCAAAAGTAGGTCACGGGGGTACCCTCCTTTGACAAACTTCTTCTTCAGAACAGAAGTACATATCGACAAATCGAAAGCATCTGGACGATCTAGAAGGATGTCTTAACAAGTGTTGTTGTTTTGGTGTCAGCCCGAAGTTAAATTTTTGACGTGTTTATAACATCTTTTCGGACTTTGTCAGAAATGCTCATTTTTTATGGAGGGGGATTAGGGTCGAGAGCTTACATGCTTCATGATATGTTGCTTCATTCAATGTTTGATTATTCCATTTCATTTGTCTTGCTTTCATTTCAAATTGACTTTATCTTTCTTCTTTGTGTGATTTTGCTTCCCTGCATTTTACATTTGTCCTTCGTCAATGCATAACTGTCATGATACCATGCGTTATGACATCCTTCTTTCTGCCATTATCCTTTCGTCTTAATGCTATTATTGCTTCGTCAATTCTAACTTCAATTTTGATGATACCAGATGGCGCTTCGGGCGACCGCATGTGCCCGTTCCTTGAAATGAACTTTGAAAAATCCCCTGTCGTTAGAAATTTCTTTTTAATTCTACTACAGTATCGTTCGAAAAGTAATTATATTATCGCGCGAGAGGACAGAAGTAGATTGGCTGTATAGATATTTGAAAAATATTATGAAGTAATTCGTAAATATTTGATTTTGTATGCATCATATTTTTGTAAGTTTTAAATCTGACTGTAAAATACACATGTATGTGCACGTGAAGAATCTCTGTGGTGCAGTGGTTATCATATTTGCATCTGAATTTTATTTTACACTTTTCCGAGTAGGTTCGAATCCCGGACGAGGATACTCTTTTTTCCTTTTGTCAATTTTAAGTATAATGTAACTTGTCCATGTTGTCCATCTGCCCAGTAGAGGATGTCGAAAAAATTTGTGGTACTTATAAAAATTAAATGTTTCAATGCATTCTTTTTTCAGTTTTTCTTGGGGGGGGGGGCATTGTTTTGGGAAAAAATATATCAAATGATGGCTGTTTGTTGAAACATGTCGACTGTGCTTCGAATCAGTAAATAAAAGTCAAGTTCAAAACTAACAAGGCATCGCGCTTCGTCGATAAATCACCTCGTCGACGCGAAATATAGGCAATGATGGCTTTTTGTTGAAATTTGTAGAGTCTGCTTCGAATCAGGATATGAAAGTCAATTTGACAAACACAAAAGCCGAAACTATGTTCGATCCCCCCCCCCCCCCCCCCAATAAAAAATTGGTAGATGAAATATCTTCCGACAAAATATTGGGTCAACATGAAGATGACCAGCAAATTATTCAGATGGCAATTTCTCGAGACAAGTGTACGTAATATCTTACGAGTACTCGAGGCTCACGTGGTTTTGGGGCTTTGTATATAGCATTCATACGCATATGTATATACATCTTTAAAGAAAAAAAGAAATTTAAAACTATTAAGTTTATCTGCATGAGTCTTTAGCTTGAGGATTTTATCTGTAAGGAATCCTAGTACCTGTTTTTCAACACGCCGTACAGTTAGCTAATAACATGCCGTACACAAACAATTTCTTTGTTGAGCTCGTATGTAAAATATAGATGCAATTTCTACATTACCCTTGATTAATATTTTATAGTTATGAACTTCTACATAGACTGTGCACAGAATCATGATCTGCAATAGTACTTTCTTTCGTTAAAAAGAATATAAACTTCATACATGTGCAATATTATGTGTACTAGGTACCCTATTTTGTGTTATTTTACTATTATCGTCCGATCAAATCCTATGTTTTGAGGGTTTCGATGTTGAGTTTACCATCACAGAATTATTTGCTTGAAGTTCACTCCATATAAGATCATATTTCTTCACAAATCATTGTCAAATGCTAAAGGTAATACCTATGTCATACTTGTTTACCGCCTCGGTAGTACCAATACGCCGACAAATAGTACCAATATCCGGTGTACGGCTATACAGATTACAGATCACAATTAATTTTGAATGTTCGTTGACCACGCAAATAGTTCCTGATTATTTCAATCCCTCGTCTTCTTACATTTAATTTCTACGACTCTTTTTACACTAGATGATTCGTTTTTTACGTCAATGAGTCGCAGATGAGTTGAAAAAAATATTCTAGCATGTTAAATGATACTGCATCATCCTAATCGCGGAATGCCAGATGTGTTATGAGGCTCTAGAATTGATAGATTGTAGAACATTAGAGCCACAGATACCCACTTTCGGGTTTAAAAAGATATTAAAAGTCTACTAAGCGACAGATTTTTGCATGAATCCATTTCTGAGCTTATTTTGATACTATCTAGCAGATATAAAAGTTTCAAGCAAAAAACGGTGGTGCGATTCGAGTATTTAATCGTCATATTAGTATAATTTACAAAGGAATATATAGGAAAAAATAATTGGGGTCTGATACCTATAAGTGCGCGTAGTGATATCTCGTGTGCAACTAAATAGAGACCAGACGAGGGAAAAAGGAGAAAATATGATACATGTAGGATGAAAATATGATTTTCACGATACTGCTAGATGCCAATTCTTGTGTTATCAGGACTGATCTGGCGAAAATCGGGGGGGGGGGGGGGGGGTCGGGGCTAGCGAACATGGGAAAGGAGGCCGAGGTAAGGACATAGTGTGATTTATTTCATTACTGCGACATGCTTGCATTAGCTGTGTGTCATGTTGTTACTTTTACCATAAATATATTTGATCTCATCCAATAGCCAAGCATTGCCTGGCCTCATCCCCCCCCCCTCCGCCTGAAAAAAAAGGAAATTGGGGAAGGGGGGGGGCTCCGTTTTTCTATCTCCGCTCGTAGTTCACATGTACAACTGAACTTTATTTGCTGGAATAATGTATTTATATGACATCTCATGCGTTCTGCACTAAAAATATAATTGAAATCGTAAAAGAATAAGTTTTCTGATGTTTTAAACGTTAATTTTTTTATTTTTTGTCGATACACTAAGAGGGCCTAACGAAAATTCATATAAATTCGAAAACGGTACGTATGCAGTTTTTAGCACCATAAATTATGAGAATTCAGCCATTTGAAAGAGTCACACTTCATTTTTTATACATATCTGTAGAATTGCGAAAATAACAGAAATTTGAAATTAGCGTAATTGAAAATAATTCTTATCAAAAAATTGATTTTGGGGACATCAATAGACTACCTGTAGAATGCTACTATTTGAATAATAATGAAGTATTGAGCTGAAACTTGATAGATAGCAACAGAAGATACCAAGGAAGGGTTCTGATGCAAAAGTTTGACTTTCAATTAAAATTTTTGAGAGTTTTACAGTGAATATGAGTTTTTCCCTCTCGATCAAAACACCATTTACTGAGTTTGGACAGTCGAGCATTTATTTTGTCGTGAGGAAGCGTGGTGTGCATATCAGAAAAATCGTATGAAGATATCGTATTTGCTTCAAAATTTCTTTATTTCATTTTGTCAATCACATCCCCTTAATTTTGAATAGACCAAAAGAAGTTTACGCCATTCCTCTTCATGACAGTTTCACAGTATTTTGCCACGTGCTCCTTTATAGCCGTGAGTGCTGACGTCAGAATTCTAGACAAAATTGTTGTTGAGCAGTTGCTAGAATTAGCAATGTATCGAAACTTGTAAGGTATAGTACAAATGCACGTTCTTGACAAACTGACATTGCAAAATAGTGTTGGTGCCTTGATTTGAGCCCACAACCTATGGGTTCATATGAACAGAATCTTATTGTTATTAATTTATAAACATTAAAAAAATAGATCATATCTAATATGACAAATATGTAATAGAGGAGTGTGCAAAATGAAAAAAGAAACAAATGAAAATGTAAGAAAAAAAAATTGTGGTCAAAAGTAATAAAAGTTATTCAGATGATTTAAACGTACATACAAAACAAAACTGAAAAATGGGCAAAAATGAAAATGGAAGAAAACAAAATTAGGGTGCCGGTGCAGGGACTTGAACCCATGACCCTTGGGTCCATGTGCACAGTTAATAATTCTATTTTGTCAAATTTCATGGGTTTTAAATTTAGATATGCACATAAGTATCAAACAGGAAGAAGTCACAACGTTTAACGTACAGGTGATGAGGGACCCAGAATGGGGACATGTGAATATAGGTTCTTCGTAATTTATTTTTCAAAAACGAATTTGCGACAACCCTAAATAAATTTTATAAATAATTGAGACAGATATGGCCTTGAATTCAGCATAGTTGTTTTATGTTAAGAATTGTTTTCTGGATTAATTGGCAAAATTGGGTCAATGTCCATTTGAATTTCAGATTATTTCTACTTTCACTTTCACTTTCGTTTACAGATTAAAAAAAGTATCGAAAGGCATATATCGTTTAGTTCCGATGCACAGGAAATGATCTTTCTTTTGATATATCACTTTCTACATGAGCCATTAGGTTTTAGTCACTAAATGACGTTAGCTTTTTGGTATGGAAAACTAGTGTTTAAAGGTCAAATCTTGAGGACCTATGAAAGATGATACATTGTACATGAACAATTGGTATATTTATTCATAAACAGAGTATGGATACAACATATCGACCCGATCGTTTCTAGTGGCAACAATTTCAAAATTTCAAGCTACATTTAAAACACAAATCCGCCGCTTACCCCTTTCTAGGAAACAGCGCGTTCAATTTACAACCACTGCAGGAATTATAACATTCGTTCGGCATAATGGAATGCATCCAAGCGACAATACGAACAGGAAAGCATAGATTGAAACACTAATGACATCACAAAACAAAGAAGGAGATCAGTGTGCACATAGAAGGCCATCTGCAAACTGGGGTTCAAATTAATAGATATTTGGAATATGTCACACGAAGCCTTCAGAATGTCAGGTTTTCCTCCAAATAAGATATAATTTACGGTACATATTAAATAACTTTAAAGTTTGCAATTCTAGTTTAAACAAAAGAAATTAAAATATTAAAATCTGAAAAGGACTTTTTTGATTTCAGAAATAAAAGATGTTGTCAAGACTACCGCATGGAGAATGGGACATGTGTTGGTAAGAAAAAAAGTTTGTTAATGAAAACATGATAAACATTCATTTCTCGAATTGCATTGAGTATCAGTTGCTCATACATTTTGTAACCCTTAATAATCGCATACTTTCCGTGCTATTGTTTGTTTGGTCATTTGTGTTTATTTGTTTGTTGTATTTAGAATATGAACCCCAAGAGGGATGGTCTCTGACGTCAGAGTTGGATAACGTACTTCCTTCGCATATTTCTGTGCCTAATGACGTATGATTAGTATCGAAGACGAATAATCGTATGCTAACCAAACCTCTCCCGAATATCAAATATACACGTAGGAAGATGGTAAACGCTTTGTTCAAGGTCATGGGAAAAATTAATCATGGTCACTGTCTTCAATTCTTAAACGTCTTTAAATTCAATAGCATCATTTAAAACATGATAAATTTACAGCATGGACCAGACATGCACGTTTTTGGTACTAAACGCTCGTCAGTTATCCTCAGTCTAAACAATGTAATATGCCATAATGGCCAAAATGTATGAAAATTATTATGTCTAAATATGTACTAAAATCGTAGCAGAATGGGTGGGATATGATGCTACAGGACCCATGTTTTAGAAATTTAAAATGCGTTGAAGTGACAGACGATCAACCGAAGTTGATCGAATTTGGCTGCATGTGCCCTCGGGGACTCTTGGTCCACCAGCAATGACACTCACCAAGTAGTTCAAATGTTAAATGTCTTTAAATTCAATAGCATCATTTAAAACCTGATAAATTTACAGCATGCACCAGACATGCACGTTTTTGGTACTAAACGCTCGTCAGTTATCCTCAGTCTAAACAATGTAATATGGCCAAAATGTATGAAAATTATTATATCCAAAATGTACCAAAAGACGCAGCAGAATGGATGGGATATGATGCTACAGGACTCTCCCTTAGATAAACTTTATTATAACATATACAGACCATACGACTTTATTTGTACAAGATGCATGATACGATATGATACATGTACACGATGTATCACACGGTGCATTAACACGATATTAAGTGACAATTTCGACAGAACTTGATAAGAAAGGGTAAATGGTAAACATTATGAACATGTAATGTTAATCATAGTGATTTTAAACAAATCAAATTCTGCTTTCTTAAAATGTATCTTTTTTTCAAAAGATTGAAGAGGGATTGAGTTTTATTGAAGACAATATTATCAATAACCTCTCCATGAAATTTAAGATACATAGAAATACATGTATTAAGAACGATTTATTCAATTTGAAGACGTTTACATTTATACCACTCGGTGAGTGTCACTGCTGGTGGACCAGAAGTCCCCGAGGGCACATGTAGCCAAGTTCGACTAATTTCGGTTGATCGTTTCTTCAACGCATTCTAAAATTTCTGTTATCAAAATTTCTTGAAATTTCTTAAACGTGGGTCCTGTAGCATCAATCCTACCCATCCTGCTACTTCTTTCGGTACGCTTTTTCGACATAGTAACTTTCATTTTTTTTGGCATATTACATTGTTTAGATTTGAGGATCACTGACGAGGGTCAAGTGCCCGAAACGTGCATGTCTGGTCCATGTTGCAAATTTATCTGTTCTTAAATTTATACTATTCAATTTATAGATGTTTACTTTCGTATAGATTCTGACGTGTGACAATAAAGTTATTTATCACATGATACACCCGTTATGCAGTTTCATAAAGCCATTTCATAAATATATAATATGAAAACACGTTACATATCGCTCTTCTTGAATGCGATTGGTCAAGTGTAGAAGCTATTCACATAAACTGTAAAGTGCGACCTTTCAAATATCGGTCAATTGTTGAATTCATACGCGAATTCAATATCAATGATTTAAATTTTTGTTGTTGAATTCATTATTGCATTAAAACTAATTACATTTGAAAAAAAAATCACTTACGCACACAATGTATATACGATGGAGAGAACTACTTCTACTAGTCCTTTATGTTTGATGTTTCTGTGTTGTGCGTTGACGTTCCTTGTCCCTAATGCGTCTCTTTCCGTGCTTGTCTGCTTTGTGTTTTTGCATTGGGTGTTTTATGGTTTTGCTGTGGGCGCTACAACCGATTGTTGTTGGAGATCCCCTCCTTTGTTTCACATGGCGTAGCAGACGACTTCTAGGTCAAGGCGCGTTGTTCGCCTTTAGTTCTCAGAAACTGTTGATTTCACATTAGAAATACACATTTTAGGCAATATCATGTGATAAAAAGAATTTCAAATGAATTTTCATTTCATACAATGTATTATGAAACTCGTTGTGCGTTTTATATCCCCTCGCCAAGGCTCAGGGATATAAAATACACAACTCGTTTCATAATACATCGTATGAAATGAAAATTCATTTGAGATCCTATATATATGGATACAGCTTATGAACATATTTACAAAATAAATGAAATGTGCAAAAAATCATATCTATAAATTGAGACAGATATCAGTATTTGGATTAAGGAAACTTTATAGAAAAATGTATACACATGTTTGATTCCTCAATTATGCATTGTTTCTCGTTCCTTGTGGCCTGATGTTTGTCAAGTGTATTAATTACTTATTTCCAGCTCTGTCACCTGAAAGAAGCTTTGTTTTGGCCTTTTATCAATGAAACATAAAAGATATTTTTTGCTATTTCGGATACTAGCCATTTCACCGATAAATATCATCGAATTTAATGGAGTTTAACATCTTAGTACCATCCCTCCAAATGCTATTTTGAACATAGATTTTATTTGGATATGCTACTGAATCGACCCTACAGGAAATTTGGAGCCTCGCGCTCTCTGTAATGTAAATGTAAAAATCTAACTTCACAAAAGTAAAGAGGGCGCGACTGAAACTTATTATGGTGGCGCCGCTGAAAGCATCACCGATGAGAATTTAATATTCGAAACACGTGTCTGGTGCATGTAAATTGATTTGGAATTTTCTTCAAGAAGGTAGAGAGTTGGAACCCTTCAACATTATCTAAAGAATCTATAAAGGAAATAATCAATTCAAATATAAACATGGTAAAAGGAAAAGTAATGCCTACAATTTGATTTGTCTACCTGATTTGACGTTACATGATGCATGATATAATAAGATTCATTGTACACAATGCTTGATAGCATACGATAGGATACGATAAAATATGACATTATATTATAAACGTTAACACAAAGGAGGGGATCTCCAACAACACCAGGTTGCAGCACGCACAGCAAACCCCAAAAACACTCAATGCAAAAGCACAAAGCAGACAAGCGCAGAAAGAGACGCATAAGGGACAAGGGACGTCAACGCACAACACATAAACCAACGAGGCCAATGGGCAACCGTTGCCGACTTAGGACGGCCATCTTCCACGGAAATAGCAGAAGGTGTGGTTATCCTAGATTACGAGCGCACAACCCTCCGACTTTTCCGATTACCCAGATGTCTCGAAAAATGTAAAATTGTGGTGTAAAACAAACTCCTCACCGTCAGATGACCACACACAAACACGATCGCAAAACACAGGGGCCGAAGCAACACAGATGAATATGTAAATGGATATTAAAAGAGGACGTACGTAATACAATCCGTGCTCTGCCGCCGCCAGCTCATGTATGTTATCACCCGAGGAGTCCGACTGACATTCAGAGAGTACAGGTGGTCGGATCCCTGTCTTCTCTAAAGAGGATTGGACAAGGCCCGTCATGGAGTCCCGTCGTCACAGTCAGTCGGAATGCAAGTTATAAGAATTGTTTAAGTCTTGTTTGTTTAAGTCTTGTACAAGACTGTAAATTGGTCAAGTAACAAGCCTTGTGTCTGTCTGGTGACATTAGGATCATATCCACGGTATTAAAGGCGTTTGATGATTCTGACGCATTTTTGATAGTGATGTTGTCTATCTTTGATCCTTCCTATCATGTTAATAATGTCACCATAAAATGCAGGTTGTGAATACCCAAAGTTATATACTCTGTTGCCTGTATTGGTCCGAATTTCAGGAGAAGTTGACTATAATTTTTGTAAAATTTCCAGAAAGTCTTTACTAGTTTGTGAAAACGAAAACCTTGTCCTAAAAGTTTCTTGGTAATTTGTAAATTTCTACTATGAAAATCCAAAACATCAGTACATGCTCTAGCATACCGGTTGAGCTGTGAAATATAGATACTATAGGGCGGTAATCTAGGAACATCACCTTCAAGCCAGGGGAAATTTACTATGTTAAATCAAAAATCATCTCTTTTGTCATACACACTAGTATGGATCTCTCCATTAAGAATTTTGATATTTAGGTCCAAAAACGGTGTTTCTATGTTTAAAATGTTTGCCGTGTTTAGAATCAATTCTTGTGGATAAATAACATTTTTATACTTTCCAAAAACAGGATTGTCGAAAGTAAGAATATCACAAGATACAAGACATTGATTCGATACGATGCACAGAAGATACGATACGATAAACTTGACCAAAGTAATGTTGTATCGACTGTATCAATTTCAATGGTCACATACATATCAAGGTTATAGTAGGAATAAGCTTGTCAACATAGTGACAGAAAGAAAGACTGGGATCTCCAAGTGGACTCGGTTGTAGTACCTACATATATATGTATACCTAATGACTGGATTGTGAAATCACAGATTAGTTAAGTACAACGAGAGACATTGGGGACAAAAGCCATATCACATAAATGACATCCATATTTATTTATACAGACTGATTTAGTCCCCCCCCCCCAACTTCTTAATAGTGAACCTAATATTGGGATTTGTTTTAGTGTGTCCGGCTGGTTACCATGGAATCAATTGTACCTCTATTTGTCCCAAAGGATTTTATGGCGTCAGATGTGTTGTTCGATGCCGTTGCAAACAGGGTCTGGAGTGTTCTCCAATATTTGGCTGTCAGAAGCCAGGTGAGTATTATTCATTTATGTTATATTTCTGGACGTCATAAGTATGGATGTCATTTATTTGACATACCTATATAAAAGGACCTGTAAGAATAAGGGCTTGATTTAGCCCTGAAATCATTCAATCATTTCTCGTGCGCTGTCATTCCTTTGATGGAAAAGGTTGTTCAGGATAAAAATATGGTGTATTAGAAAATTTCCCATTAGTATTTTATTTCAAAAATTAGATGTACGATTTGATAATTATGGCTTGAATACGTAGGGGGTAACAATGTATGAAAACGTCAAATAGTGAACAAAAATATAAAAAAAAATTCATTTTTTCACATAAACTTTAAGTGTTTTATGTTTTGATCCCCTCTTATTTTAAAAAGCTAAAAGAAAATATAACTTCTAAGCCAGTATGTCAATGTTATCGGTAAAATACGCAATGCGAAAACTGAAAACCGTTATATTTTGTGCTAAACAGCCCCATTGTAAGCTTTCAGGCGCGAAATGCACACTGTGTAGAAATAGACATCTTCATATCGTTTGTTTCATTCATGCATGTTGTATATTTCATCGGAATCCACTCGGAATAGATTGTTCTATTGTATATCAAGAAAAAAGGGCAACTTTGATCTATCTAACGGCTTTTAAGACAGGTTCTTAAAAATAGCCCATCCCCCATTTTTCGTTTTTCGTCTGTGGGACATTGTTCCAACTCGAGTTAAGCCCCTGTCACACCTACACGTTCTGGCATGGCGTTCGCACTACGACCACCAAAATTGTACGAAACGTGGCATTAAAGTAGAAAGGACGATGGGGAACGTAGTAAGAACTCGCTGATACGTATTGAGGTCGTAGTAAGGACGCCGGCGAACGTGCCGGTACGCCGAGCCACCACGACCGTTTTGAACTGTTCAAAACAGTCGTAGTGAGGACGCGCTGATGACAGAACGTGTAAAGGACTACTTGCAAACGTATTGAGATCTTCATGGACGTATTAGAAACGTGTGGCGAACGTAGTACGAACGGCTAAAACTTTTACATATAATCCTATAGAGATCGTCACGTCGCTGCCGTCCTTACCACGTTCTTTGTTTTAGGGGTTGGTAAAATCAAAATAGATCTCGTACAAACAATTTATCCTTTGAACGTGTCATGATCGTAGCATGAACGCAGTAAGGACTTGGAGAACGTAGTAATAACGCCGCACGATCGCAACACAGACGCCTTCGTCGTAGTGTGAACTTGGGGCCGATCGTAGTGCGAACTTGACTAAACGTATTAAAGACGTGAAGGACGCGCTACTAACGTGTCACGGACGCTAAAGGTCGTGTTGCGCACGTATTGGAGTCGTCAATTATTCTTTCAGAAAGTACTTCCGGGTGAAAAATGCCACGTTCTCGCTACGTTCATGAAAATTTTCAAGGACTTCAAGGACGTAGTAAGAACGTCTCAAGAGAACGTGTAGGTGTGACAGGGGCTTTACAGAATCCCACTTGGTCAGAAAATTGTTATTAATAATGGCATTTTGTAACTCTGGGTGGAACAATGTTGTAGTAAAGGTTTCCGTTTTCCATTGTTTCCTATCGAAAAAACGCACATTTTAGCCCAAATATCGGTATTGTAATTGATAATTTATTCAACTGGACATAAGATTCAGATATGCATTAAGTTAGTTGATATTTCTACTAAAAAATTTCTTTAAATTTCTCATTTTGAAATTTCAACTTTTCAGGGCAGATTTCACGTCTTATTCTTACATCTCCTTTCAAAACATTCCATATCGATATCCACATCCATGGTTGGCCATAATTCGCCATTTTCGTTTATAATACAAAACGGACAATAAGAGTCAAAATTATTATTCTTACTTCAGGAAATCTGTTTTTCGTCGCTGCTTCTGATACATGTATGTCTGAGAAAAATTTCCAAATGATTTCTTTAATTCATATAAAATAACGTAATCTTGTAACTAAAGTTTGGTTTTTTGGCGTTTTCAATTTTTAAATAAACACTACTGTCATATTTTGTCAGAATGTTGGATAACAAAATTGACAAATATTTCCATAATTATCTGTGAAACGGCGAAATATGGTCACCGGCTATTTGTAGTTCCTTGCTTTACAGTCATTGTATTTCCTTCCTTTTTCATTCGTTTTGGTTCAATCTTGACAATGAAAATTAAATACGCTACCCACATTGTTTGACCTTTTAACAGTTTATTTGACGTTTAATCTTAATAATGTTAAGTAATTCGAATTTACAACTTTAAAAGAACCCTTTCTTTAAACACTAAACAAAATTTTAATGTATTTCATATTCATATTAAGTAATTTCATAAATAATTTGTTAAAGAAAACAGCAAGAAAAAAGAATAATAACAATAATAAAATGAAAAACAAAAGTAAAGATGAAAATTAATAAACAAAAAACGATGACCAATTTTTTTTTATCAGTCCTTCATTAGTCTCGCATAAACATTCAACTATCTCGCATAAACATTCAACTATAGAAGTAATGGAGCAAAAATATCTATATATACAACATCGAATCTTAATTCTGCTAGTTGTCGTGTCCTTTGCATCGATTTGTATTTGAAGTCGGGTCTTGATTGGAGCAACTTTTTAATACAAATGTATATTTTTTTATAAAGAATAAGAATAGATTGTTATAGTACTTCAGATTTATAAGATATTTCTTATTCTGTCTTGACAGGTTGCGGATCAATACCAGTAAAGGAGAATACCGAGGTGTCATTCACGTCATCACCATACGGGTCTAAAGCAAGATACAAATGTGTCGAAGGATACAACCAATCAGGAATCGACAGTATCACATGTTTAGATAATGGAACGTGGGAAACACCATCAGTTCAATGTGAACCCAAAGGTAATATTAGTGGTAACATAAAATGTGTGAATCGAAAATACTAATTTAGACTTTTTGTCGATGATGAGTACATAATAGATGCAGGATCTGTGATCGTATTCTATAGACCTATGTCCGGGTAAACCACAGCTGCCAGAGAATTAAAAGAAATACTTATTCATTGTTAAAATTCTACATCTTTTCAAAATATTATTGAATCCTTTTTATTGAGTCTTTGCGGAATACAGAGTTTTTCCCCTTGCAGACGGTACATGTATCTGACGTAAAACCATTGTGACGTCATGAAAATGGTATGATATCGTCGATTTTATACCGTAAGTTAGGACTGTTTCCATAGAGTTTGATGACGTCATAATCAGCCTACGTAAGAAACCGTCTAAAATGGAAAGAAACTTTGGTTTTCGAAAATAACGAATACACAATTGGGTGGCCTTTTAACATATAATTTTAGCCAAAAAATTAGATTCAATCATTCAAATAAAATTTAATTTTTTTCACATCAGACTGTGGGTCACCACCGAACATATCATTTGCTTTGATAGAAGTGGATGGTACAACCTATGGTTCAGTTGCACAATTCTCGTGTTTTGAAAATTATTTGGGAGAAGGAATTGACAACGTAACCTGTACCGCTAAAGGTGTATGGGAAAATACATTTTTCGTTTGTTCAAAAACAGAAGGTGTGTGCTCTTTTGTACTAATGTTCTTTACTTTTTCATTCACATTATGATAAACGTCTTCAAATTGAATAACATCATTTAAGAACATCGACACTTAACATGCAACCGTTGTTTTGCAAATGGGTTAGGTCTGTCTATGTAATATTTCATTACGATATGCAACAAATAGAAAAGTGCAAATTGCCAACCGGCGAATGAAAGTGAAGCCACAAAACCCAATATTAAAATGAAAAGTATCAATCAAAAAGCTTACAAATTCATGAATATAAAACGAAGCTTTCTCACGAGAATAGAAAAGAAAGTTTGACAAACATCCGAATACAATAACAAAGCACTATAGAATCATAAAGGACAATCCAATTTAATGAATAATCTCTAGAATCAAATGCAAGAATGAATGGAAGGATTGTAAACATTTCTGTTAAATACCGCGCTGTATGAATAATTACAATTTAAATATAATGAAATATTACACGAATCATGCCAAATATTATATAATGCAAGTTATAGTATCAAAGTAATTCGAATGGAATTAAAAGCTGTTAAATGAGAACGCCGTCCTATAATCATGAAATGGATATGTTTTAAATCAGTTTTACCTTATTTGATGCCGTGGGCAGAATCGAAAAAGCTTAACCTTTATTTTTCTCTGATCATGATAACACTCGGTTGCAGCACAAACAGCAAAAAACCCATTGCAAAAACACAAAGCAGACATCTACAGAAAGAGGAGGCAAACAAAATGGACAAGGAACACCGACTCACACCATACGAACATGAAACATGAAAGAAAGACCACACATAAACCAACGAGACCAATGGGCAACCGGTGCCGACTTAGAACGGCAATCTACCACGCAAGTAGTAGCAAATATACGCTCTAATTATCTCGGCTTAACACAATCGCAAGATAGCGAGAAAAAAAAACCGGACACATGACAGAAGATCTTCAGCAAACAGAACTAGACACACAACAACACCTTAACCACTAGTAAATCACACGCGTAAAACGTATGTTACGTCTGGCACCTGGTCTCAACTCGGAATCTTATTCATTCCTAGGTTCGCAACCGTTCCTATGGAAATCTAATTATTTTGCCTTGCCTTCTCGACTATGAGACTAATTAACTGATAGGTACTACTTTAATGTTTAAAAAACAATATACAAATTGATCGCCTATTTTGTTGGCACGTGCAAGTCTAGAATATGGGGAAAATGAAACAACGTTGGAATACTCTAGACGTTGTTTTACCAATAACATGTTCGATTTTGCGCAAATATGGATTACCGATTTTCAGAATATATGTAAATATAAATAATGGTTGTCTTTCTTGCAATCGCTTTAACTGCTTAACTCTCCTACTTTAAACATGACAAAGGCGTCAATTTGGAACTATCTATATAAATTTATTGTCGCACCATGATCCTTTTATTAATAAATGTTCGAGTTAACAAGCAAATGATTCTATAGAATTGTCCATTATCAATGTTAAAAGAATTTAAAGATGCCTTGTTGAGATTATTTCTAATAGATCAGATTTTGATAAATCAATTTTCGTTTTAGGAACTAAGCAGAGGACACATTCATCTGGCTTTTTGTGTAAGGAATTTTGTGTTCATAAAACAGTTTTACATTTGCATTCACATCTGTTATTTGGAAAGTTATTATAAACTTTTTTTGAATTCTTTTAAATACATTTTATAATTTTTCTAGTTGTCGGAGTGACGGTGTTCTTCATAGTTGTCATCATAATAGTTGTCATCCTGTTCCATATAAGGTAATGCCGTTTTTCCTCTCTTTCTATCAAATAATTGATATTCAAACTTTCATGCTAAAAATATAAGTACAAAGCAATGATCTATCAAGACTAATGATCAATTTGTTTATACATTATCATATGACATTGTTTGGAATAATGATTATATCAAAGTACCCGTTTCCTAAGAAAAGTATGACTCTTTAAAGAGGTAATATGTTATGTTTTTTCTGACAGAAAACTGTGTTTTAAACGTTAATGTTAAGTACTATGACAAATGACAAATATGGATAATGACCATATCCCTGTATACAGCACAAAATCGATAATTCAGAAAATCAGAAACCGAAGGCATACAAAATCAGGATAAAACAGGAACCAACGTAAACAAACAAAAACCTCCACCATAAGAAAAGAAGCTCCCGATATGGGAGTGAGACCAATTACCCAGGAAGAGTAAGCATCTCCTGCTTGCATAATATCAAATATGAGTTTCAATTATCACTAGGTCATTTATACTATTTTTATACCCCGCCATAAACTGATGGGGGTATACAGTGATGCGCATGTTTTTATTTCTAATCACCGTATCATATTCTCCTCTTATTACTCCAGTTTTAGAATTTTCACAGAAAGGAACAAACTCGACCTGGAGTTTCAAAAAAGTATTGAAATGCAGATCTACAGTGAGGCGGATGATCAACAAGTCTAAGAACAACACAAGGACGATCTGGCAATACATTTGAAAGCAAGAAATAATAATCATTGAATGGAAATCTGCAAAAATTTCCTTTACTAAGTTACATACTTGCTTGTTAAAAAAAAGGATATTGTCGATATTTTAATAGCTTGTGCTATATATATTGTCGATATTTTAATAGCTTGTGCTCTATTGTGAGTTCTGTTGAGATTGTCGTCAGGATCTTCTTTAACTCATTTGTGTCACACTTATGCCCTTTGCCGTGTGGAGCTCGTAAAAAAGTTCCCCGCGAGGGGTTTGACAGTAAGTGTTTTGAATATATTTCCCTGACATGGTCGCCATAACACTTTCTATATACATGTAGACATAACGTCAGACAGTGCATGCATTTTATATACCGTGTTCTTTATCGTGCATTAACATTGACGGCGGGTGCGGCTGGCCAACAGGGGATGATTACTCCTCCCGCGCACCTGATCCCACCTCTAGCTTGCTAGGGGTCCGTCGATGCTCAACATAGTGCTCTATTGTGAGTGCTGTTGAGATTGTCGTCAGGATCTTCTTTAACTCATTCGTGTCACACTTATGCCCTTTGCCGTGTGGAGCTCGTAAAGAAGTTCCCCGCGAGGGGTTTGACAGTAAGTGTTATGAATATATTTCCCTGACATGGTCGCCATAGCACTTTCTGTATAGACATAACGTCAGACAGTGCATGCATTTTATATACTGTGTTCTTTTTCGTGCATTATCATCGACGGCGGGTGCGGCTGGTCAACAGGGGATGCTTACTCCTCCCGGGCACCTGATCCCACCTCTAGCTTGCTAGGAGTCCGTCGATGCTCAACATAGTGCTCTATTGTGAGTGCTGTTGAGATTGTCGTCAGGATCTTCTTTAACTCATATAGCTGCATGACAGCCTAATAAAACATGTGGTTAACCAAGAAATGTCGTTATCTATGCACTGTTTTATGATTCTCAGTATGGGAAAGTACTAATGAGTTAAAGAAGATCCTGACGATAATCTCAACAGCACTCACAATAGAGCACAACATTAAACATCGACGGATCCCTAGCAAGCCAGAGGTGGGACCAGGTGCCCGGGAGGAGTAAGCATCCCCTGTTGGCTAGCCGCACCCGCCATCGATGTTTATGAAGGATGGAAATGAAAACATATAAAATTTATGCACTGTCTGATGTCATGTCCATATAGTAAGTGCTATGGCGACAATGTCAGGGAAGCATATTCAAAACACTTACTGTCAAACCCCTCGCGGGGAACATTTTTACGAGCTCCACACGGCAAAGGGCATAAGTGTGACACAAATGAGTTAAAGAAGATCCTGACGAAAATCTGAACAGCACTCACAATAGAGCGCAGAATTAAACATCGACGGACCCCTAGCAAGCTAGAGGGGAGACCAATTACCCGGGAGGAGTAAGCATCCCCTGTTGGCTAGCCGCTAATACTTACTTTGTTGCAACACTTTCTGTCGACGGAAATTCAAAATGGCCGCCAACTATGTATAATGTGTCACAAACAGTGGTTATTTAATTCTTTCTTTAAATATTAAGTGTGATATATCTAATCCTGGATCTTAGGGTTACCTAATCGACGCTCAATTTGGTGTTCTATTGTGAGTGCTGTTGAGATTTTCGTCAGAATAATCTTCTTTAGCTCATTTATGTCACACTTATGCCCTTTGCCGTATGGAGCTCGTAAAACAGTTTCCCGCGAGGGTTTTGACAGTAAGTGTTTTGAATATTTTCCCTGACATGGCCGCAATAGCACTTTCTATATTGACATAACTTCAGACAGTGCATGTATTTTATATATTGTTTTCTTTTTCGTGCAAAGACATCGACGGCGATTGCGGCTAGAAAAACAGGGGATGCTTACTCCTCTCGGGCACCTGGTTTTCACCTCTAGCTTGCTAGGGGTCCGTCGATGCTCATTTTGTGCTCTATTGTGTGCTGTTGAGATTTTGTAAGGATCTTATTTAACTCGTAATGATGCGGAAAGGTTCCAGCTCTATAACTTCTTGAAGAAAAGTTCAAACCAATATTATGCACCAGACTCGTGTTTCGTATATCAAATTCTCATCATTGATGCTTCCAGCCAAAGTGCTTTTACAAGGCGCCCAAATTCATTTCACTAGCGCCCTCTGTTATTTTTTGTAGAATTCAAGTTGTGTATTTACTTTACAGTGAGAATGCGGTTCCAAATTTCGCGTGGGGTCGATTCAGTAGCACATTAAATAATATCTCTTATCAAATTAGCATCGGGGGAATGGTACTAAGTGCCAAAACAAAGCTTCTTTCAGGCGACAGAGCTTGAAAGAAGTAAGGAATACACTTCAAACTATCCAATGTCACGGCGAACGAGTTTAACTGCTCCTCATTGCAATAATATATATGTGTTTCTTGCGACAGCAGTCAACCAGAACAAAGAAACAGATAAATTTACCTTACAAAAAGAAAACACCTTGTTTCGTCATGCTTCATTGCGTACAATGCCTGAGTGATAAAAATAATTTTGGAGCTTTTATTGAATGCATTTTACTTTGGAGCGTTACGGTATTACGTTTCATTTGTGGTAACCTTTCCTTATTAGGGACATAAATCCCTTTTGTTCAGTATCAAAGAAAAGTTGTATAAAGAAATCTTGCTGGCTTGAATGAGAGGAGGGGATTTCCAAAAATACTCGGTTGCAGCACCCACAGCAAAACTTCTAAACACCAAATGCAAACAAAAGCCAGAGCAGACATCCACAGAAAGTAAGTAGCAGGCGGTGTGGTTATCTTGGATTACTTGCGCACAATATCCCTCTTTTCCGATTACGCATAGGTCTCGAAGAACGTACAAGTATGGTGTAAAACAACCTCTGCTGAATATTTCAGCAATCTGCAGAACGCGCTGATACATGGCTGTATCTTGGTCGAATACCATCCGTTTAGGAACAACAGTACAAAAGTTCCAGATAAGAATGGCTGGTCTCAACTTCAAACTAAAAACGCAATGATAAGAAAAACATGTAACATTGGTGATTCGAGACCAAAACATGCAAAATAAGTTTCCCCATTGCTGTAAGGACATTATGCTTGTCACATAGCATTCTAGAGTAAGCGGCTAAACTCGAGATAAATGAACCATTTTCCGATCTTGTTAAAAGCACAAAATGTCAGAGTAAACATCTTTTGCCGTTGTTTTTACATTATGACGTCACTGTTTAAAGACGCAATTCCATTGACACGTACAAATGAAAAAGTCATTATGTCAGCTATTACGAATTTCGGCAAGTGACCTATTCATTTAAAACTGTGTTTGTCCAGTAAAATTTTTTTACCGATCGGCAAGAATGAGATAACTGTAGTTTAGTGTTCTCTTTTCAGCAATAACATGTCCCTCTGTGTAATTATGTCATGTTGAGTTTTAAACCATGTTTAGGTATAACATTAATGGCTATAAGCATTGTCCTTTATAGAAATGAATCATTTACGATTCTGAACCTTGCATCTTCTTACCATTCATACTTAAATGACAAATATTGACAATGACCATATCCCAATACACAGTGCATAAATGGACAATTCAGAAAATAACAAAGCGAATGCATGCAAAATTAGGATAAAACAGGAACCGAAGCAAACAAACAAACCTCAGCCACATGAAAAGAAGCGAACTCCCAATTAGGGGTGAGACCAGATGTCCAGGAAGAGCCAGCATCCCCTGTCCGCATACAACGCCTATCCGCATACAACGCCTATCGCGTCAACCCGGCAGAAATATCGCATCCGGCCGCTTCCATCGCCGAAGATACAAGCACATTTTGTGGCCGTGTGGTTCAAATGGTCCAAGACAGAATATCATCAACCACTCTGGACAATGGGACAGCATAGGAATCAGTCACTGAAAACTGACGTCCAACATAATATTTCTCTCCAAAAGACTGCTGATCTATTCAGCATATGAAGTCAATCTTACAAATACAAGCCACTTACGTTTAAGATGTCATGTGCATCCTTCACATTTTAATGTTAAAACTACAAAGTTTAACGTAGTACCATAACACATATGGAAATGTTTATACATAAACCAACGTGACAAATGGGTAATCGGTGCATTCTAAGACAAAATGACAACATTTCTAATATCAATATAGTGGCCCATATCGGGAGTTGGCTTCTTTTCATGTGGTGTAGGATTTTGTTTATTTGCTTTGGTTCCTGTTTTATCCTAATTTTGTATGCCTTCGGTTTCTGATTTTCTGAATTATCGATTTTGTGCTGTATACAGGGATATGGTCATTATCGATATTTGTCATAGTATTACCAAGTATCCGTCCAACTTTGTTTCCAAAGAAAGACAACTCTAAACGCCTTGCAAAAGACATACTCGTTTCGAATAATGGATCTTCATCTTAACACAAAATGCATAAAGTATAGATGACTTAATGAACAAAACATGTATGCCCAATGACTGATATTCCTCGAGATCTGTACTTGTAAATATATCCTGTTATATACACAGGAAGAATTGCTACATATATTTTTTATATAAAATATATATATTTTACATATAAAAAAATACGTATTTTGTGTAAAAAAGGAGCGCGCGCATAAAAATATATACATGAGCGTATATGTTTTATATATGAAAAATGTAAATTTTTTGTGCGTATGGAAAAATATACATAAAATATATGATAACAATACATACTATATATATATATTTCATATATAATATGTATCTATATAGATAGATATAAATCACATATATTTGGTTCTATATGTATATAATGTATGAACAATTTATATGTATTATTTATATATTTTTAACGTATTTTATGTATCTATTTATGTTGTAAGAAATTTACATATACGTACATAAAATATAAGTAATATATAAATATCATATGTAAATAATACATAGATGTACAATTTACATATTTCTTTTATATTTTATGTATACATATTTGGGTGTTAATTTTACACTGAATGTATGTTTACCTATTCCTATAGTTCATTGGAAATGAGAAATGAATTCTTCACAATGATAAATATTTTCTTCCGATTCATCACTAGGCTACACAATCTCATACAAATAACAAGAAGCAATTATACATGATGTACTTTCATAAAATTTGCAGGCACACATAAATCCAGACCAAGGCAAAATGACCCCAACACAACTTTTGACAGACATTGCAAAAGTATTTACAGCTTACAAGACATTTTTTTTACTTTTGCAGAAATTTAAGCATTGTTAAATATAAAGAAAATTTGAGTTTTTGTACCAAACCAAAACAAATTCTCATCATATTTGTCTGGTAAGTCTGGTGACCTTTGGATTCTCTGCTTTGGCTGACAAAAGAATAAAGACAGTTTGATTAAAGATATCCTATAATTATTTATTTTTTTCTTAACAGAAAATCAAATTGTCTGAAATGTTTATAGTGCCCATGTGGTCATCTTCATCCGGAAGTTTATGGTGCCCATGTTGTTATCTTCATCCGGAAGTTTATAGTGCCCATGTTGTCATCTTCATCTTCATCTAAAAGTTTATAGTGCCCATGTTGTTATCTTCATCTTCATCTAAAGGTTTATAGTGCCCATGTTGTCATCTTCATCTTCATCTAAAGGTTTATAGTGCCTGTGTTGTCATCTTCATCTTCATCTAAAAGTTTATAGTGCCCATGTTGGAACACCAAACAGGATTACATGCTGGCCTAAAGAAAAAAATCAATGCACTTTACAACATTATATTTACATTTATAGTTGATTCCCCATGTTAAATGCCCAGTATGCAACTAGAATTATATGCCGATAACTTGGGTTGCCCATTGTGACGTCACGTTCAAGAATTTACCAACGTTATCATATGATACATCTGACGTTGTTACAGGCAAAATATGTGATGTGCATGCTAGTGATGTGACATTAGTCAGCGACTTTCGATCATAGTAAATCGCTGAAACCAATTCCATTTTTGATAATCGATAGTACAATTGACCGTCAGAGGTTCATTGTGGCATGTGAAGAAAGGTCTTGTAACAAGGAATGGACATCTGAAATATCAAACCCCTATCACTTACCAATCGAAAGTTATGGGCTGTGACACCCCAAGTGTGACAGACAGATAAACAAATGGACAAAGTGATCCCCAAGTGTCTCTATGCTTAGCAGGAGACACAAAAAAGGGGGGAAAATTGGCCAAATATTCATGATTTTTACTATTTTCATGTGTATTTAATCTTGTCTCCTTGAAAATTTAAGAAATAATGCTTATATTTCCTTTAAGGTATTACATGTATCTTATCCTCCATTCGAGACAAATTAAAAATAAACCATAAACCGCTAAAGGCGGTAAGGCTGGATTGCGAAGTGTTTGTATTAGATGACGTATACATTTTTGCGCAGACAGAAAGGTCAAAAGTCATTAATACTATTGCACAATGAAAAAAAGCTATGGTCACAAGGCATCTAAATGTGAAATATCAAAGCCCTACCCCTTATAGTTAAAAATCATTCCAAGGAATGCATGTGTCGCCTGCGAAACACAGCGACACTCAGGAATCACTTTTATAGGGTGTGACATCCAAGTGTGACAGACAGACGGACGGACGGACAAAGGACAAAGTGATCCCTAAGTGTTGCTATGCTTCGCAGGCGACACAAAAAGTAGGTCATTGTCAAGGTCATTTGATCAAAAGTCATGATATGAAATGAAAGGTCTGGTCATGAGGATTCTACAACTGAAATATCAAATCCTACCTCGTATAATTTAAAAGTAGGTCAAAAGTCAATTTCAAGGTCAGTAGGTCAAAAGTCATGATATCAAATGAAAAATCTCATCATAAGGAATCTATTATGTGAAATATCGAAACCCTAACTCTTATAGTTTCAAAGTAGGTCAAAGGTCAATGTCAAGGTCATTTGATCAAAAGTCATGATATCAAATGAAAGGTCTGGTCATGAGGAATCTACATGTGAAATATCAAAATCCTATCTCTTATAATTTAAAAGTAGGCCAAAGGTCATTGTCAAGGTCACAAGGTCAAAAGTCATGATATCAAACGAAAGATCTCCTCATGAGGAATCTATATGTGAAATATCAAAACCTTAACTCTTAAAGTTCAAAAGTACGTCAAAGGTCAATGTCAAGGTCACTAGGTCAAAACTCATGATATCAAATAAAAGGTCTGGTCATAAATATTCTGCATGTGAAATTTCAAAGTCATAGCCGCTTTAGGTCATGAGATATAGCCGAGATTTATTATTTTTAAAAGTAGGTCAATCTTCACAATTCTTCACAAGGTCAAAATTTTGGTATCAATGGTGAGGTCTTGTGACAAGGAATACATATGTGAAATATAAAAGCCTTATCATTTATCATTCAAAAGTTATGGCAAAGGTTAAAATTTTTCAAAAGTAGGTCAAACTCCAAGATCAAGGTCACAAGGTAAGACCTTTCCATGGATACCAAAAATTTTTACCTTGTGACCTTGATCTTGGAGTTTGACCTACTTTTGAAAAATTTTAACCTTTGCCATAACTTTTGAATGATAAATGATAAGGCTTTTAATGTTAAAGTTTTTCAGACAGACAGACGGACAGATGGATTCCTCCATTTCATAGACCGGATTTTGCTTCGCAATCCGGCCAAAAAATTGAATAACACATGCATGGTAACCCTTCATTGCAATAAATCACTTGAGCAACCTAGTATACCATTAATATTACCTCATTATATTGCTTGATCCTCCTCTTCTCGTTTTCGAAAATAATTTCCCATTTATTTTCCATTGGTTCTTCCATTATCTTGGTATGGTACTCTGCAATATAAATTCATGGAGCTTTGAAAATGATAGTAGATTCAACTGAATTGGAATCATTTAAAAATACAAATATAATATCACTATATACCCCCATCATTATATGGCGGGGTATAACAAGCATGTGTGAAGTGTATTATCCCCTCGCATCACAACAAAATTTCAATTATTTTATCAAATCACTTTAATATGAACAGGCTTTCCATTGTGACCTTGACCACTAACCCTCAAAATCAATAGATGTTGTCCTCACACCATGGACAACTTTCTAACATGGTGGTGGTTGTGGTGGTGGGGGAGGGTTGTATAATGAGCTCAGATTTTAGTTGGGGCTATGTTTTACAACCAGAAGTCTCTGACCAGACTGTAGCTCTCCTGGTTGTTTTTTATAATATATTTGATACACATAAAATCTTTTTAAATTATAATGAAATATCAATATCCACTTTTTCCTTATAATAAGAACATACGGAGCACTGGACTCTAACAATTTATCAGTTGAACAATGAAACAACATATATCCCTTAAACTGCAACTACAATATCACTCATATCATATATAATTTCTGAGATGTAAAATTTTTAAAAAAGAAATGCAAGGAATGCTTGTGTCGCCTGCACAACCTTTTATTTTTACGACACCTGGGTCAGGATGCTTAGAGTTAATAATAAACAAATACAAATTTGCCCATAACGGGACGAAATTATCCCCCGCAGCAATATTTTTTTGAAAAGTTATCTTGGGATCAAGGTCAAATGTCAATTGTGACCTTGACCTATGACCTTGGTTCAAAGTCATGACACACCCTTAGGTCCTAAGGAACATTTCTGTGACATATTATTGAAATCCATCCACAGGGGGAGGAGTTATGCTCCGGACAATATTAGTTATTAGGTTTGTTACTGACCTTACACGGAAATCTGTCGGGTTGATTAAGCCCATAGAAGGCGAGGCGCTTGCGCCGAGCCTTCTATGGGCTTTATCAACCCGACAGATTTTCGTGTAAGGTCAGTAACAAACCTAATAACTGATTTGTTTTGTCGAGGACCATTTTAGGTACAAAAATGTTGATATCAAGAACAGCAGCACGTGATTTATATTATTATCCTCCGTCTGGTTTTGCTAATTGTCGGCCATTGCCTTACAAATTTTTGAAACTGACTTTCCACAAGAATTTGTCGGGCAGTCACATGACCAAATTCAAGCATTCCCATTGGGTCAAACTAGTCCGAGGCAAAACAAGGTGTGATGGACAGACAGACAGGGTGATTCCTATATACCCCCCCCCCCCAACTTTGTTTGCGGGGTTGGGGGTGGGGTATAAATATCACATCTAGAATACAGATCACAGGGATTTTGTTTTACTTGAAAGCCTTGGTTGCCAACTTGGCCACAGTGACAACAGAAATTTTAGGAGCCCAGCTTAAATTTCAGGAGCCCAGTTTGTTCATGCATAATTTCAATCTTACCTTCAAAACTTCAAATATCCATTCTGTCTTTTCATCCTTGGAAATGAATTCTTCTGTAAAATTTCAACTTGTACCGTACCTGAAATTTCAAGATTAAATGAAATTCCAGGATAGTCAAAAGTTCTTCTCCAATAATATGTAATTGGAAATTTACAATATATATAACTGGAACTGCCCTAAAGTAACGAATTATGCCCGCAGGACATTTTTCTTTAAACAGATTCATTTGTGACATAACATTCAATTGTACAAATGTATGGTATCAAATGAAAGCCATTGTCATGAGAATTCTTAAATATCAAAGCCTTACCCCTTATAGTTCATATTAAGTAGGTCAAAGTCACTTGGTAAAAAGTCGTGGTATCAAATGAAAGCTTTGGCAACGAGGAATCTATATATTAGTCTGGGATGTATCACCGGGTTGGGTGCACCCCCTCCCCTTGATCCTCCAAAACCGGCCTAACTTTGTAGCATTTTTTGCACTCTTTCAGATGAAAATTTGTCTCATGGAAATTTCCATTGCAAAAGTGGTGTTTTTTGGGAAAAACATGTTTTTTTTAGTCAAAAATCACTGAAAATAGGAAAAAAAATTTTATATGGTTGATGTTTTTAAAAATTGAAAAGTGTAAATATATGGTATTTTTGATGCTCTTTCAGATGAAATAAGTTGCAAGTTCCAATTCCTATTTTTCCTGTGTGTTTTGGGGTAAAAAAGTCAAATTTTTGCCAAAATTCACAGAAATTTGAGGAAATTTTCATTTATTTCTGCTTCTCAGCTCCTCAATATTGCATATGATCGTTCAATGATGATTTAAGAAACATCTATAAAGTCTCCTCTTTCTAATGACATATATTTTATATTCTTATTTTTTTGCAAAATCCTCAAAATTAATTATTTTATACAGAAACCTGTATTTTCAATCAGAAATCTCAGATTTCTGTATATTTATTTAAAGAACCCTTATTTGTTATGAAAGCAATGATTGAAAGCTATTTTCTAGTGTAACTTTTCACACTCTATCAGATTATATATGTTTTACTAACATTTCATTCAAAATCAACGTGTTTTGGGGGGAAAACTTATTTTTTCGTTTAAAAATAGCTGATTTCTGGAGAATATTTATTGAATCTATAGAAGTTCTTGAAATGATAGCAGGAATGTATTTTGAACTGTAATTATTTAGGTTCACTCATAAATTACATGTATGAAACATAAAAGGTATATTTTCTACTTAATTTTGGGGCAAAATGCCTGTTTTTTGTCTAAAAATTACAGATTTCTGGAAAAATTTTATCAATTCATTTTATTTGCTTAAACTATACAATTAAA
The DNA here is from genome assembly GCA_028142955.1 of Pinctada fucata. Classification (NCBI taxonomy): domain Eukaryota; kingdom Metazoa; phylum Mollusca; class Bivalvia; order Pterioida; family Pteriidae; genus Pinctada; species Pinctada fucata. The sequence continues at coordinate 47,942,447 of AP027112.1, read as the reverse complement.
GCTATTATCATTATAGAAAGTAATCATCTTGTCAGTTGATTGTGAAATTAAATGTAATAATTAATTAAAACCATCATTTTGGGGTAAAATATGCATTTTTATGCAAAAACCACTTATTTTGAGAAAATAAGTACTAGCTCTTTTAATTTGCCTAAATTGATATGTTTTAGCTTTGATATTATGCTTCTTCTTATTATAAATGGATAGAAATGTTATTTGATAACTGAAATTTAATCTATATCTTATTTTGGGGCAAAAAACATTATTTATGTGCAAAATTCACTTATTTCTGTTAATATTTTTTAAAATTTATATTTCTTATTTAATCAACACTGGAGAGGTTTCATATAATTGGATGGCATAAATGTGATCAAGTTAAATGAGTTAGAAGAGATTTCTTTGATTATCTTGCTATCTTGGGTGGAAAATCTCGATTTTCATTTAAAAATCGCTAATTTCTGGAAAATCCTTATTTCTATGAAATCAGACGTTATTATTTATATTCAAAAGAGTTCCTGGGTATATCATAGCTTGTTCTTGTAAGTCATATGCATTTGAAATATCCTCTGTTAATTTAGTCCCCTACCGGCAACGCCGAAGGGGACTCTTAGTTTCCTCTCAGTCTGTCTGTCCGTCTGTCTGTCTGTCTGTCTGTCCGTCTGTCCCATTTTCAGTTTTCCGAGTTATGGCCCTTGGACTTAGCAAATTTTATGAAAATTTCAGTTTCCGGACTTTTTCCCGCTGTTGTTGGATAAATTGAACTCATTTTTGATATGTGGATATATCTCAATGTGATACAGATCAAGTTTGGGTTTGCTTTTGATTAACCTAATTTTAAAAGAGTTATGGCCCTTGGACTTAGCAAATTTTATGAAAATTTCAGTTTTCCGGACTTTTTTCCGTTGTTGTTGGATAAATTGAACTCATTTTTGGTATGCGGATATATCTCAATGGGAAACAGATCAAGTTTGAGTTTGCTTTAGATTCACCTATTTTTACAAGAGTTATGGCCCTTGGACTTAGCACATTTTATGAAAATTTCAGTTTTCCGGACTTTTCTTCAGTTCTATTGCAAATAATGCACTGATTTTTGGTAAATAAATACATCTCAGTGTGATACAGACCAAGTTTGAGTTTGGTTTCCATTGGCCTATTTTTACAAGAGTTACAGCCCTTGGACTTTTTCTTGCCTGTTATTGCAGATAATGAACTGATTTTTTGTATGTGAATACATTATAGTGTGATGCAGATTTGAGTTTAATTTAGATTGACTAATTTTCACAAGAGTTATGGTCCTTGGACTTAGCAAATTTCGTAAATTCAGTTTCCCAGACTTTTCTTGGCTGTTGTTGCAGATGATGAACTGATGAACAGAGATGCAAGTCATAAATTTATGCCGCCGGTAGGGGACTTATATCGCACAGCGATCATTGCATTTTTCAATTGATATTTTGGGGCAAAAAACCTAATTTATGTGCAAAATTCACTGATTTCTGTGAAAAATGTTTTAAATCTATATTTTTCATTCAATCAAAGCTGGAGAGGTTTCATATAATTGGATGGCATAAAGTGATCAAGTTTAATGAGTTAGAAGAGATTTCTTTGATAATCTTGCTTTTTTGGGTGGAAAATCTCAATTTTTATTTAAAAACCGCTGATTTCTGGAAAATCGTTATTACTATGAAATGTGTCGTTATTATTAGTCCCCTACCGGCAACGCCGAAGACTCTTAGTTTCCTCTCAGTCTGTCTGTCTGTCCGTCCGTCTGTCTGTCTGTCTGTCTGTCTGTCTGTCTGTCTGTCTGTCTGTCTGTCTGTCTGTCTGTCTGTCTGTCTGTCCCATTTTCAGTTTTTCGGACTTTTTTTCGCTGTTGTTGCATATATTGAACTCATTTTTGGTATGTTGATATATCTCAATGTGATACAGATCAAGTTTGAGTTTGCTTTCGATTGACCAAATTTTACAGGAGTTATTGCCCTTGGACATAGCAAATTTTATGAAAATTTCAGTTTTCCGGACTTTTTTCCGCTGTTGTTGCATACATTGAACTCATTTTTGGTATGTGGATATATCTCAATGGGATACAGATCAAGTTTGAGTTTGCTTTTGATTGACCAAATTTTACAAGAGTTATGGCCTTCTTAACCAAAATATTACTATAAGGTCAAAGTTCAAGCCAAAAGGTCATGGTCACTAGGTAAAATGTCTTCATATCAAAATGCAGTACTTGTTATGGTGAATGTATGTATGAATCATGAAAGCCCTATCACTTATATGTGATAAATATATAATTTACGAACTTCTTATCACAAGGAATACACTTGTGTAACTTGAAAGTCCTACCACTTTTCATTCAAAAGTTATGGTCAAGGTCAAAGTCCAAGGTCAGAAGGACATGTGAAATATCAAAGCCCTATCACTTTCCATTCCATTCAAAAGTTATAGTCAAGGTAAAAGTTTTTAATAAGAAGGTCAAACTCCAAGGTCAAGGTCAAACGGTCAGTCAACAATTTTGGTATCTACACATGTGAAACATCAAAGCGCTATCACTTTCCATTCAAAAGTTATGGTCAAGGTAAAAGTTTTTAATAAGTAGGTCAAACTGCAAGGTCAAGGTCAACAATTTTGAAAAGGTCTTGTCACAAGGAATACACATGTGAAATATCAAAGCACTATCACTTTCCATTAAAAAGTTATGTCAAGTTAAAAGTTTTTAATAAGTAGGTCACACTGCAAGGTCAAGGTCACAAGGTCAAAAATTTTGATATCCATGGAAAGGTCTTGTCACAAGGAATACACATGTGAAATATCAAAGCCCTATCACTTACAATTCAAAAGTTATGCACAAGGTTTATATTTTTGTGACTGACAGACAGATTGATGAACCGGCTTTAATGTCCCCAAGCTTTCGCAAAAGTGGGGAACAATAATGTCTTGGAGCTTTCGCGAAAGCGGGGGACAAAAATCGCATCGGATACACCAACTGATTCCAACATTTATCGATTATGATTTTGAACGGATTTCCCATCACTAGTCTCCGTGAGCCTAGCATTAGTATCTTACACCCTTAATTAGTTACGAGAGTTCTAGATCTATCCCCCTATATAAATTTCAAACAGGAAACTTGAGGACAAAGAAGACATCAACTTTAATTCTCCGATTTCTTACGAGTACCACATTTTGTAGTTATTGGCTCTATTTTATTGGTCGATTTCAAGAAATCGACCTTACTAGATTTGTAGACCGGATGCTGTCAATAGGAGAAAGTTCCTACTTGATTCCGTCAGATTCCACAATGCAACATTGAATTATCCTTATGAAAGAAACGTTTTCGTGACTAGTGAAAAGCACGTGACCAGAGAAAGGCATTCCCATGACCTCACACTTTATCCACTTCACATAAATAGGACATGTCGTCATGACAACGCTTAGGTATCGCAATTATGAATTTAGATATTGCAGATGAAGATAATATCTGCAAGATATTTTTTCTTCAACAATATTTACATGTACTTCCAGACCAATTAGTGAGTGCATGATTACAGTGAATCCTATGCCTTCAAAATTCCTATGGACGACATTTCTGGATCCTTTGATCCATTGCAACAAAGAAATACGCGATCACAACGTATGCCAGGGGTGCCAGTGGGCTAAAAAGTTTCTAACCGTCCATTTGACTAAGCTTTTTTCTCGTAAAGGATATACAACTTTGTTTATTTTCTTACCAAAGACAAATTGATAAATGAAACAAAGAAATTAATGAGCGATAAAAAAATCGACAAGACTGTACGAGTCACAAAATTTGATTGAACTTTTTAGAAGTTTCCCCTTATTTCCCTCCAAATTCTTATACATGTAATCGGAACTCTCCACTTTTCCCGCGAATACACCCAGAAAGGCTTTTGATTGGTCAATATGTGTTGTAATGGAATTTTCCTACGGATCAAACAATTTCTGAATGGATATGAAGAGTGTTGCATCTTGAGTTGTCCAGTGTTCTAACTTGTCAGAATTATAAAGACATACCATTCTATAAGTACTACTCTTTAGTCTTTATTTTAAGAGTAAAAATTTTAACCTATGTCGACGAAAAAAAAAATTATTGCGGGATTAAAGGGATGTTGATATCGACCAAGCGTTTTTGGAAAGCTAATACTTGTAATAAACATAGAAATATACACCTGAAGATGTTGATAGTCTAAGCCGAGTACTTGCTATTGAAAACGTACTCGGATTTATCCGATTATACCGTTTTGTCAATTTTAAACTGTTGGGGTTTTTTTGTAGTCAGAGGAAGCTCGAGCAAAATTTGTAAAATCGTTTTCTTAGACGTAAAATTTATAATGAACCGATACCATTGGTACTGCTAGGATTTCCTGCTTCTCATCTCGACAAATATGTTCACATCCAATTCTTGTTTGACACGTTTTACACGTTCCGATGAATATTCTTGATCTTGGCAGGTTCCCCTCCATCGTCTGCTCGCATCTGTCTAATTCGAGCACGTGCTGCTTCGCGTCGTTTTTGTTTCACTCCGCATTATATCAAGTAAAATGTTTTTGTAGTCGTGCAACTGTTCAAAGCTTTTTCATCTGTTTTATACATATTTATTTCTTTCTCTTTCTTTTATTTTTTTTCACCCCCCCCCCCTTCCACATACCACTGTATAATTCGGCCATAGTGGACTCGGTGGCGGATCCAGTGCCCCCTTTGCTGGGGGTCAAGGGGCGAATTTTGTCGATTTGTACTTTGACCATGGGCCGAAATATACCTGTGCCGGGGGGGGGGGGGGGTAGGGGGATACTTCCTCCACTGACACACCCCTGATTCCGCCACTGAGACTTCATGGGTAATACATACTGTGAAATTTATGCCTCATATTTATTTCAGCTGTGAAGCATGTCCGATGATGTGAAAAACATACACATTTTGAAATATATATGTTAAAATGTATTCCCGTACAGAAAATCAATGTCAGGAAGTCTGAGGATTTTCTGTACGGGAATGCATTTTTAACATATATTTTTAAATGTGTATTTAATTACACATGATACACAAAAAAAGGGGGGGGGGGTCTGTTATTCACTGAGTTACATAAAGCCATTTCAGAAATAAATGTTATGATATAAACATGTTACCCCGATATATAAACCTGTTTCACGTAACTGCGTGCCTAGCGTTTTGTGGACGGCAAGTACCGACTTTCATGACGTCACAGTTAAAAATTGTCTTTTACGTCATATTGCGGGAAAGTTTCTTATTTTGCCGTCCAAAACAACTGGACAGCAGTTATGTGAAAAAGGCTTATTACTTTGGGCACATTGTCATTGGATGAAGCGCTCCAGATCCTTAGTGACATCACAATAGAAACAGCAATGTTGGCGCGTTATGTTCAAGAAATGATAATTATAACATTTTGACAGATTTGATGATGTACAATTAAAAGAAGAGCGAACAGTGAACTTACTTCCGTTTTTAAATTCGAAATCTTTTCCTTCCTGTAAGAACGGAAGTAAGTTCACTGTTCGCTCTTCTTTTAATTGTACATCATCCAATCTTTTATACGTAATTACATGCAACGGATGTGGAGAAAACTATATCGGTCAGACGGGCGACACGCTCCGTCACCGCATGACGGTACACAGACAACAAATTCGAGAACCAAAGTATCAATGTACACCAGTGAGTGGACACATACGGAATTGTGCAAAGGATGTTTTCCCGAATTTCACCGTGTTTCCATTTTATAAATTTCACAAAAAGACGACAGAAATAGAAAGAGAAAATAAAGAAAGTTTGTTTATCAGTAAATTTAATCCTGTTTTGAATGCTTTTCTTAAATGAGAAATCAATCATATTCTTGTATTCATATTATTTAGCAAGTGAACTCTAATTATGAACACTATGTACATATTGCGCAAGTATATTCATCACGCTCAGACGTTTTAAAAATCGCAAAAGCGCTACATAATTTACGCGCATTATTTTCATGACGTTGCATTATATTGGTCTTGTACATTTCAATGTTTCCTTCGTTACAGTAAAGCGCACTCAATATTTTCGCGCTATATGTATTGATGATGTCATAATATATTGTTTGTATATTTGCAAAACTCCTGATTTACCAATGAAACCGGTTGAGTTTTAATTCGGCGTTTGTTATTTTTTCAATAAAATGTATAATATATACATATATTTTTCACATATATTATATATGCATATTTTTCCGATGCATAAAAAATATATACAAAAACTAGATGGCTACTGTTGCAAGCAACAGACGGATTCCTCCTTTATTAGACCTTCCTCGGAACTGAAGTGTTAAAATCCGAATAAAGAAGATGAATAACGAATAGTTGCTTTAGTACTTTATTCACTTCAGCAAATGAGTCAAAAGACTTTTTGTCTAACTTGGGACTCTTATCTATCTATTGACAAAAAGGAAGAAAAGGATGATAAATACCTTTCATGTTTTCGAAAGATTTAAACTCCATGCTCTATGGATATCAAATCCTTTACAATTACTTTCTCAAAACAGAATTGCACAATGATTTTGCAATGAGATAATTTCTATTAATAGAAAATGACAACAACATGAAAGGACAGATCTGTAATGCTACTAAGAAAAAAAAAAAGAAAGAGAACAGAGAACAAGAATAAAAGAGTTATCTTTCTTATACAATGTTAAGTTCAAATAAGAAGGACTACTTGTGTGAAGAATAAATAGTATAGGACAAAAAGTGTAAATTCAACAAGAGTAAATGATTGTTAAGACCTTGAGAATGATTATTTGGCCTTTAACCAATGTCATGAATGAAAGCTAAGAACTGTGATTATTCTCATCACGATTGATCTTAATCTGAGCAAAGCTCAATATCTAATCAACCAAAGTAAGTTGTGACCTTGAAATCAAACTAATGACCGTTGGTCAAGGTCATGATGAAAGAGTTTGATGCAAGGAATATTTGTGTAAAGCTTGAACTCTCAAGATCAAACAGTCTTTGTTTTATAGACTAAAGTTTGTTGTGACCTTGAAAATCAGAATTTGACCTTGGGTCAAGGTCAAGGTGAAAGAGCTGGGCCCAAGCATGATATGTATAAAGTATGAACTCTGAAGGTCAAATAGTCTTTGTTTTGTAGGGAAAAGTTGCTGTGACCTTGAGAATGAGAATTTGACCTTGGGTCAAGGTCAAAGTGAAAGAGCATGACTGAACAATTATTTGTATGAAGTTTAAACTCTGAAAGTCAAATTGTCTTTGTTCTATAAACAAAAGTTTGTTGTGACCTTGAGAATCTGAATTTGACCTTGGGTCAATGTCAAGGTGAAAGAGCTTGGTTTAATGATATTATGTATGAAGTTTGAACTTTGAATGTTTAATAGTCTTTGTTCTATAGGCAAAAGTATGTTGTGACCTTGATAATCAGAATTTGACCTTGGGCCAAGGTCAAGGTGAAAGAGCTTGGTTTAATGATATTATGTATGAAGTTTGAACTCTGCAGGTCTAATAGTCTTTGTTCTCTAGGCAAAAGTTTGTTGTGACCTTGAGAATCAAAATTTGACCTTGGGTCAAGGTCAATGTGAAAGAGCTTGGTTTAACGATAGTATGTATGAAGTTTGAACTGTGAAGTTCAAATAGTCTTTGTTCTACAGGTAAAAGTTTGTTGTGACCTTGAGAATGAAAATTTGACCTTGAAAGTAGGTCAACATTAAATGACTACCTATAAGTAACCTAGTATCCAAGTTTCAACTCAAAATCTCAAAAACTGTAGAAATTGGCACTGTGCCAATTTAAAGTTCCATTTTCAACTCGTAATAGCGCGAAAACCGTAAATATTTTATCGAGCATGTAAGCGTATAAAAGTTTACAAATTTCCCAAATAACATTTTAAAACAAATTTCGTTCAAATCGTACGGTTAGTTTAGGAGTTATAAGAGTTTAAAGATTTGAACTTTGATGACCTCTAGCGGGGGCATATGTGAACTTTTCGACAACAAAATTTTTTTACCTCAAGATCTTTATATGCTCTTTCACATGATTGTTTTCGTTTTATCATAAGAAGTTGTACTTTTTTGTACAGTGACTGGAACGATCTGGGGGTAAGAATAATAATAATAATAATAATAAGAATAACTAGATGGCTACTGTTGCAAGCAACAGACGGATTCCTCCTTTATTAGACCTTCCTCGGAACTTAAGTGCTAAAATCCGAATAAAGAAGATGGAAAAAAGAATAGTTCCTTTAGTACCATATTAACGTCAGCAAATGAGTCAAAAGAGCTTATGTCTAATTTGGGACTCTTATTTATTTATCAACAAAATAGAAAAAAAAAAATAAATAAATACCTTTCATGTTTACGAAAGCTTAAAACTCCATGCTCAATCATTATCAAATCCTTTACAATGACTTTCTCAAAAAAGAATTGCACAACGATATTGCAATGAGATAATTTCTATTAATAGAAAATGACAACAACATGAAACTACTGACATGTAATGCTACCAAGAATAAATAAAGCCTACGCTCACGCAGCAAGATACGCCCGTTGGGATTTTTTTCACAACACCAAAATATTTAAGTCCCATAACTCCATACGGACAAATTGGATGAACCTAGCTTAAAATCGAAAGGCGGCTTCCTCTTCAAAGTCTGATCAAAATGTACAAATATCATGAAAATCTGTTGACACATATTCAAGTTATTGCGTTCCATGCACCTATATTTTGCCCTTAGCTTAACATGTATGTGCATACAACACCCCCCCTCCCCCATTACACATAATTTCTGGATTATGTGACAAAAAATTCAAGAACCCCTTATAAATTAGAAAGAACATCCTTTCTACTTGAAGTATACAAAATTTCAAAACATTTCAACAAGAAATAGATTTTTAAATAATTTTTAACTATTTTAGTATATTTTCACTGTATTTTAAAATATCTAAGTCCCATAACTCTGTAACGACATATCGAATGAACCTGAAAATCGAAAGGCGGCTTCCTCTCCACAGTCCAATCAAAATGTATGAATATCATGAAAATCCGTTGACGCATATTCAAGTTATTGCGTTCCATGTGCCTATATTTTGCCCATAGCTTAACATGTAAGTGCATATAACCCCCCCCCTTCCTATTACACACAATATCTCGCTTATGCGACCAAAAAATGAAAAACCCGTTACATATGTCAAAGAGCATCCTTTCTACCTTAAGTATACAAAATTTCAAAACATTTCGACCAGAAATAGATTTTTAAATAATTTTTAACTATTTTAGTATATTTTCACTGTATTTTAAATTGTCTAAGTCCAATAACTCTGTAACGACATATCGAATGAACCTGAAAATCGAAAGGCGGCTTCCTCTCCACAGTCCAATCAAAATGTATGAATATCATGAAAATCCGTTGACGCATATTCAAGTTATTGCGTTCCATGCGCCTATATTTTGCCCTTAGCTTAACATGTATGTGCATATAACCCACCCCTCCCCCCTTCCTATTACACACAATATCTCGGTTATGCGACAAAAAAATTAAAAACCCGTTACATATGTCAAAGAACATCCTTCCTACATGAAGTATACAAAATTTCAAAACATTTCGACCAGAAATAGATTTTTAAATAATTTTTAAATATTTTAGTATATTTTCACTGTATTTTAAAAATCTAAGTCCCATAACTCTGTAACGACATATCGAATAAACCTGAAAATCGAAAGGCGGCTTCCTCTCCACAGTCCAATCATAATGTATGAATATCATGAAAATCCGTTGACGCATATTCAAGTTATCGCGTTCCATGCGCCTATATTTTGCCCTTAGCTTAAAATGTATTTGCATATAACCCACCCCCCCCTTCCCATTACACACAATATCTCGCTTATGCGACAAAAAAATTAAAAACCCGTTACATATGTCAAAGAACATCCTTTCTACTTGAAGTATACAAAATTTCAAAACATTTCGACCAGAAATAGATTTTTAAATAATTTTTAAATATTTTAGTATATTTTCACTGTATTTTAAAAATCTAAGTCCCATAACTCTATAACGACAAATTGGATGAACCTGAAAATCGAAAGGCGGCTTCCTCTCTACAGTCTGATCACTATGTATAAATTTCATAAAAATCCGTTGACGCGTATTCAAGTTATTGCGTTCCATAGGCGGACGGACAGACGGACGGACGGACGGACGGACGGACAGACGGACGGACTTCGCCATACCATAATACGTCCCGTCAAATGACGGGCGTATAAAAAGAAAGAAACAGAGAACAAGAATAAAAGAGTTATCTATCTTACTATGTAAAGTTCAAATAAGAAGTACTACTTGTGTGAAGAATAAATAGTTATGGACAAAACCCTGTGAATTCTACAAGAGTAAATGTTTGCTATGACCTTGAACAAGTTTATTTGACCTTTAACCAAGGTCATGGATAAAAGATAAGCATTTGAATTAATTCTCATCAAGAGTCCTCTTAATCTAATCGAAGCTCAATATTTTATCGACAAAAGTCTGTTGTGACCTTGAAATCGAACAAATGACCTTGGGTCAAGGTCAAGGTGAAAGGACTTGATGCAAGGAATATTTGCACCAAGTTTGAACTCTCAAGGTCAAATGGAAAAATGAATAGTTGCTTTGTACCTTATTCACTTCAGCAAATGAGTCTTAAGAGCTTTAGTCTAATTTGGGACTCTTATTTATTTATCAACAAAATAGAACAAAAAGATAATAAATACCTTTCATGTTTACGAAAGCTTTATACTCCATGATCTATCAATTCTAAATCCTTTAATATTACTATCTCAAAACAGAATTGCACAATGATTTTGCAATGAGAGCATTTCTATAAATAGAAAATGACAATAGAATCAAAATACAGCCAAGTAATGCTACTAAGAAAAAAAAAACAGAGACCAAGAGTAAAAGAGTTATGTTTCTTATACTATGTTATGTTCAAATAAGAAAGACTACTAGCGTGAAGAATAAATAGCGTAGGACAAAAACAGCTAATTCTACAAGCGTAAGTTTGTTATGACCCTGAGAATGATCATTTGAACGTGAAAGAAAAAAGTATTTGAGGTTATTCTTTTCAAGATTGATCTTAATCTGATCAAAGTTCAATATTTTATCAACCAAAGTATATTGTGACCTTGAAATCGAACAAATGACCTTGGGTCAAGGTCAAGGTAAAAGGGCTTGATGCAAGGAATATTTGTGTTAAGTCTGAACTCTTAAGGTCAAATAGTCTTTGTTCTATAGGCAAAAGTTTGTTATGACCTTGAGAATCAAAATTTGACCTTAGGTCAAGGTCAATGTGAAAAAGCGTGGCTTAACGATAATATGTATGAAGTTTGAACTCTGAAGGTCAAATAGTCTTTATTCTATAGGCAAAACTTTGTTGTGACCTAGCGAATCAACATTTGACCTTGGGTCAAGGTCAAGGTGAAAGAGCTTGGCTTAATGATAGTATGTATGAAATTTGAACGCTGAAGGTCAAATAGTCTTTGTTCTATAGGCAAAAGTATGTTGTGACCTTGAGAATCAAAATTTGACCTTGGGTCAAGGTCAAGGTGAAAGAGCTTGGCTAAACAATAGTATGTATGAAGTTTGAACTCTGAAGGTCAAGTAGTCTTTGTTCTATAGGTCAAAATTTGTTGTGACCTTGAGAATACAAATTTGACCTTGAAAGTAGGTCAGCATTTAATGTCTACCTATAAGTAACCTACCATCCAAGTTTCAACTCAATATCTCAAAAAATGTAGAAATTGGCACTGTGCCAATTTAAAGTTCCATTTTTAACTCGATATAGCGCGAAAACCGTAAATATTTTATCGAGCATGTAAGTGTAAAAAAGTTTGCAAATTTCCCAAAGAACATTTTAAAACAAATTTCGTTCAAATCGTACGGTTAGTTTAGGAGTTACAAGAGTTTAAAGATTTGACCTTTGGTGACCTCTAGCGGGGGCATATGTGAACTTTTTGACAACAAAAAAAATTTCAATTGAGATCTTTGTATGTTCTTTCACATGGTACTATTCATTTTATCACATGATGCGGAACTTGTTTGTAAAGTGACCGGAACGATGAGGAGGTAAGAATAATAATAAGAATAATAATAAGAAGAAAGAAAAGACAATACAATAACAGAAAGGATTCCGACGGAATAGTCGGAATCCTTAATAAGAATAAAGAAAAGACAATACAATAACAGAAAGGATTCCGACGGAAGTCGGAATCCTTAATAATAAGAATAAAGAAAAGACAATACAATAACAGAAAGGATTCCGACGGAATAGTCGGAATCCTTAAATATATATTTTCCATATATTTTTCATATATACAAAATATACATTTTCATATACATACATTTTAAGTATATTTTATATACATTAAGTATACATTTTTAGAAATGTATGTAAAATATATGTAGCAATTCTTCCTGTGTATCATAGGGTTAAACCACATAGACAAAAGAACGGATCAGGTAAAATGATTTGTGAAAATCTTCGGATGTCCAGATGCCATTATCAATGCTAAAATTATGATTATCAATATCTTCTATATGCAGAGACAAATGTATAAAACAATTATATTAATGTTTATTTTTTACATTCTTTGTTGAATAAAATTTGCCGAAACTCAATTTTCACTCTATTTGTCCTAAATAAGAAACGGAATGTCGAAGGAAACTTAACTTTGTTTAAACATGTATGAAAAAAAATCTTTAAAAGTAAACATTAAAGAAGAACCTATCAGTTATTCAATCACAAAGTTGAGATGGCAAAGCATTATCATAAGAACTTCCATTGCAAAACAAAGGAAGCATGATGACCACCTGTCCTCTCTGAATCGCAGTCGGACTTCTCGAATGACAACATGCATAAGCTCGCCACAGCCAGCAGGGTACGGAATGTATTTCGTACGAATGTTTAACGTCTTCAATTTCATTAGCATCATTTTAGTGCAGATAGATTTACAGCATGGGTCAGACATGTACGTTTCGGGTATCAAACCCTCGTCAGTGATCCTCAATCAATTATATGAACAAAATCTGAAAATCATGCACACGTAATCCGAAAAGTCACGACGTCTGCTACTGGTGCAGCAGATGGCAGTCCTACGTCGTGATGGTTTATTTGTGTTTGATCTCCGGATTCTCTTTGGTTGAGTCATTTGTGTTACACAACCTGTCTTTTATGGTGATATGATTAACAAAATTAGAAAGATCAAAGGTAGACAGCATAACCATGGAAAATGCGTAAGATTCATCAAACGCCTTTTATACCGTGGATATGATCCTAATGTCACCTAGGCTTGGTACTTGACCCATCTACAGTCTTGTACTAGCGCATTCTTGAGACATGCACTTTGACTGACTGTGACGACGGTACTCCATGACATACGAAATACATTCCGTACCCTGCCGGCTGTGACGAGCTCATGCATGTTGTCATTCGAGAAGTCCGACTGCGATTCAGAGAGGAGAGGGCCCCGACCACCTGTCCTCTCTGAATGTCAGTCGGACTCCTCGGGTGATTTTATACATGAGCTTGCTACAGCTGGCAGAGCACGGACTGTATTATGTATGCCATCTTATCATATCCATTTACATATTCATCTGTGCTTCTGGCCCCCTGTGTTTTGCGGTCTTGTTTGTGTGTGGTCATCTTACAGTGAGGTGGTTGTTTTTCACCACACTTGACATTCCTCGATACCTCTGGGTAATTGGATAAGTGAGAGGGTTGTGCGCACGTAATACAGAATAAATCGGCAGCGGTTCCCCATTGGTCTCGTTGGTTTATGTGTAGTATTTTGTATTTCATTTTTATATGTCGTGTGTCTCTTTTCCGTCTCTTGGTCCCCTCCTTTCTTTACTATGCTCGTCTTTACTGTTTTCGCATCGGGTGTTTTCGTGTTTTGTTGTTGGTGCTGCAAGAAGGTCTTGTTGGAGATTCCCTCCCTTCTTTGATGTTTCTATGTGATGTGTACATTTTGCATATTTTTCCTCCGTTGTGTGTGTCTGCTCTGTGTTTTAAATGGGGTGTTTTTGAGTTTTGCGATTGGTGCTTCAATCTTGTGTTGTTAGAAATCCCCTCCTTTAAATTACAGAGTGGCTGAGTTTGTACCAGGTTTTTTATTATATTATAGGGTCAATTTTTATTTTGTAAAATACTCCTGAAAGACATTCTAATTCAACCAAAATTATACGCCCATGAGCACACAAAGTAACAAAGTCGTTACTTGTGATAATACGGAAATGTTTCAACTCTATACCTTCATGACGAAAATTCCAAACCAGTTTGTTTTTCTGCACCAGACACGTGTTTCGAATATTAAATTATCATTAGTGATGCTTCCAGCGGAGCCGCCGCAATTCATTTCAGTAGCGCCCTCTTTAATGTTTTGAATTTAGATTTGTACATTTACTTAACAGAGAGTGCGTCTCCAAATTTCCTGTAGGGTTGATTCAGTAACATATCCAAATGAAATATATGTTCAAAATAGCATGGGAAGGGTGGTGCTAAGATGTTAACCTCCTTTAATTTCGGTGGTGATAGTTTTGAATGGAATGACAAGTTTTCGAAATAGCAAAATAATATCTATGATGTCTCATTGATAAAGGGACAGAACAAAGCTTCGTTCAGGCGACAGAGCTGGAAAGAAGTAATTTATATACTTCTAAACATCAGGTCAGGGGGAACGATTTTAACTGCTTCATACTGCAACATGAAATACGTGTTTATAATGATAATACGGAAGTGTTCCAACTCTATACCTTCATGAAGAAAATTCCAAACCAGTTCTGCACCAGAGACGTCTTTCGAATATTAAACTCTCATCAGTGATGCTTCAAGCGGAGCCACCAAAATTCATTTCAGTAGCGCCCTCTTTAATGGTTTGAGGGACGCTTTGGCTGGAGGCGTCGCTGGTGGGAGTTTAATGTTCGAAACATGTGTCTGGTGCATGAAAACTAGATTGAGGTTTTCTTCGGGACGGTATAGAGTTGGAATCATTTCGCATTATTATATTTACATTAATTTCATTCGGAATATCAGAAATCTTTATTTGCATGCATATCGCACATTTTGTCTGTTACAGCGTAAAAGGTATTTATTTACATGTAGTTTATAAATTCCACAGGGACTTGAGTTAATTTAGAACATATCGCGCATCTCCTTTAAGTCCTAGAGGTAAATTCAACATATATCCAAAACTTGAACGTAACGTAACACAACAACCAACCCAAGTTATCATAATATAATTCCAGTTGCCTAAAAGACGTTTAACATGGGGAGTGTACTAGTAATGTAATACTTGAAAATTTAATATTCGAAATAACGTGTCAGGTACATGTAAATTGGTTTGGAATTTTCTTCAAGAAGTTAGAGAGTTGGAACCCTTCGACATTATTAATATAGACACTTATTTCTCGTTGCAGTGTGGAGCAGTTAAAATCGTTCCCCGTGGCCTGATGTGTGTCAAGTGTATTAATTACTTCTTTCCAGCTCTGTCAAATGAAAGAAGCTTTGGTTTGACATTTTATCAATGTAACCTCATATATATTTTTTGCTATTTCGGAAACAAGCCATTTCACCGATAAATATCATCGAAATTAAAGGAGTTTAACATCTTAGCACCATCCCTCCAATGCTATTTTGAACATAGATTTTATTTGGATAGGCTTATGAATCGACCATACAGGGAATTTTGAGCCGTGCGTTATGCAAATGTAAAAATCTAACTTAAAAAATTAAAGAGGGCGCTACTGAAATTATTTTTGGTGGCTCCGCTGAAAGCATCTCTGATGGGAATTTAATATTCGAAACACGTGTCTGGTGCATGTAAATTGGTCAAGAAGGTAAAGAGTCGGAACCCTTCGACATTGAATACCTCTAAGAAATTACTCACCTTACAGTCATGATCCCCTATAAAAAATTCTGTAGAAGAAAATAATCCATATGTTATAAATTAACTTAAGGATTCAAGTCCCTGTGATATATTGGTTTGAAATGTAAACATAACCAAAACGACAAAATCAGTTATCTAAATGTTCATTTGCAAATAGTTTGTAAAGGGAGATAGGGAATTACACAGAATATCGAACCGAAGGTAACTTGTTAATGTTAATTACAAATATTCCAAAGTAAATATGTGTATGGTGAATTATATTACTTTAGGAATATTCGTTAAGTGGCACCTGTATTAAACATATTATATAAAGATGCCTTTAGCACTTTAATTTTTGTAAAATATAATTTGAAGGGTCCTGTTTTTGCCAAGGAAATTTTTTTAGCTGACGTTATAAATTTTGCAGGTGGATATAGACAAGCATAGTACTGTTAAGGTTAATGTTTCATGAGGAGTAACATTTCTAAATGAATTGTATACTTTCATGGAGAAAACAACACTTTATCGACAGATTCTTTAGATTATACCTTTCCCTCTCTATTCCCTTTTATATCATCACGAACATGATGGCCGTTCCAAGTAGGCACCGATTGCCCATTGGTCTTGTTGGTTTATGTTAGTCATAAATTTATGTACCTTCTGCCACGTCAGCAGCAGACAGTGTGCTTGTCCTGGATTACGTGCGCACAACCCATCCACTTTTCCGATTACCCAGAGGTTTCGAAGAACGTACAACTGTGGTGTAAAACAACCTCCTCACTGTTCGATGAACAAACAGAAGCAGGACCGCAAACGCATGGGCCCAATCAACACAGATGAATATGTAAATGGATATAAAAAGAGGGCGTACGTAATACAGTCCGTGCTCTGCAGGCTGTAGCGAACTCATGTATGTTATCAACCGACTGACATTCAGACAGGAATGATAGAATATCAAAATAAAATGAAAAGATCATATAAGACAGTGTTATGCAATCATTTTTTTTTCTATCTGGATATCTGGATATGGTCATTATCCATATTTTTCATATATACGTTATTCTTCGAGCATAATGGAAAACTTAAAACGTTGTAGAATTTTTCGTGTCTATATTCAACCATTCTAGGAAATTCAAATTTAACTGAACATTATTTTCGTTTGAAATGCTTTAATTTTCCCAAAATTTCAGAAAGTTATCATTTCTTGTCTGTTCTCTAGTCTAAAAATATATATACATAAACATATACCGACAGATAATTTTCTTTTGAGACTTTGAAAATGCATTTTCAATATATTTGATTTATTGATGACGTCATAGTCATAAAGATAGCATCATGTTTCTTGTGAAGGTATTGGAAATTTACCTCAATTTTACTTCCAAAATCCTCCATAAATACATTGCATTCATATTGGGAAAATATGAGAAGAAATATCTTTGAAACAAAGACTGCATACTGCAATAATTGATTACACAGTCGCTCAAAAATGTCAATTTTGAATCAATTGACTATATTGGATAATTCATCATTCAAAGAATCTGAGAGTGGTTTGAATAAAATTTCCAGAAAGTTTCAAAACGTTTAAAAACAGGAAATCTTGACCTCAAAGTTTCTTGTTTACGTGTGAATTTTTATTGTGAACATTCAGGAGATGCTTACTCTTCCTGGGCACCTGGTCTCACTCCCATATCGGGATATCGCTTCTCTTCATATGGTGGAGGTTTTTGTTTGTTTGCTTTGGTTCATGTTTTATACTGATTTTTATGCCTTCGGTTTCTGATTTTCTGAATTATCGATTTTGTGCTGTATAGAGGGATATGGTCATGGGTTCATAAGCTATAATTTCTTCAAACTTCATCAGAGGAGTCCATTCCATTTATCATCACTATCAAGTGTTTTAAAAATGTTGACTCGGAATTATTCTTTGAAGTGAGAAAACAATAATTTGGCCGCCATATCCCTCCTGAATAATAACTAATTGATTGTACTAGCAGGGGAAAAGTATCTTGTTTCAATTGATTAAGACCAATTCTGTGTAAGAACTAAAAACAATTCAGTTAAACGTTGGCACGGCATAGCGATTTTTGATTTGGAAGTTCAATATGTAGTGTTAAGATGAAAATTATCTTTCATTTGTAGAAAAAAGAGTGTCGTTGCCATGGTAACCATCTCTAAAGTTTGAGGCATTTGGAATTTTTATAATACATAGCGCGCTTGTAATCTTTGTTGCCAAGGAAACGTATATATTTATCAGTTGCAATAACCAAGATATTTTTCTTTCAATCCTCTTTGTTATGAATATCTGAAATGATTTTCACACTTTATCACTATGCCTGTTCTATACGGGGTCAAAGATTGTGCCTTAATCACGTTTTAAAACCTTCAGTTTTGGCCAGGAGAGCTCTCACCCTATTTTTCTTGTTTTTCGTGTATTTGTACGGTGCAAAATTTCATACTTCTTTTATATGTCCAATATTTAATGTACTTGAACTACAAGAAAATTTTAATAGTTGCTGGTATAATGTATCTTTTTCACTGGAAAGCGCATTTTACATGGTAACCATGGCAACATTAAGCCTAACGGTTATGCTATAGTTGATATGTTATGAGTCTATCTTATACTGTCCATTTATGATATTAACACATAACATTTTTCATATATCTTCAAGAGACAAATTAATGTAGAGATGACCTTGATACTTATTAAAGGTCATGCATTGATTTTCCAAGGTCACTGAATGATTAACGTCTTAAAATTCATTAGCATAATTTTAGAGCAGATAAAATAACAGCATGGACAAGACATGCACGTTTCGGGTATTTTATCCTCGTAATTGATCCTCAATATCAATAATGAAAAATGGCCACAATCTGTGACAATATGTCCTAAATATACCGAAAGACGTAGCAAAATGGCTGGTATATGATGCTACAGGACCCAGGTTTTGGAAATGTGAGAAAAATTTTTAAACAGAAATTTTCAAATGCGTTTGAAGAAACGACCAATCGAAATTGATCGAACTTGTCTACATGTGTCCTCGGGGGCTCCTGGTCCACCAGCAGTGACACTCACCAAGTGGTACAAATGTTTAATGTCTTCAAATTCATTAGCATCATTTTAGAGCAGATAAATTTACAGAATGGACCAGACATGCTCGTTTCGGGTATTTAACCCTCGTCAGTGATCCTCAATCTCAACAATGTAAAATGGCCAAAATCTGTGGAAATATGTCCTAAATATACCGAAAGACGTAGCAAGATGGCTGGGATATGATGCTACAGGACCCAGGATTTAGAAATTAAATTTGAGAAAATTAGGTAAACAGAAATTTCCAAACGCGTTTGAAGAAACGATCAACCGAAATTGATCGAACTTGGCTACATGTGTCCTCGGTGACTCCTTGTCCACCAGCAGTGACACTCACCAAGTGGTACAGATGTTTAACGTCTTTAAATTCATAAGCATTATAATAATTGTCATTGGGCAGATTTGACCAGAGTTGTGATTTTCTGTAGGAAAAAGGATCAATACTAGAAAGAGCCTTTGAAATAACTTAAACGGATATATGCAACGAAATCTGAAAATTTTGTTCAATAAACTGTTTGACCATCTGAAATGGAGCTCTGGATATCAACGAAAAGAAAGCATGCAAATCAACATTCTTGGCTTTTTCGCCTGAACAAAATGATTATACTTGAATATGAAAAGTCAATGAAATCAGTGAATTTTTGAATCCGTCATCTTTCAATATATATATATATATACGTTATTGGAGAATTCAAAACGAAAATGCTACAGATGTATGACAAAAATAAAAAAATCACACAATTATCGAAACATTTTAGTCTAAGTTAAGAAATGACCTTGCACTTCAATTCAATGACCCTGGAAAATGTCAGGGTTATAAAATTGAATGAAAGAGTATTATCAGTTCATGTGTATATTTTCACGGTCGTAAGTAGTTCTTATTAAAGAACTACTTACGACCGTGTCTTACGAGAACTACTTACGACCATGTCTTTTATGATGATATGATAAACAAAATAAAAAGGATCAAAGGTAGGCAGCATAACCATCGAAAATGCGTCAGAATCATCAAACGCCTTTTATACCGTGGATATGATACTAATGTCACCAGACGGACACTAGGCTTGGTACTTGACCAATCTACAGTCTTGTACAAGCGCATCCTTGAAACTTGCACTCTGACTGACTGTGACGACGGGACTCCATGACGGGCCCTGTCCAAACCTCTTTAGAGAAGACAGGGCCCCGACCACCTGTCCTCTCTGAATGTCAGTCGGAATACTCGGGTGATTACATACATGAGCTCGCTACAGCCGCAGAGCACGGACTGTATTACGCATGTCCTCTTTTTATATCCGTTTACATATTCATCTGTGTCTCTGGGGCCTCTACGTTTCGCGGTCTTGTTTGTGTGATGTCATCTTACACTGAGGAGGTTGTTTTACACCTCAATTGTACGTTCTTCGAGACCTCTGGGTAATTGGAGAAGTGAGAGGGTTGTGCACACGTACTCCCGGATAACCACACCATTCGCTACTTTCGCGACAAATGGCCGTCCAAAGTCGGCGCCGGTTGCCCATTGGTCTCGTCGGTTTATGTGTAGTCTTTTGTGTTTGATGTCTCTTTTCCGTCTCGTGCTGTACTGTACTCGTCTTTTGTGTTTTTGCATCGGGTGTTTTGGTGTTTTGCTGTTGATGCTGCAGCGGGGTCTTGTAGGAGATCTCCTCCCTTCTTTTATTAATTGTTAAATCCATTTTAAAAGATACTACATTCAAGCCTTAACGCTTGAAGTTGCCATAGCAATGGATTTTGACGTCAAAAATGAGATGAAGAGCTCAAAGATCGAAAATTCTATCTTCTTTCATTATATTTTTGAGAGACATCACTTTCCATAATAACCCATCAGAGGTCACACAGAGGTCCACGATTAGTGATTATCGACACCGAAAAAAGGTAAAAATGACATTAAAATGATCCCTAGGTTTACCTTCATTTTTTTGATTAAAATTTTACTTATTTTGGCTGGGAACAGTAAGCGTCCTGTGATATTTATCATGAAAACTGAATGAATTTTGCAAGAAAGGAGGTAAAGAAGCGCAAAAGGTATGAAAACAAAATATCTGCTACAATATCTAGAGCAACGAAGTATCTTAAAGTACATTACTTCAGAGTCTTTAAAGTGGCAAAAATACACTGGTCTCGTTGCCATGGCAAGGGGAACTCACATTGATCGGAAACCTTACTTTTGCAATCAGGACACGATATATACCAAATATGCAGAAAATCATGAAAATCCATGACATTCGGTGGCGCCAGAATTTTGGTGGTAACAGAGAATTGGTCTTTAGTAATTAATAATTTAAAGAAAATGCCAAAGGACTAAAGCCAACATTTTGAAAGAATTCAAATAAACTTTTGTCTAAAAACTTAAGGAAACTATTGTTTAAGGTTCATAGTTACACCTTTTCCAAAACTCCCCAAATCACTGTTTAACATCACAGGTTAAGTTTTATTGATTTTAATGGCAGAAAAAAATATAATGTATAGTATTTTAATGAAAAAAGTATATGTCAACGAGCTTCCAATGGATTTATGACCTTCCAAAGAAGTACATGTCCATTTTTTCAAGAATTTTCCCCAAATTTGCATCATATCATCAATATACCCCTGTTATTTTAAACTTGATGCATGAATGTATATGGTCATTCTTTTAATAACGAAAGAAGGTCTAAAACAAATAAAAAATAGGAAATAAAACAATGCTTGTACGTCAAATTCTATGAAATAGTAAATTTTGTACCATTTTAGGCTCTTTTCTTGACGTCATTATTTTTAGAGTCCAACTGGTAAACGACGGGTTTAAGTACTTTGTTAACATGCCAATGAAAGGAAAATTTGCTATCTTAATCTAAATTAACATATCTTTCAAAAATAAAAATAAATCCAGCAATCATCGAGCAAAATTTTAAGTTTGATACAAAATTATTAATCTACCCCCCTTCCAGATTTTGTTAAAATAATGCCGGCAAGAGATCCCGTCCGTGCTCTATTTGGATTTATATCTCCTGAACCGTTCATCTGAATTACTCCATTTTTCATCCATATATCAATTTGAAATAGAACTGATCAAAAAAGGGAAATATGTAACCCATTTTATAATATTTACCCATTATATCAGTAATATTTTACGTCTGTGTTACGCAGTGTTACGCAAATGACGTCACGAGATACATTTGGCTATTTAAACGTCAATCATCACGTTGATAAAGAAAAAAACGGTCCCGAATGAAATAGGGCGATGAAAACAAGATGTTTATCTTATGAATAGTATTATAAATGTATAGAATGTATTCAGACAAATGAATACGCAAAGAAAATTACTAATACTTCAATCACACGTTATATATGAAATATAAAAATGTTGCTATCCATTATGGTTTTGGATGAGGAGAAAAGCCGGGAATGGCTAAAATCGGCCTAGTGACTTCTGAATATCCTCTTGAAATGAAAAAAAAGAAGAATTCCTATTTTTTTTGAAAAATCATAATTATTTCATCATGACAACTGTTTTCTTCTAAGAATTAAGTCGAGAAAATGGTATACAATACAACGTCGCATTGTTGTTATAGAGATAAAAAGCTGGTTTTCAAAACAGATAATATTTAAAAGGATATATATTCTATCTTTTTAACAAAAAAAAAAAAAAAAAAAAAACAAAAAAAAAAAAAAAAAACAAAAAAAAAAAAAAAAAAAACAACATAAAAACAACAACAAAAAACAACAAAAACCCCAAATAAAAGTACATTTAATTCATTTAGACAATGTAAAATGCAATTAGCTGGTTTATATCATGTAAAACATGTAAAATGCTGCAACTGAGTTCTATCTTCGATAAATATTATTTACGTTCAATATCGTTTCTTTTTGTTTCACTTATTTCATGTCACCATTATAGTCGTTAGATGACAAATTCTCTCTTGACTGTAAAATAATTTTACATGTACAATGTAAGAAGATAAAAACAGCTAGCATGCCTTGGATTTACGGATTTATGGAGCGATCATATAATGTATGTCCGTCGGCATATGTCTTTTTTTTCATCAAACATGCTGGGATATTTCCAGCATTATGGCATCCAACGTGGGTCAATGTCATCCTCAAGGTCAGTGTGTCTCATTCAGGATAAAATAGCCTTTGGATAATTTTAAAATGTGTATGTACTCTCCACCCCCTATATTACACGTATACTTAGCATCCTCCGTTCGTAATAATTCACTGCCGGGGAGAGGGTTTAGGCAATAATGCTGAAATCAATGATTCATAATAGGTCCATGGTCATTCGCATTGTACGTTGTTGTAAGAAAAAGAGAAACAATAATGTAAAAAAAAAAGAAAACTTTTTTTTCAAAAAGAGGATTCCCTTTCAGAAGATGTTACTTCTACTTCTAGTACTATGTAATTCGTCATAAAAATTCTTCTGTTCGACAAATTCAAAGTAAATCTTACACATAACGGAGAGAAATTGCGACATAACAGCATTACCTCCCCCCCCCCCCCTCCTCTCATCGCCATGCTTGCTGTTCTAAATATCACTCCTAGATCTAGAAATTGTGTGCGAAATGTCAAAGGCATACATTTTTTTACCCAAATCCCGCATGTATAAACTTAGGAGAATAATGGACAATTTTGTGAGATCTAGCTCATTTTAACCCGCGTGTTAAAAAAAGCTACGCTTGTTTCATTATAACACAGACAATTTTAACTCCGCGTATTAAACGGTTGTTTACAAATAAAACAAGCATTTTTATATCTTTTTTTGCAAAGAGATAACGGCGAGCGGCAGAATGCGCTGTCAGCCTTTTCGCTTTTCTCTGATTTTAAACATACCCATCAAAAATGTTTTAAACCCATTTTTGAATAAAGATTCATAGGAAAACGATAGAAGTCTCAATCTAATCAAAATACAGTAGTTTTATTTTGCAAAATCCCTAAAATACAAGTTCATGTTTCAGGACGTGGGTAAGTCAGCGTGAAATAATAAGAGTGCCGATGCAAATTTTGGCGCGTTTTTCGTGACGTCATAGATAACGTGACGTCGATTTGAGCGACGAGCGAGACTCCGAAGTGTTATGTTGTTCGGATGGTGTATCCATGAACCTTAAGATGAAAGTCCATGATTCAACAGTTACTACATTTTATAGGGGCATGTTCCAATGCTACAATCCATTGGTTACATAGCTATATTCAGTTTTTCTTTATAATCTATAAAAGTTGAAGTTCAAACGTGAATTTTGCGACACGATAGAGAATGCTTCATTTGGAATGTTCAGTCAAGCGTGTTATGAGCCTTTATGTAAAATCGATCTTGAAATATTTGCAGACATTACATAACCCAGTTACTCGTGAATAGGCTTAATTAATGCAGTGTAAACTTGAGCCAAATATTAAATGTATGCAAGTTCAATAGCATCATTTAGAACAGATATATTTGCAGCATGGACCAGACATGCACGTATCCCATTTCTATTATACGGAAATAAAACATGTTTAAACCAATGGTGAAAAACACATGCAGGTTAGTAAATGTTTAATAATCGTATTAGATGAAATATACTTTATTTAAAAAATACTTTCTTAAAGGCCAAAAATTACCGTCATTGCTTCAAATTTACGAAAAGAAAATGAGAAATCCAATGCAATTCCAATGACTCTTGAAACGTTGATTTGTGATACCTATAATGTTCACTTTAGTTCTATTTTGTATTGAAATTGAAACAAATTTACGATATCTAATATAAGTGTCACATTTGCAAAATGTATTATTTTCTCTGGAGGACGTATGTATACGTGCGTATGATCAAGAACCTCAGAATACCTACCAAATCTCAGGAGAGGTGATCTTGATAATAATTAAACCTGTCAGGGCATGTAATCGTGATGATAATGACACCTGTCAGGACAATGATCTCGATGATGATCCTGTCAGGAAAGATGATCTCGATGATGATCCTGTCATGATAGATTATCTCGATGATGATAACACAGGGTCCTGTCAGGGCAGGTGATCTCTACGATGATGACACCTGTCAGATCAGGTTCTATTGACGATGGTGACACCAGGACAGGTGATCTCGATGATTATGACACCTGTCAGTACAGGTGATCTCGATGATGATGACACTTGTCAGGTCAGGTTATTTTGACGTTGGTGACACCAGGACAGGTGATCTCGATGATGATGACACCTGTCATGAAGTCACTTCGTCAAAGAAGTTCAGAAACAAAATTTTATGCAAACCTTTCGCTTCCCTCTCAATTGCCCATTCGTCTGGTTGGTTTAAGTGTGGTATTTCGTGTTTTATGTTTCTATTGTGTGAGTTGGTCTTTTTGGGTTAAGTGTGGTATTTCGTGTTTTATGATTCTATTTTGTGAGTGGGTCTTTTTGGTTTAAGTTTGGTCTTTCGTTTTTTATGTTTCTATTGCGTGAGTTGGTCATTTTGGTTTAAGTGTGGTATTTCGTGTTTTATGTTTCTACTGTATGAGTTGGTCTTTTTGGTTTAAGTGTGATATTTCGCGTTTTATGATTCTATTGTGTGAGTTGGTCTTTTTGGTTTAAGTGTGGTCTTTCGTTTTTTATGTTTCTATTGCGTGAGTTGGTCATTTTGGTTTAAGTGTGGTATTTCGTGTTTTATGATTCTATTGTGTGAGTTGGTCTTTTTGGTTTAAGTGTGGTCTTTTGTGTTTTATTTTTCTATTGTGTGAGTTGGTCTTTTTGGTTTAAGTATGGTCTTTTGTGTTTCATTTTTCTGTGGTGTGAGTTGGTAAGTGTTTTAAATATTTTACCCTGACATTGTCGCTATAGCCCTTTAAAATAGACATACCCTCAGACATTGCACATATTTTATATATTGTTTCATTTTCATGCGTAAACATCGACGGCGGGTGCGGCTAGCCAACAGGGGATGCTTACTCCTCCCGGGCACCTGGTCCCACATCTAGCTTGCTAGGGGTTCGTCGATGCTCAATTATGTGCTCTATTGTGAGTACTGTTGAGATTATCGTCAGGATCTTCTTTAACTCATTGGTGTTCCTTATCTCATTTGCGTCTCCTTAGGTGTCTGTTATGGGTTTTTGCATTGGGTGTATTTGAGTTTTGCTATGGGTGCTGCAGCCGGGTGTTGATGGAAATGGAGTTTTCAATCTTTACTCGTGGAATCATAAAATATATAGTACCTAACGATGCTTGAAAAAAATCATGATTTCGTACAACATATATTTTACGTGTTTGCAAATCCCGCTGTTGACTCAACGAGTGTTGAAGTTTTCTTTTAAATGCATTAATTTAATTACTTCTTTCCAGCTCTGTCGTCCGAAAGAAGCTTTATTTTGGCACTTTATCAATTTGACGTCATAACAATTATTTTGCTTTTTCTGAATCATTGTCATTTCATTCAAAAAATATTTTCGCCAGTAAACAACTTAGCACCTTCCCTCCAATGCTTTTTTTAACATAGAATTTATTTTAATATGTTCCTGATTGACCCTACAGAAAATTGGGAGCCAAGCACTTTCTGGAATTAATTTTTAAAAATATCACCAGAGGGCTCTGCTAAAATGAATTATAGCTGTGTCTAAAAATACATTTGGATGAAGCATCACTGATGTGGAATTAATACCGAAATACGTGTCTGGTGCATAATAAATTGCTTTGAAATTGTCTTCGAGAAGGTATAGAGTTGGAACACTTCCGTATTATTTTATGTTTTTTTTTCAATTTTACTAACTTTCCATAGCAAATTATTTAAATGCATTAGATTAAATTTTTGACAGTTTTAATATTTCCAATTCTACATCTGTTTCGTTCGAATAGAAAACAAACCAATAGATATAACATTCATAAAGCACGGTTTCCACTGTCTCGAAAGCAGTGGAGAACAAGTTACAAATTTGATAGAATTCTTATTCAATGCACATTTTTGGCATCATTGTTTATTCTTATCACGCTCGTGTCGAATAATTCTGTTCTCCTCTGTTTTCATGACGAGAATACACTATTTTAATCTCGTACTGATAACTGTCTGAAGCACATACATGTTGCATTCTTTTTATTCGTGGCGCGTTTTTCCCGCATTCGAGTGTATTCTCGACAAAATGGAAGAGGACATTTCGACACGAATCTGTCACGATTGCATAATATGAGAGCCATGATTTAGGGGAATTTAAAATGCATATAAGAAGAATGTGGTGCAAATAATAAGCACCGACTCGAATCTGCCACGACAATGCTATGACTGACTGCGACTCGAATATATCGCGAATTAACAAAGTATTCATTTTCTGTAAATCGCGTTCATATATCACCGAAAAACTCACTCTTCTCTTTATTCACGACAGTGGAACCTGGCTTTCAAGAATCGATGTTAAGTGCGAGCGATTCTCAAACTGAACGTGAGAGGTATTGTGAAAAATGTATGTAAGATTTTCCAAAATCAAATATTGACAACACCTGTATAGTGATGTAATAAAACGTCCTCTTTAATTTATTATAGCTTTGTTCAATGCTACGGCTGGTTACAAGTCCCCTATTTGTTAAATTACGTTACGCACATATTTCAAAAGATGTATAAAATGAAATATAACATAGTGAAAAGGAGTATAATGTCTCTTTCAAAATATTTTCCTTTATCTTTTACTGCAGGGCGACAACTGAAATAAAGTGGAATCAGTATGAGGGTATTGTATTATTTCTTTACTGTTGAAACTTGCAGAGATATATCAAATAAATGTTGTTGTTGTTGTTTTTGTTTTTGTTTTTTTTTTTTTGTTTTATTAAATTCGATTCTCAAATAGACATCGCATTAGAAATTTCGCTATGAAAATACAAACCTGTTTCTTTAATATAGTAATCGATGTTTTTTTTTTTCTTTTGTAATGACTTTTCTGTGTAAAACGCAAAATAAAATAATGAGAAGGGAGGGGGTCTCCAACAGGAAAATAAAATACTTTGCGCTTGTGACGGCAAGCTACCAGAACATTCTTTTTCGTCAAACTTCTACCTGGAGACTCAAGCAGGTGTCTACAAATCACAAGAAACCTACTACATGTATCTTTTTATCGATGCCTATTCGGACCTAAACAGTCGTAAACAGAAATGATTGTGTTTTAAGTAAAGAATAACCCAAAATCTTAAAAATTGCTTCAAAAGAATGTTCATTCCTGCTGCAGATAATGAGTAAATGAAAGCGATAGAGAAAAATAGATTTCGAAATATTAATCGACAAACTAGTACATGGTCTACATCAAACAAAACAACCAAACGCCAACAAAAATACGAATCAAGTTTAAGAAATGATCAGTAATAAAATGTATAACCTATTGTGAAGTCTTAGTGAACAATATGCGCATTGCATTGGAGTGATGTATCATCAGTCACTCTCAAAGACGAAATAGAGGAAATCCGAATAATGGATATATTCTGAGCAAAACCTAACACTTATTTCACAGACCAAGCTAAGGGCAAACCTAGACCTTCAGGAAAATATCAATTAGTTTCATAATTATACATCAAAATCCACTGGAACAACGGCAAACCCCTGAAAAATCATATTCCGAAGTGAACCAAGGTGCCCGGGGAGAGTCATCGCATTCTGTCAACATGTCAACATACAACACTTGCCACAACGATTACATGGGAACTTGGCTAATTCGGTATCTGTCTCCATGTACATATTGATGAACACATAAAGTAAATATGTCTTGCAATTGTCAATATTGAAATCTAACAAAGAACTGAATGTTTTAACATTCAGTGCAGGAGCAATTGGAAAAGAAGCTATATGAGAGTACTTCATTGTCCGTGATAAGGACATCGATTATCGATTCAGTATTTTAAAAGCCATTCTCTGTAAGCACCAAAGTATTTGTATAGGGGGCCAGAAACGCATGGCCTCAGATTTTGGTCAAACAATGTCAAAATAGTAGTTACATGATACAAACATGAATTTGATAAGAAATAATAAAATATTATCGGCGGTTGCCATGGTAACGGCAGTAGCTCTGTATGTCCCCTTTAGAACAAAAATATTATGGAATTTGACATTTTTTGGTACTGTATTTCTCTGAACTGGTATATTTAAGGATTCCGACTATTCCGTCGGAATCCTTTCTGTTATTGCAATGTCTTTTCTTTATTCTTATTATTATTCTTATTATTATTAAGGATTCCGACTTTTCCGTCGGAATCCTTTCTGTTATTGTATTGTCTTTTCTTTATTCTTATTATTATTCTTATTATTATTATTCTTACCCCCAGATCTTTCCAGTGACTGTACAAAAAAGTGCCACTTCTTATGATATAACAAGAAGTATCATGTGAAAGAGCATATAAAGATCTAGAGGTAAAAAAAATTTGTCGTCGAAAAGTTCACGTATGCCCCCGCTAGAGGTCATCAAAGGTCAAATCTTCAAACACTTATAACTCCTAAACTAACCGTACGATTTGAACGAAATTTGTTTTAAAATGTTCTTTGGGAAATTTGCAAACTTTTATACGCTTACATGCTCCATAAAATATTTACGGTTTCCGCGCTATTCCGAGTTGAAAATGGAACTTTAAATTGGCACAGTGCCAATTTCTACAGTTTTTGAGATTTTGAGTTGAAACTTGGATGGTAGGCTACTTATAGGTAGTCATTGATGATGACCTAGTTTCAAGGTCGCATTATGATTCTCAAGGTCACAACAAACTTTTGCCTATAGAACAAAGACTATTTGACCTTGACAGTTCAAACTTCATAAATACAATCATTGAACCAAGCCCTTTCACCTTGACCTTGGCCAAAGGTCAAATTTTGATTCTCAAGGTCACAACAAACTTTTGCCCATAGAACAAAGACCATTTGACCTTGAGAGTTCAAACTTGGCGCAAATATTCCTTGCATCAAGTCCTTTCACCTTGACCTTGACCCAAGGTCATTTGTTCGATTTCAAGGTCACAACAGACTTTTGTTGATAAAATATTGAGCTTTGATTAGATTAAGAGTACTCTTGATGAGAATAAATTCAAATGCTTATCTTTTATCCATGACCTTGGTTAAAGGTCAAATTAACTTTTTGAAGGTCATAACAAACATTTACTCTTGTAGAATTCACAGGATTTTGCCCTGAACTATTTATGCTTCACACAAGTAGTACTTCTTAATTAAACTTTACATAGTAAGATAGATAACTCTTTTATTCTTGTTCTCTGTTTCTTTCTTTTTTATTGTTAGTAGCATTACATATCAGTAGTTTCATGTTGTTGTCATTTTCTATTAATAGGAATTATCTCATTGCAAAATCATTGTGCAATTCTTTTTTGAGAAAGTCATTGTAAAGGATTAGATATTGATTGTGCTTGGAGTTTAAAGCTTTCGTAAACATGAAAGGTATTTATTATTTTTTTCTTCTATTTTGTTGATAAATAAATAAGAGTCCCAAATTAGACATAAGCTCTTTTGACTCATTTGCTGAAGTTAATATGGTACTAAAGCAACTATTCTTTTTTCCATCTTCTTTATTCGGATTTTAGCACTTCAGTTCCGAGGAAGGTCTAATAAAGGAGGAATCCGTCTGTTGCTTGCAACAGTAGCCATCTAGTTATTATTATTATTATTTTTATTCTTACCCCCTCATCATTTCCAGACACTTTATTCAAAGGACTTTTAACACAGAACAAAAGGGATAGTACCATCAGAAAGAGCATAACAATATCTTCTTTAACTATTTTTTGTTTGTCGATAAGCTCACCAATGCCCCCGCTGGAGGTCATCAAAGGTCAAATCTTTAAACTCTTATAACTCCTAAACTAACCGTACGATTTGAACAAAATTTGTTTTAAAATGTTCTTTGAGAAAATTGTAAACTTTTATACGCTTACATGCTCGATTAAATATTTACGGTTTTCGTGCTATTTTGAGTTGAAAATGGAACTTTAAATTGGCACTGTGCCAATTTTTACAGTTTTTGAGATTTTGAGTTGAAACTTGGATGGTAGGCTACTAATAGGTAGTCATTGATGATGACCTAGTTTCAAGGTCACATTATGATTCTCAAGGTCACAACAAACTTTTGCCTTTAGAACAAAGACTATTTGACCTTGACAGTTCAAACTTCATAAATACAATCATTGAGTCAAGCTCTTTCACCTTGACCTTGGCCCAAGGTCAAATTTTGATTCTCAAGGTCACAACAAACTTTTGCCTATAAAACAAAGACCATTTGACCTTGAGAGTTCAAACTTGGCGCAAATATTTCTTGCATCAAGTCCTTTCACCTTGACCTTGATCCAAGGTCATTTGTTTGATTTCAAGGTTACAACAGACTTTTGTCGATAGAATATTGAGCTTTGATTAGATTAAGAGGACTCATGATGAGAATAAATTCAAATGCTTATCTTTTATCCATGACCTTGGTTAAAGGTCAAATGAACTTTTTCAAGGTCATAACAAACATTTACTATTGTAGAATACACAGGATTTTGTCCTTAACTATATATTCTTCACACAAGTGGTACTTCTTATATATACTCTGAACTTTACATAGTAAGATAGATAACTCTTTTATTCTTGTTCTCTGTTTCTTTCTTTTTTATTCTTAATAGCATTACATATCAATAGTGTCATGTTGATGTCATTTTCTATTAATAGACATTATCTCATTGCAAAATCATTGTGCAATTCTTTTTTGAGAAAGTCATTGTAAAGGATTAGATATTGATTGTGCATGGAGTTTAAAGCTTTCCTAAACATGAAAGGTATTTATTATTTTTTCTTCTATTTTGTTGATAAATAGATAAGAGTCCCAAATACAACATAAGCTCTTTTGACTCATTTGCTGAAGTTAATATGGTACTTAAGCATGTTAAGCAACTATTCTTTTTTCCATCTTCTTTATTCGGATTTTAGCACTTCAGTTCCGAGGAAGGTGTAATAAAGGAGGAATCCGTCTGTTGCTTGCAACAGTACCCATCTAGTTTTTCATATTTTTCTTCCGTGCATGACAAGCGTCATGATTCAATGAGTTTGTTCAGCATGAAAAATAATTTTCCTCAATTTCGGTTTTTTGGAGAAATTTGATCAAAATACGCATAAAAACACATTTTTTGCTATATATGAAAAACCATGATTTCAGCTTGTTTATGACTATATTTGGACAATGTTGCCACTTGAATGATAGAAAAATTGACATTGGCACTTAAAGTTTATACCTAGATAAGGAAATAGAAAAAATAAAAAAGGTGGGTATTTCATGATTTCATACAAAAATTTAAAGCTAAAAATAGATAATTTTTGCATATTTAGCAAATAAATTCCTTCTAACTTTATTGGAATATGAGATAAAATGACTTCAAAATAACGTTTATAGTTATTTTTTCTTCAAAACATATTGAGTATTTTCACCAAGCACCAAGATATGTAGATATCTAAAATTTTATCATGCAAAAGAAAATGCGTTTCCATGGCAACCATACTAAAATATGTAAAATGGAGACTTTTAAAAGTAAAATTAACATTTTTTTAATTGATATTGGCATTTTATTCATTCCCTTCTTTTTTTACTATTTCATGATAAGTAATTCATCAATTCAGATCTAAGAAATCAAATATGTTACCATAGCAACAGTCTTACATCATAGCAACCACGTCTATTTTATCCGAATTTTATATGAATCAAGTCAAATATCCTTCATTACATCTTCTACATGAATTTTAAATTTATTTCATTTTTAACTAAAAGTTTCTATCAAGACTAACATTTGAAGTATAATTATTCTTTTTAACCTCATCTTTTCACTCCAATGGATCAGGCAGGATACACACACCTTGAAATCTTTTGATGGCACTTGCATGGTAATACATGTATCTGAAAAGTGCTCATGTATCTATAGCTTATCAAACAAATAGATATTAGTTTAATGCTAGTCCCCTCTGGCCGCCTTCTCATATTTTGCCAGCACCCTTTCTCCATAGGCAATATCAAAATCTCCAATTCTAAATCAAAATGATACGCAGAATTTTTTTTTTTTTTAATTTCCGTTTCATAGACATGGGCGATTCCAGGATTTTTTTTCAGGATGGTCCTAAAGTCTGATTTTTTTTGAAGAGCAACACACACACACACACCAGAAAAAAAGGCCATGAATACTGATGGTCAGTTCTGTTTCTAATCATAAATAAAACAGATGACAGGCGAGAAAAAGTTTAAAACATTGAATTTTCACATCTTAGTACTTGGTTAATGATTATCAGGTAAAATATGTAAACACAACAAATGCCTATTGATAGCGATTGCCGAACTAGTAAAAAAAATTCAGAATTGGATCCCCCCCCCTCCTCTGGATCCACGTGCATAGATACGGTAGTTCATCTTTGTCTCAACATGATGAATGTACATCTCTATTTTAATTATCATTTCGATCCATCTTCATTGAGAAAATGCTTGGAATTAAATGTCAGACATAAGGACACAATGACGACGGAATTCAACACTATGATGGAGCATGTAAACAAAAATGCATTCTTTGTTACAAATGCATTTGTACATGGGAATCTCTTAATTAGAAGATAAAATGTTTGTCTAAACTTTGTAACCAAGAGGAACCACTAGCAGCAATATTATTTCGATAAAACAATCAGGTGGAGAGAAAAAAAAATGAAAACTGTCCTAACGGGACGAACCCCCCCCCCCCAAACACACAGCAATATTCTTTGAAAAATTATATTGGATGAAGGTCAAGCGTCTTTTGTGACATTGGCCATAGAGTAGACATGACATACCCTTTGAAGTTAGATATTGTTGGGCTCGAACTTTTATGTGAAGACTAAGTTTCCGGTAATTTGAAGTCGAATTTCAGGAAATATTTGCTGATTCGCTACCGCTCGCCACCTACGGTACATATACTTATATTACTAAATTTGTACTTCATCTTTATGTAACCGTAATTGAAGATTCGGAGCCGTATAGTTTTTGTCCTGTCCGTTTGTCTGTCTGCTTGTCTGCAAAAACTTTAACCTTGGCCATAACTTTTGAATGGTAAGGGATCAGGCTTTGATATTTCACGTGTGTATTCATCGTGACAAGACCTTTCCATGTATACCAAAATGTTTGACCTTGTGACCTTGACCTTGGAGTTTGACCATTTTACAACTTTTTACTGACAAACATGCCGACAGGGGCATTCGTCTTTCACAAACACGTTTTTTTTTTGTAATCAAAAGCTAAGCATATTACCCGTTTCATGCACAAGAAAATAAAGCATTCCTTTCCACACTTCAACTTAATATTTCCGATATACCAAGAAAGTGTTGATATTTTACAGAAAAGAAGATTGGATTTGTGGTATGTGTACCCCAAACCCTCCACGTACACTTAATGATTCCTTTCCAGTCAAGAATATAGATTACTTTCAGTAATTTCTTTGTCATATAAAACGGTCATTCAGCATATGATATTCCATCGAGCAGGGTTTTTCCCTCGGAGTCATCCCCCGCCCGCCTCAACAGCATTTTCCCCAGGTCCCCACTGGCCCTTAGACCCCCAGCCTTTTTTATATCCACCACACCCAACCCTTTAAACTCAAATCCTGCATACGTCCCTGAATGCTTTCAGTTTGTCTAGTCAGGTTTCGGTTCTGAAGGTTGTCAAAACAGGGTGCTCCAAAATGACCTAATTTTGCCCGTTGACGGATTTACAACAACACAATTGTACACTTCATACCTACCAAGTTTCACCAAAAGTCGAAATTCGGACAGACTGACAGATGGACGCCTTTGTGTCTCAGGTGAGCTAAAAATGAAAAAAAAAACTGCATTATGGAACGCAGACTTATTAGGCACGGTCCATTTGATATTCTGGGGGGGGGGGGGGGGGCTTGGGTTTTTTGTCGGAGCAAGATTATATTTTCGCCTCGGACCGGGGCAAAATTATTTTTTTCTTGCAAAGTCGGGGCAAGGAATTTTTTTTTAACAAAGTGATGTGCAAATAAATTAAGAATGTTTGTGTTTTATCAATAGAAATGATTTATATTTATTTACTCAAAACTCTAAA
The DNA here is from genome assembly GCA_028142955.1 of Pinctada fucata. Classification (NCBI taxonomy): domain Eukaryota; kingdom Metazoa; phylum Mollusca; class Bivalvia; order Pterioida; family Pteriidae; genus Pinctada; species Pinctada fucata. The sequence goes on along the minus strand of AP027112.1, from coordinate 47,907,440 downwards.
TATTAATATATACTTTATTTTTATGCAAGTATTCAATTCAATTCTAAACAGAGAGATAAAACTAGATTTTTACAATACAATTCTAAATAAACAAAATTTATATAAGGTACATGAATATAAGAGGGTCTGTGGGGAAGGTCTTCTAGACAAATTTTTAAATGTTGAATTGTAAATTGGTGAATAATTGATTAGTTCTCCTTTCTAGCTTACAAGAACATAAAAGACTCTATGGGATACATGCAATATGTATTAATAGTAATACATAAATATTGCTAACACTTTTGATATCTTCAAATATATGAACTTTGACATTATTGAATAATGTTTGATAGAAAACTATGGCGAGCGAAGCGAGCCAAAATTTTTTTGATAGACTGAAAACTGTGGCGAACGAAGCGAGCCGGAAAAATTTCAAGAATTTTAGCAAAATTTTATGGTAATTCTTTAAATTCAGATTATTTGTAAGAGCAAGATTATTTTTTTCTGTCACACCATAAGCAAATTATTTTTTTTCATCAAAATTCAGATCAAAAATATTTTTTTCGAAAAAAAAAAACCCAAGCCCCCCCCCCCCCCCCCCAGAATATCAAATGGACCGTGCCTTATTCAAGTCTACTATCAAAATATATGCTAGAGGAATGAGTGTTAATTTATGTGTAATTGTCTAAGAAAGCGACATTATCATAAACAGATCCCCCCCCCCCAAAAAAAATCCAGGGGTAGGGGTTCATCCTGTCAAGAATGGGATCGAACCTTTGTGTATAAACATATTTTCTTATAAAACTAATGGGTGATATAGGCATTTTTGAAAAATTCCAGTGGGGGGTCCTCTTCTTTTTCTTTCCTTGGGTGCTGTTATTTTACAACTCAGCGTAGAAATAATTGTCGAAATCTGAAGTCCTGAATGTTTCTAATATCTCAAACTTTATAAAGAATATTTGACCGCGAAAATACTGTACCATTTTTTGGTCGGATTGCGAAACAAATTATGAAATGGCGATGTCCGTCCGTCTGCATTAACAATTTGACTTAGCTGTTGTGTTTATGTTAGTTATGAAAGAAGTACACGGGATATAATTTTCAAACTTAATACAAAGATTAAGCATTGTGAGAGGATCTGAACACAGGTATTGTTTTTACCTTGACCTAGAAAAATGTAATTTTGTGTTAAAGTTACTTGTGAAAGAACTATAATGGGAACAATATAAGAAGTTGGTATTGATGTAAAGCAGAGTGAAAGGATCTGAACGCAGGTATTGTTTTTGACCTTAACGTTTGACCCTGACCTTGAAAAACGTAATTTTGTGTTTAGTTAGTTGTGAAGGAAGCATAGTGAGGGAATCTGAATGCAGGCACTGTCTTTGACATTGACCTTGAGATTTAATCTTGACCTTGAAAATGTAATTTAGAGTAAATATCTATTGTGCAAATACTATATTGAATTTAACATTCAAACTTTTCATAGAGATGGGAATAATAAGTCGAGTTTATTTCAGGTATATGTAATTATGTATTGACCTTGACATGGCCATTTGATGATACAATTTTGAATTTGACTTTACCATATAGTAAGGTACCATATAATATAGATCTAAGCAAGTAGACCTGATTTCATGTATTGACCTAGACCTTAAAAATGAGATTTTGAATTAGACTATGCTGTACTTACATTACATGTATATGAAACCATGAGCAAGACTTTACTACATTTAAAAGTACATTAAAATTTTACATGGAGGTAGAGCATGATGACTGAACTTGATTTCAGGTAGTGTCCCTGCCCTTGACAGTTACTCTATGAAGTATCAATTTAAAACTTGTTATATGGTTAGTGGAACTGACTGCTGGTACTGAAGTGAACCTTGATGATATGATTTTGAATTAGACTGAATTGTGTCAAAACAACATAGTATCGCACATTTATACTTTGAATGGAGATTTAATTTCCACTCTATTCCCTTAAATGGACATTGTGTTTCAAAAAACAATCTGCTGCCAGCAATCCGCCCATTAATACCGTCTTTCTTTGTGTCTTGTTTCACTATAGCTTTGACCTTGTACACATGTATCTGACCTTGGCTGAGGTCATGAAACACCTTTTGATGCTGGATAACAATTCAAGGTCACTGTGTACTTTAGTAATGAAATTGATGATGCTAATCATATCCAAACTATATCTCTTGAACCGTGCATCCAATCACGTTCATTATCTTGTTGCTTAGGACCTAAAGATTTCACATAACTTTCATATGACCCAAGGAAAGGTCACTCTGTACTTTAGTAATGAAATTGTGTATTCTAATCATATTCATACTGTTCATGTTGTAGTATATTGTTGCTCATTATCCAAAGGTTTCAAATAACCATAACCCAAGGTCATGTGATCAAGGTCAAGATCACTGAATGCTTTTTTATAATGGAATTGTCTATTAAAATCATGTCTGGTCTATTTCTCTTAAAATACTATTATGTACACATGTACCCAATCACTTTCATACTTCAGTATGTTGTTGCTCAAGACTGAATCAAAGGTTTCACGTCACCTTGACCCAAGGTCATGCGACCAAAATCAAAATTACACAGATGTTGATATCAATTTTTTAAACAATTTTTTTACATAAAACATATGTACATAGGATATTTTGATGTATTAAAAAAATCCAATAAATACTATAATTTCAATCCATTTAGATCTTAAGTCAGCTAATTAAGTAAAGTACATTCAGAGGATAGAAAATTAAGGTACAGACAACATATTATGTCTTTTTGTCTTGTAGATTTGACATTGGTTCATTGTCTTGACACAACCTTTGATCCTATTGAATATGATTCTAATCCATGATGGGATTGCAAGTTAAAGGCTAGGTATGATTTAAGCAGAATCGGATAGAGTCATAGACATACATGTACTGGACATACAGATAATTCATAGATACACTTCTAAACTTTGTTTGCAGGAGTTTAACAATATGCAACCTCCCCCTCCCCCTTAAACCTCCATTCTTAAAATGGGTCATAAAAAATATCTTAATTGATCCTTGATAAAATCATACAAGAGTTATATTAGAGATCAATACTTTTTAATAAATGAATATTGGTGAAATTCCATCAATCTTTAACAAATTCCATGTGAAAATTGATACTGATTATTAAATCATGCATGATTTGTCTTGTAAACATTCTTACTGACTTTACTATTCAGTCATTCTACAGGTACATGATTGTATACATGAACACATTTATTGCACACTCTTTCAATTTTTATTCCTATGGATTAACACATGAAGAAAGATCTGCAGTGTTATTGTACAAATAAACAGTCTTCTGGCTTTCCTCTTCATGTTCTTGCTGTACATTCAATATGTTAACCTGTCCCATTAAATATCTGCTGTAAGTGTAACTACAGATGACACTGCAAAATAAATTTGTGTTCAAAATTTAGTAAATCAGACATGACCGTCTTGTACATACAATTCAAGTAGTATAATTGATTCACTTCAAACCCAGGATTAGTAATCCTGCAGTAAAGACAGTCGGCACTGTGTATTGCAAAAACACATTAACAACTCAGTTAAATACTGTATCCATGCTGAGACTTGGCACACCCAGTTCTGACAAACTTGTTAAAAAGAAGTTGTTTGATATGTCAAACTGTTTATGTAGTAACAGTGTTTGCATGTCAAATTATTTAAGCTGCTGGTATTAAATACTGTATTTGCAGGTCATGAATAATTCCAGTGTGTAACCCACGGGAAAACTTGTACCTAATGGTACGATCTACCCTAATCTTGAGATTCATGCATGCGTCTATTCGCTATGCTGCTGTTTACTATTACGCTCGCATTGATCAATGTGAGCGTATCAATGCGAGCGTAGTAGCAAACAGCAGCATAGCTTATAGACACGACGTGCATGAATCTCAAACGAGATTAGATCTTATCATGATCAACATTAAATGCAAGTGTAAGGCCATGAAAAATTCTATACTTACATCCAATAACATACATCCTACATCCATAGAAAAGGAAAAGCAGGGACAACAGACACCTAGCTCTGCGCTGCTGCTCTGCATTGTTCACCTCTTTTCATGATTTCTGTTCAGTGTTGTTTGGACAAACACCTGGCTGTATCATCTCTGTTTCGGAATTTATTTTTGAATATTGTCTTCTTAAATTTTCATTGCTTTTTCGTAAATTTGCAACCCGAATGGTAGACACAAACAAAAATTTCTGGGTATCCCTCGGCCCTCACAACTCATGCTCATTACGCTGGAAAACGACTTGTGGCACATGTGAGATGACATTAATTGTCACATTATTATCCTTCCTTTCAACATCAAGCTTTATAAATTCGTTTCTTTGTCAAAATCACTCGTATTCATCTATAATCGTCTATTCTAAATATCGTAGCGACTGATAGTGAGTACATTCGAGCTAAAAATACGCCTTTCCTACTTTCCACACGGAAGAGCGCTTCCAAGGGAGGTTATAAAATCCGCTATTTTGTCGTTTTTTTTTCTTTCAGTATTTCCATTCATAGAGTTGAATACCCACCTTTTTTATTTTTTGAATATTTGTAGCACTATCAGAGCTTCTTGAAATAATGTCTTTCATTGTTTGTACTATATGGCAAGTTTGTGATTTTTGTTACCAAAAAATACGGCTTTTGGGAGAAAATCCCCTTCAAATTACAGGTTTATACACCCATATATGACATATGACAAATGTGATTCTTCTATTATGCATTGGTATATATTTCATAGGCAAAACCTGAAGCAATCATTATGAAAATAAGTATATCCTACACGAGAAACGATAGGAAATAATGTTCAAAAGCAATCTGCTGACTTTTTTCATAAATTGACAATACAGATGCCGTTTCCATGGATACATGAGAAATATTTGAATTATACTTTATGTTTTTAATATTGTTTTATCATTTTGATTTATGTTATTTTTGTTTTTTTCTAATTTGAGAACATGCGTTTCCAGCAAAGTTTGGTCCTTACAGAGAATGGCTTTTAAGACACCATTGTTAAACGTCTTCAAATTCAATAGCAGTGTCAGTAAGCATCTAGCTTTGAATGGATGACCATTTTCTTAATTTGATCATAATTATTAGAATTAATTATCAAAAGTACAACATCAGGTACATAAATGATTGGTCAATACCTTTTTGTCAATAGCAACAAGATCTTAAATGACTATTATTGCATAAAATGGGACTGAAAATCAGTGTAAATTTAATACTTAGAAAATCTACAATTAAGTAAATCCATTATCCATATTTATGTATTTTCAAAGAATTTTTTGTTTATTTAAATGCCGATTATAATTTACAACGGTATCTAGTTTTGGTTGACATGGCAACGAAGAGATATCCTGTTAATGCTTTGCTTAAGCTAAACACATTGTAAAATCAATTATAAAAACGGCAATGGGTAATGGGAATAAGAATGAATCAGATGAGTTTTTAATCATAAACACTAGTTGTTCTAAATCATACAATATAATTGCCATATATCTTTTACACAACGGCGTTCTATCTAAGGTCGATACGAGGAAATATTAAAAAAAAATTGGATCTTCCTTTTCCAGAATGATAAGTGACATTCTGGATTGTGATTAAATGTCTGTCATCATCACTAAACAAGAAATACTCACCTGATTTGTACATCAATATTTTTATCGAGACAGTCACCAAATTTGACAGCTTTTCATTGAGCTGTTGGACAGCTGTTGTATGCAATCAGGAGACATTGACTCTCACCTGGTCACAATTCCGATGTTCGCAATCGTTCCAATAGAAATTCTTATGATTTTGCCTTCCCATCTCGACTTTGAAAATGAATAACTGATAGGTACTTCTTTGAGATTTTTGAGGCATTTTGTAGGGAAATTATTTTACCCTTCGTCATGTATCATAAATATTAAAAAAGTACCGAACAATCATTCAGTCTCAATGTCGAAAATAACATAAACATATTATAATGACAAATATGGATAATGACCATATCCCTGTATACAGCACAAAATCGATATTTCAGAAATTTAAATCAGAAACCAAAGGCATACAAAATCAGGATAAAACAGGAACCAAAGCAAACAAACAAAGATCTCCATCATATGAAAAGAAGCGAACTCCCGATATTGGACTGAGGCCAGGTGCCCAGGAAGAGTAAGTATCTCGTGCTTGCATGCAACACCCTCCGCTTCAATTCGGTAGAACTGTCACATCCGGTTACTTCCATTTCGGAAGACATAGAGAAAATCTTTGGTTGGATGGTTCAAATTGTCTATCACAGAAAATCATCCACCATTCTGGAGAGTGGGACATCATAGTGTATGACGAGTTCCCCATATCGACCGTAGAACTTCCTCAGTGACGATGTTAGTCGGTCACAAACATATCCCTGACTGAGAATCTTATCTGAAAGACGCCTAGCTCTCAGAACAAAATCCATATATTTAGTACTTGCTCTGGCATAGCGTATCAACTGAGATATGAACACGCCATAAGCAGGCGATGAAGGGATGTTGCTACTCAGAAAAGGAAAGTTTGTAATGCTGAAATTGAAGTCGTCACGTTTGTCATAGAGTGAGGTGTTCATGTGACCACCAGTGTCGTAGGACAAGATTATGTCCAAATAGGATGCTGAATTATTTGTCTCTGTAGTTTCTTTTACTTCAAGCTCCAAAGGATAGATATTGCTAAGGTTATCCGCGAATTTTGGATTATTGATGGACAACACATCGTGTATGTATCTGTAAGTGAAGTTAAAGTCAGAAACGAAGTATGAATGAATTCAGCTTCGTAAATATATTTCATTTATATTCATAATTCGACAATCGATCGGCATTGTATTACGAATTCAAATAAAAGTATAAGAATTTGATTCTTTTCTTTGCACACAAATGCTGAATTATCTTGCCTAGCAACCGTTGAATGCCCTTAGCAACTATGAATGCATAAACTAAGATTTTTTAACTTTTAAAACACAAATACACAGAATGTTAGAAAAAAAGTAAGTCAACACTGAAAATATGCAAAACATGCATTCCGTTAATAATTATCAGTATCAATGACAAATATGGATAATGACTATATCCCTGCACAAAATCGATAATTCAGAAAATCAGAAACCGAAGGCATACAAAATCAGGATAAAACAGGAACCAATGCAAACAAACAAAAACCTCCACCAAAATTATACAACACAATTGCATCGAATAAACAAAAGTGCCATATTCCTTTTAAAAAAGTTATATTTGGCAAAATTATACAACACAATTGCATCGTATGAACAAAAATGCCATATTTCTTTTAAAAAGTTATATTTGGCAAATTATTTTACACTTTAACATAATAATATTATTTTATTTCAAATATATCTTACTTTGTCAATTCTATAGGAACAAATTCTGGGTGGGGTAATACATATTTTTGTATAGTATTTGGTAAATTGTGCGTGTTTTTCATTCTTAGTGACATAATGTTGTTTGCTGATATATCTAAGCCTTGAAGTTTAAAGACAATGGAACAAGTTAATTGATATCCTGGGCGGATAAAGAGGGGGGCTACACCATAAAATTGACAAAGTAAAGGTTAGGTTCTAGATTCCTAGTTATGAAAATATGGGGCATGTCCAATTTATCACTTCTAAAAGTTCTGAAGAAAACTATATGATTTGAATTTTATGTAACTCAAGTGCATGTAATCAATAAAAACTACAGTAACTAATCTTCTTTTTTCAATTAATGTTTCAGGTTTATCAATTCAGAATTAGCGTTCACGCTATTTACATACTGTTTCCATGCATCCATCTTCTTTTATCAGCATGGTACAACTATAGCCTGTCATGTGACGATAAGCCTATGGAAACTGGTAAACTTAGACAAGCTTATCTTCCAACGTTATCTGCACAGCAGTTTAGCTATGAATTGAACTACTTAATAAATGAAAATCATATATGTGAAGAAAACGGTCATCCGTTATTGACAATATTAGTTGGAGTCTTCACCAGAGTTTCCGAGAGGCCACTTAGAGACTTTGTCAGGAGACATTGGGGAGCAGTAACAAAGCAGGATCCGAAACTGAGACTAGTGTTCATATTAGGCCTCCCGGAAAATACGTCGATCTATTCTCATTCATTATATTTAGAAAGTGCAGCACACAATGATATCATACAAGCTGACTTCACGGATACCTACGGAAATCTTATATATAAGTCTTTTGCCTTTTTCAAATGGGCTAATAAATATTGTAAAAATGCCAAATATGCATTAAAAATTGACGGCGATATGCAGATTAATTTGACACGTCTTGTAAACACAGTAGAACAAGTGTCTTTAAGTGATAATTTCCATTGTGGGGAACTTGTTAAGGACAAATGTCCAATAAGAGACATTGAAAACAAATGGTATGTGTCCATGAATATCTTCTCCTACGGAAAATACCCGACGTATTGTCAAGGTGCGGCTTATCTCGTTTCTCAAAGAATTGTTGGAAAAATCGCAGATGTGGAAATTCCTAGGAAAATATTTCCCGTTGACGATGCGTTTATGACAGGTATTCTGAGAACAGTATTAGAGGAAGGTATCGACACACAGCTGATGCACTTTCATCATCATTACGATGAAACAGACACGATGGTAAATCAAGGAATGTTTTCAAAGTACATTATGACGATACATCTAGGAAAGAAAAATGATACCAAAATCAGGACATGTAGACTAATCTATCTATATCATTATGGCATGTAATACTGTTGTGTTGAAAATTTGAAACACTACTTGATGTATACCTTGTTTTAAATATAATGCATTTCAAATCAGTGAAATAAACCAATGATTATCATTTGTGTTCCCTACAGTAAACAATAAATGGGTATATACCTGACTTTTTAATATCATATACGTTTAACTCTTTGTGGTCATTCCCATTTCTTTGTGCAAAATTGTTTCATAGTCTCTGGGAAACATGTAAGCATAATTTTAAAAAAGAAACATGACAATTTTAGAAATGCGTAAAGCAATAAAAATCGAATATCGAAAATCGAAAAAATAAGAGTCAGAGAGAGTACATACAATGTCTGCCGTGTTTTCCAACAAGAGATCTTACAGTTCTCCTGAGTAAACAGATCCTACGGTGTAATTTTAGTAACCTAATCCATACAGATCATTTAACTAATTGCCGTGCCATATTAACGAAGCGGTAAAACATCTAACTTATTGACATGCCATGTTAACTAAGAGACAAGTATAAGCTTTCCAAAAAAGCTTGGTCGATATCAACATTTCTTTAATCCTGCAATAATTTTTTTCGTCGACATAGGTTAAAAATTTTTACTCTTAAAATAAAGACTAAAGAGTAGTACTTATAGAAATGTATGTCTTTATAATTCTGACAAGTTAGAAAATAGATACATTTACACTGGACAACTCAAGTTGAAGATGCAACACTCTTGATATTCATTCAGAAATTGTTTGATCCGTAGGAAAATTCCATTATAACACATATTGACCAATCAAAAGTCTTTCTGTGTGTATTCGCGGGAAAAGTGGAGAGTTCCGATTACATGTATAAGAATTTGGAGGGAAATAAGGGGAAACTTCTAAAAAGTTCAATCAAATTTTGTGACTCGTACAGTCTTGTCGGTTTTTTATCGCTCATTAATTTCTTTGTTTCATTTATCAAATTGCCTTTGGTAAGAAAATAAACAATCAAACAAAGTGGTATATCCTTAACGAGAAAAAGCTTAGTCGGATGGACGGTTAGAAACTTTTTAGCCCACTGGCACCCCTGGCATACGTTGTGATCGCGTATTTCTTTGTTGCAATGGATCCAAGGATCCAGAAATGTCGACATAGGAATTTTGAAGGCATGGGGTTCACTGTATCACTCACTAATTGGTCTGGAAGTAAATATTGTCAAAGAAAAACTATCATGCAGATATTACTTTCATCTGCAATATCTAAATTCATAATCGCGATACCTTAGCGTTGTCATGACGACATGTCCTATTAAAGTGGGAGGTCATGGGAATGCCTGTCTCTGGTCACGTGTTTTTCACTAGTCACGAAAACGTTTCTTTCATAAGGATAATTCAATGTTGCATGGTGAATCTGACGGACTAAATTAGGAACTTTCTCCTATTGACAGCATCCGGTCTACAAATCTATTAAGGTCGATTTCTTGAAATCGACCAATAAAACATTGAACTTATTGATATGTACGGAAGCGTATAGGTAGCATACTGTTGTTGTGTTGTAACTATATTTCTTGATAAATAATTTATCAACTAATAATGATATATAGTTACAAGTTGCTTTACTTATATCAATAAATGATATATATTATTGACATTTTAGCACTTTCTATGTTGCATTGTCTAGTTAATCTTAATTTATGAACAGAGCTTTAATCAACTTTTAGATTAAGTTGATGAAGCTATATTGCCATTTTTATACGCCCGTCATTTGACGGGTCGTATTATGGTATGGCGAAGTCCGTCCGTCTGTCCGTCTGTCTGTCTGTCCGTCTGTCCGTCCGCCTATGGAACGCAATAACTTGATTATGCATCAACGGATTTTCATGAAATTCATACATTATGATTGGACTGTAGAGAAGAAGCCGCCTTTCGATTTTCAGGTTCATCCGATTTGTCGTTACAGAGTTATGGGGCTTAGATTTTTACAGTGAAAATATACTAAAATAGTTGAAAATTATTTAAAAATCTATTTTTGGTCGAAATGTTTTGAAATTTTGTATACTTCAAGAAGAAAGGATGTTCTTTGACAAATGTAACGGGTTTTTAATTTTTTGTCGCAAAACCGAGATATTTGTAATGGGAAGGGGGGGGGGGGGGTGATATGCACATACATGTTAAGCTAAGGGCAAAATATAGGCGCATGGAACGCAATAACTTGCATATGCGTCGACTGATTTTTCTAAGTGTGGCATGAAGAACTGCAAAACTTGTAACATCCTAATAACAGACACTTCATTCTCAAGTAATCTCACAAAACAAACATTTAACACGCATACTTTTGAAAACCTTAACTGCATGACATCTAATGTTGTGTACGGAATAGAGTGCTCACTTTGTGGATTGATTTATGTGGGCGAAACCAAAGGCCAGCTCCGAAAAAGAATGTCAGGACACCGGTCAAAAATAAATAATAAAGGAAGTCAACTCCTTTATCGACATTTTGACCAGGCGGATCATTCTGTTTTATCTATGAGAGTCAGAATCCTGGAGAAAATATATCACCCCACAAACAATCCCAATTTGAGCACACCTCTCCGTCTCAACAGAGAAGAGTTCTGGATAAAAAATCTTAACACTGCAGCGCCCTATGGGTGCAACGATAACATCAGCACTATAGGAAACTTAACAAGTCCCGGTTGTCAATCGGTAAATGTGACTAGCTTATTCAACAGATCACAAAGAAGACCTCGAAGTCATGGCATTCGAAAATATAATAGGCCTGAGATACATAGTTTCTCCTTCGATGACTTGGTTCCATTTTTGAATGAGCCTCTAGGCCTGCATTATATTCGTACCAAATTATACTCTGTTCCTTTACGGAAGTTACACGAAATCTACGATTATACGAAGGACCTCGCATATACCGATACACGTTCCCCAGAATACAGACTACAAGGAGTCATCTTGGACATTTCTACTTTTCGTTTATTTCAAGCAGTTAGATCAGATAAATCAGAGGAGAAAACAAACCGCCCTTTCATTAAAGTAAGATTTGCAAACAAAGGCATTGATAACTTGAATCTTGGTCAAATTTTGAATCACAAAACTGTCACAGAAAAAATCCCACCATATTTCAAAAGAAAAGAAACTCCTTGTATTTCCTATAGCTACACACCAACAGTTGCATCTAAAATTTACAATTACAAACGATTCCTGCAGTGTATTGATTTAAGTAATCCCTCACTACATCCACTTCCCTGTGAATGTTCTTCATCGGATTTCAACTACCCTCCTTGTGGACACGTTATTACTGGTGACCTTAGTATAGTCAAGAACGACAAGTTGAGAGAATTGTTAAAAAAGGGTCCCAAATACAGAGAAAGTATGTCCTTTACATGGAACCAAAATGTCAAAATTATCATGGACTCTTGTGAGGAATATGCAAGACGTTTGGCAAAGAAAGAGGATGTACAGCTCGACACCCTTTCCGAATGGATAAAATCAATCAGAGGGTTACTTTTATCTAGAATTAACCGATTAAAATCAACTGTGAACACCAGATTCGTGTCTATATTTAAAGATCCTGATGTTATCACAGAACTTACCTACCTCCAAGAACATTATGCCATCACACCAGCGGACAAAGCCTCAAATAATTACACATTTACTTGCAAAAAGTACTATTTCGACAGTCTAGTTAAATAGTTGGGTTTAAATTCGACACCTGGAAATCCCACTTACACCCCAATAAACCTTTCTGCCTCTGAAATAATAGATAACCACAAATCAGCTCTTGCTTCCTTTGGCTTCGACACTACCAATTTAGATTTAGATTTACCATACTTATACTGCATACCTAAAATGCATAAGAATCCGTACAAACAACGTTTCATCGCTGGTTCCTCAAAATGTTCTACCAAATCTGTATCGATCTTACTCACCAAAGTTTTATCTGAAATCAAATCTGGGCTACAAAAATATTGTTCGACAGTATATTCTCGCAGTGGTATCAACCAGATGTGGATTCTAAAGAATTCGAAGGAACTTTTAGAACATCTGAAATCCACTCATTTTAGTAGAGTCCATTCGATCAAAGCCTTTGATTTTTCGACACTTTACACTACAATTCCACATTCTAAATTGAAAGAAAGACTCGCAAAAATTATAAGTAATGCGTTTACAAGTAAGAACGGTAATCGCAAATACAAATTTATTGTTGTTAACTATGACAAAACCTACTTTGTAAAAGAAAAGTCTGATTCTGAAAATAAGTACACTGAAACAGACACTATTCAGATGTTAAACTTCCTGATCGACAACATTTTTGTGGTGTTTGGAGGAAAGGTCTTCCAGCAAATTGTCGGAATTCCAATGGGGACCAATTGTGCCCCACTCCTTGCCGACATTTTCCTTTACTCGTACGAAGCTGAATTCATTCAATCTTTGGTCTCTGAAGGGAAAAGATACTTAGCTTCTGACTTCAACTTCACTTACAGATACATAGACGACGTGTTGTCCATCAATAATCCAAAATTCGCGGATTACCTGAGCAGTATCTATCCTTCGGAGCTTGAAGTCAAAGAAACTACAGAGACAAATAATTCAGCATCCTATTTGGACATAATGTTGTCCTACGACACTGATGGTCACATGAACACCTCACTCTATGACAAACGTGACGACTTCAATTTCAGCATTACGAACTTTCATTTTCTGAGTAGCAACATCCCTTCATCGCCTGCTTATGGCGTGTTCATATCTCAGTTGATACGCTATGCCAGAGCAAGTACCAAATATACGGATTTTGCTCTGAGAGCTAGGCGTCTTTCAGATAAGCTTCTCAGTCAGGGATATGTTTGTGACCGACTAACATCGTCACTGAGGAAGTTCTACGGTCGATATGGGGAACTCGTCATACACTATGATGTCCCACTATCCAGAATGGTGGATGATATTCTGTCATAGACCATTTGAACCATCCAACCAAAGATTGTACTCTATATCTTCCAAATGGAAGTAACCGGATGTGACAGTTCTACCGAATTGAAGCGACGGGTGTTGCATGCAAGCAGGAGATGCTTACTCTTCCTGGGCACCTGGTCTCACTCTCATATCGGGAGTTCGCTTCTTTTCATATGGTGGAGGTTTTTGTTTTTGTTTGCTTTGGTTCCTGTTTTATCCTGATTTTGTATGCCTTCGGTTTCTGATTTTCTGAATTATCGATTTTGAACTGTAGACAGGGATATGGTCATTATCCATATTTGTCATTTCATGATATTCATAAATTATGTTTGGATTGTGGAGAGGAAGCTGCCTTTCGATTTTCAGGTTCATTCGATTTGTCGGTACAGAGTTATTGGACTTAGATATTTTAAAATACAGTGAAAATATACTAAAATAGTTAAAAATTATCGAAATGTTTTGAAATTTTGAATACTTAAGGTAGAAAGGATGCTCTTTGACATATGTTACGGGTTTTTAATTTTTTGGTCGCATAACTGAGATATTTGTAATGGGAGGGGGGGATGTTATATGCACAAACATGTTAAGCTAAGGGCAAAATATAGGCGCATGGAACGCAATAACTTGAATATGCGTCAACAGATTTTCATGATATTCAGACACCATGTTTGGACTGTGGAGAAGAAGTTGCCTTTCGATTTTCAGGTTCATCGGATTTGTCGTTACGGAGTTATGGGACTTCGATATTTTAGGTACAATGTAAAAATATACTAAAATAGTTAAAAATTCTTTAAAAATCTATTTCTGGTCAAAATGTTTTGAAATTTTGTATACTTCAAGTAGAAAGGATGTTCTTTCACATATATAACGGATTCTTAATTTTTTTGTCCTATTATCCAGAAATTATGTGTAATGGGGGGGGGGGGGGGGTTATATGCACATACATGTTAAGCTTAGGGCAAAATATAGGTGCATGGAACGCAATAACTTGAATATGCGTCAACAGATTTTCATGATATTTGTACATTGTGATAAGACTTTGAAGAGGAAGCCGCCTTTCGATTTTCAGGTTATCCGATTTGTCCTTATGGAGTTATGGGTTTGGTGTTGTGAAAAAAATCCCATCGGGCGTATCTTGCTGCGTGAGCGTAGGCTTTAGTTATAATACCGCGGGAATACCAAGTGGTATGCAGTGAATACAGGAGGGGACGGACGTGTAGACCTACTCAGACCCTGATTCTTTACGTGGGTTAATTTCTCATTGAATAAGGAGTTAACCTATAACTGCGACTGATTTTTTGTTGCTTGCGAAGCAAAACGACACTCAGTGATCATTTCTGTTGTCTGTCTGTCCATCTGTGTGTCCTACTTTTAGCGTCAAACCACGTATGTTTGTAGGACGTAGGGCGTTGACATTTGATACCTGTATTCCGTATGACAAGACCTTTCTAAGGATACCATGCATTTGGACCTTGTGACTTTGACCTATGTGTTTGACCTACATTTGAAAATCTTTAAACCATTGATCCTTAGGTTGTTTGTAGGGTATAAACAGCATCCGAAGAACAGAGACATTCGGAATGCTTAAGTTGAACTTAGTTTGCAGGTATGCTTAGGTCATGATCAAAATTTATGTAACTCAAACCTGTCTCGATATTGCTATTGAAATTGAATAAAACTATTAGAAAACTAGGCTATTTTAGTATATTATCTAGTCCAGGAAAATTATTGCATCAAAATCATCTGATTTGATATAAAATGCATGGAGGCATCGAGACATGAGACATGCATTATGAAAACGTATTGTTCCGTATTAAGTCAAGAGAAACCGGTCGTTGCAGCTTTTACTTCAGGTTTGTCAATAATAACAAAATCATGAATCAAAATTCAAAGCTTTTTCGACGGACGGTGAAAATTGGAAGCTCTCGATCAGAGGTGCTTAGTCGTATGGATCCGCACATGAATTTAAGAATCCAGAATCTTAATTAAACAACCGTTTTATTTCTGTTGTTGAATACGGGGGGGGGGCGACTTGACTTGTACTAGTATTTCTTTATAAAAAAGCTATATCCAGGAAATGAATTGGTTATAATACGCCCGCCATTTTTGGCGGGCGTATAATAACACTGCAAAGTGAATCCGCTAAATTCATTTTTTAAGACTAAGGTCAATCGAGAAACGTAAAGTTTTTTTTCAGAGTGCAGCAGTGTCTTTGATCTTTGGATCCTTAATGCGATAAGCTACTTTTTCTGATGATAACAAAATCACATCAATTGTTTGCAAAATGATGAGATCTCCAACAACACCCGGTTGCAGCAACAACCCAAAACATCGAATGCAAAACACAGAATAGACGCGCAAAGAAAGAGACGCAAAAGGTACAAGGAACACCATATCACAAAGAAACATCAAACACAAATGACTACACATAAAGAGACCAATGGGCAATCGGTAGAGAAGTTAGCTTGTAGAGCGTCTGAGTAGATCTACACGTCCGTTCCTTCCTGTATTCACTGTATACCGCTTGGTATTCCCGCGGTATTATAAAAAATGCAATATAGCTTCATCAACTTAATCTAAAAGTTGAAAAAAGCTCTGTTCGTAAATTAAAATTAATTAGACAATGCAACATAGAAAGTGCTGAAATGTAAATAAAATATATCATTTATTGATGTAAGTAAAGCAAATTATAACCATATATCATTATAAGTTGATAAATTTTATATTAAGAAATATAGTTACAACACAACAACAGTATGCTACCTATACGCTTCCGTAGATATGACATTGTCATTTTATCGAAGAGGTAGAAACGAAGAGGTAGAAACATCTAACTTATTGACATGCCATGTTAACGGAGAGGTAGAAACATTTAACGTATAACTTTATCTTATAAACAGTGTCCAGTGCTAGTGTGGAATGCAGGTGGTGTGTGTTCCATTAGGTCAGTACATGGTGATCTTGCCGAGGATCTTTTACATATCCGTCTCTCTAAAATTACTGGCTTAGGGTTGTGCGCACATAATCCAGGATAACCATACCTTCTGCTATTTCCGCGGCAGATGGCCGTCCTAAGTCGGCACCGGTTGCCCATTGGTCTCGTTAGTTTATGTGTAGTCCTTTGTGTTTGATGTTTCTGTGTTGTGCGTTGACGTTCCTTGTCCCTTGTGCGTCTCATTGTGCTTGTCTGCTTTGTGTTTTTGCATTGGGTGTTTTGGGGTTTTGCTGTGGGTGCTACAACCTGGTGTTGTTGGAGATCACCTCCTTTGGCTTATGTTTCCATTATAGTATTTTATTAATTGTGTTGGCGTGATATTGTAGATTATTTAATACAACATTGTGATTTTTATTTATTATGTGTTTATCGTTTGTTTCATTTCACAAGAAACTTCCTTTTTAGTCTGTTCAACGTAATTCTTTAAAAGTTTATCCTCACTGTTTTCCAGTATTTTAAATGTATTTTGAATGCCTCCTGTTTTTATATCCATTTACATACCCATCTGTTTGTTTTTTTGGGCCCCTGCGTCATGCTGTCTGTTTGTATGTTCATCTTACAGTGATGTGGTTACTGTACGTGTACTTATTTCAGTGCAAGCAAATTTAAGCGGAAACGGAGCAAAATTTGGTAAATTGACATATTAGCGTAATCATGAATTAGCGCTCTGACTAATTTCCTACATTAATCTATAAAGTAACACGATTTAGTGTATTCTTGAATTAGCGCAGTCTTAGCAGCGCTAACTCCTCTAAAATATGAATTCCGATAGAATAAGTATACACACAGTACTTAACATCACAATAGTGTGCTCTTCAAGACTTTTGGGTAATCGGAAAAGTGGTTTGGTTGTGCGTACGTGATCCGGATAACTACACCGTCCGCATTTTCGTTGCAGAAGGCCGTCCAAAGTCGGCATCTGTTGCCCATTGCTCTCGTTGGTTTATGTGTTGTCTTTTGTGTTACATGTTTCTATGGTATGAGTTGGTGTTCTTTGTCCCTTTTGTGTCTGTTTCTATGGGTGTCTACTCTGTATTTTTGCATTAGATGTTTTGGGGTCTTGCTGTGGGTGCTGCAACCGAGTGTTGTTGGAGATCCTCTCCTTCCTTTAAGATGATTGTTCATTAAAGAGTGTTCTCGAAGCACAATCAGCCAGCTATTGAACGACAAGCCACAATAGCATTTACCATATATATCATATAGAATTGTATATGATTATATTGCAATAATATAATCGCTATAGTGCAAAGTAGACAAGGTTGTACATGTATTCGTACGAAACGAACAACTACTGAAGTTAGGATTGATTCATTTTTCCATTTTTAAAACAAATTGTTGATGAAATATCAATCAATTATACTTATGTGTACATCAAATAACTTGGTTAATTCGTAAATAAAAATATTTTTTTCTATTTATATAAGTATTATAAGTATTACAAAATAAATTCGATAACAGATATACTACAACTCTCAAATGCACATTCTTCTTTATTTAATATGCATAATTACATAGAAAATATTTAAGCATTAGATGCATAACGAGGAATTATTGTTTCACCCTCAGAGCTTACATTAAAATCTACGGAAACACTAATATTTCAGCCATATTTCCGTAGAAAAAGATGGGGTTAACACATGGATAGATGAAATATTTCTAAAACTGATATCTACAAAATTTCACTGAAAAATCTCAAGTTCACCATTTAGATCTGTCGCAATTGAATTTTAAAGTGAACTCCATCAAATTGAGACACCTCGTTAAATTACCGTTCTAAAAAATAATTTTGTCTCAAACCTACAATCGTAGTACAAAAGTTTGTGCACCATAAAAAGCGATAAAGAGATATGAATTAATTAATACACATAATTTCAATATTTTGGACATGATTTCGTTCATTATACATCCAATACCTTAAACAAATTGGAACGAGGTCATAGATAAGACTTTTTTAGTTTTACTGCACATATTTGTGAAACATGGTGGTATAAAATGGCTTATAAGAGTGATTTGACACCGGATTCTCTTTTGCCTACACCAATGGTCATTATATACTTAGAGAAACTTCCGGTTGTAACTTTAGTTTCAGTTTTGTTATAATGATGATGGAAATACATAAGTCGCTGTTCAATTCCCTCCTTTATTATCACACGTAATATTCCAGTCATGTATACATCATCGATAGGAAACACGGTCTCTGGAATGGGTAACCCAGATATTTTCTCTGCGATTCTCTGTGAAACAAGATATGCTGCACCCTGACAGTAAAAAGGAAATGTCATACCAGGGAACATTTCTCTGGAAGTGTACCATTTGTGATCCTTGTTCCTTACGGGTGCAGAGTCATTATTCAGCTCGCCACATTGAAAATTGTCATTGACCTTCTGATTTTCAACTTCTGTCACCAGACCATGTAGATTTATTTGCATATCGCTGTCGATCTTTAACAGGTATTTAGCATTTCTACAGTAAGTCTGTGTCCACTTGAAAAAGGCGAATGACTTGTACTGCAGTCCCCGGTACGTATCTGTGAAATTTGCTTGTATTATGTCACGGTATTTCTTGCTCTCTTCGTAAATTGATGCCATATCATAAGATTTTATTTCAGGAAAACCTAAAATAAATATAAGTCTCAACTTTGGATTTGTCTTAGCTACAGCTCCCCAGTGTGTCCTTATAAAGTCTCTTAAAGGCCTTTCTGATAAACTGGAGAAAACACCGATCAAAATTGTTATCTTCCCTCCATTGATTTCATCGCAAAGATTCTTTTCATTTATGAAGTATTGGAATTCCCCCTTTCTTCGATCTGCAAACAGTCTTTGACGATGATAATTTGGGTCAAACTGTCTTGGGAATATTGTATCTTTGAAGCTATTATAGTGTAGCATTAATAGGAGGACTAGGAAGATACATACACACGTACATCCGATCAGGAACCTATGTCTGAATTGTACAACCTGAAAATTAGATTGAATATTTCAGATACCTCGGGCCATTTTTAATACAGATGAGTTAAAGAAGATCATGATGATAATCTCAACAGCACTCACAATAGCGCACAAAATTAAACATCGACGGACCCCTAGCAAGCTAGAGGTGGGACCAGATGCCCGGGAGGAGTAAGCATCCACTGTTGGCTAGCCGCAACCGCCGTCGATGTTAATGAAGCATGGAAATGAAAATATATAAAATTCATGCACTGCCTGACGTTATGTCTATATAGAAAGTGCTATGGCGACAATGTCAGGGAAGAATATTCAAAACACTTACTGTCAAACCCCTCGCGGGGAACTTTTTAGTTTTAGACATATACCAGAGAAGAAGTATCAATCGTTGTTCAGGTGTCAAAGATCCAGGAACATATGGTATTATTGTGTATGTCTAATCTCCATTAAGAAGGCAATGGCGAACCCCCGAATAAACGCAGTACCAGGTGCATAATTAAATAATGTGTCACCAACTTTTAACAACAACAAGGACATCTTATCTTGGAGGCAAAGTTTCTCAACTAAGGAAGAAGCTTACCGAGTTATGAACAAGCTAATTATGTATAATTAGATCTACATGGAACATCTAAGCACATTGTTTGAGCTTACCTGCAGAATAGTTGTTAAAAACAGAAGATGTTATCATAACCTTCAAACAATGTCATTCAATGCAAGCTAAATCTTACATCTTGTGCGGACCAAGATATGAGTTGCTTGTTTCAATTGAGACCTCAAAAATCCGTCATGACTTAGAGTGAAATATTCCGAACAATGCGTTATTCAAAATTTTGCATAGAACAGAATTCAAATATCTATGACAATATAGTAATAAGGATAATTTAGTTTTAATCCGAGGTTCGAACCGTTCCCATGGAAATCCTAATGATTTTCCTTGCCCTCTCAACTTTGAGACTGAATAACTGATAGGTACTTCTTTGATATTCATTTAAGAAATATAAATATCTATGAAAATATTCCAATATCACTGTTATTTTTCTTTGAGTATACATGAGTCAAAGAAGATCCTGACGATAATCTCAACAGCACCCACAATAGAGTACAAAATTAAGCATCGACGGAAATTAAACAGCACTCACAATAGAGTACAAAATTAAGCATCTTTGAGTATACATGTAACACATAGGAAAATAAACGGGAATGAATCTTGTTTATGACTGACATAATTAATCATATCAATTCTAAATATATTCCAATTATAAAATGTATTACATACCTTCATTCTTCAGGGCTCTTTATGTATCTTGCGAAACAACAATCTGGAATGAATTGGATGCAGTCAAAGTATTGTAAACTGATTGTATTCTCGTAATTGTATTCATGTAAAACAAAGGAGGGGATCTCCAACAACACCAGGTTGTAGCACCCACAGTAAAACCCCAAAACACCCAATGCAAAAACACAAAGCAGACAATGTACATTATCATGTTTCAACTTATTTAAAATAATACTTAGGCGTAATCATTTTCGTTTAAAAAAACTTATTATTTTGAGTTTCAAATCGGTTTGAAAAATTATTTATACATAAAAGAAAATAAATAATAAAGGAAGTATGTTTTCTTTGAACAAACGTACATGTATACAACATAAAATGAATAATAAAGGAATGATGTTTTTGTTGAAGGGAGCTCGAGGTACACGTGTATATACTCGAGAAATAAAAGGACAGAAATTGTCTTTCTCTTACACTAAGCGCAGTAAATACAGTTTCCGTCGTTTTTCTACCTCCATCAAAGAAAGATACTATCCATTCACTACAGTTGAGAATCTTGGGCTATATTAAATGGATACTTTTTCATGATACAAGTTATTAGTTATTAGTACCATATATAGCTCTAGACTCCTCCGAGCTGAAGGTATTTCCAATGAAGATTCGGGCGGCTTTGTGTCTGGCAGCTCAACAACAAGAGATAAACTTTAGGAAATTAGTACTTCAGGTAGAGTATCCCTCATGTCAGAATTGCTGGTATATTTTTGCCTGAATATCCCATTTTTTCCTTTCAGAATATTGTTCAGATTATCAAACTAATATGGTTTTGGGAAAAGAAACCTTTATAGTTACATTTTATCACCTCTAAAAAAATTTCTTACTTTTCCCATAGGGCCCAATGTTAAAGATCAAAAGGCTTAAGTTCTCGGTATAATCGTAAAACCACGAAATCAGTTATATTTTGTTTTTATATGAGGTCTAAATAAAAGAAGGGAGAGGTTCTCCAACCAGACCCTGTTGCAGCACCAACAGCGAAACACTAAAAGACCCGATGCGAAAACACAAAGACGAGCACACCAGGAGACGAAAAAGAGACATACGACATATAAAAACAAACACAAGTAGCAAATGGTGTGGTTACCATGTATTACATGCACACAACCGTCTCACTTATAACCTTGGATTTATGGAAATGAACATATTGTAAAACTTACTTTCATGGTTTTATATATAAATATTAGCATCTGGGACCTGAGAGATGATCTACTTTAATTAAGAAATGCTGAGAAAAAAAAAAACGTCAGTGCTTTAGCAAACAAGCAAACATGGCAGCTACGCCACTGCTATAAAACCATAGAGATCTGCTCAAACTAAATTGCTAATTTTTCGATAGAAGCAGATTGGTATCATCACTGAACCATGAAGTGCGGAGAATCCCTGTGGTATAGAGTATCTACGTAGAAAGAAAAAGGGGATGATCTCCAACATGACCACCCTGCACTCACCCAGCGAAACAAACACACAAGAAAGTGATACGTAAATGACATGAGACAAAGCTACAAACCACAAATTAAAGACATGACAATATTCACTAGAACATCATACACGGCAATCGAAACTGACGTACAAAAACATCAAACATTAACGACAACACGTAAAAGGCAGGAGACCAATGTGCACCCGGCGCCGACTTTGGACGGCCATCTGCTATTAGCAAATGGTGTTGTTATCCGGATTACGTGCGCACAACCCTCTCACTCATCCGGATACACAGATGTCTCCATAGACGCAGAGTAGTTGTATAAACATAAAATTTCTTACTGTAAGGTGACATCACAAACAAGACAATTAAACACAGCGGCCTCTTGTAACATGCACGCATTCTATGTAAATAGATCTAAAAATTATTATGGCATGCGTATGCCACCCGAGAAGTCAGACCAACTTTCAGACAGGACTACATGTCTGTAATTGAGAACATCGTATACGTAACCTATCAAACTTTCAATGTAGAACGAATTTAGTGACAGAAAATATATTGTATATAAATACTTGCTAATACTTATGCAAAATCCCTTTGAATTCACTAGATCAATATCCTACAGAAAATCATTGAATGGTTAAGTTCTGCATCGTCCTTGTAGAACAAATGCACACATTCACACATACAAAATACAATCCTTTCAACGTTAAATCAATTCATATTTCAATACCGGCAGGACCCATTCAGAAAATGGACATTGTTTTGAATTGTCGTCTTGCACAAAAGCATCTCTAGTTCCATATTATGTCATAAGCACATGCATAAGGCAGTCTTTTTGTTTGCATTGATTTCTTCAATTTAAATGCCGTTCTCTTTATCGAGAAATGCAAAATAATCAATCATTAACGTCACTTCTTCTGTTATGAGTCCAGTATGCATTCTTAATTTGTGTAAGGAACAGATTTTCTATTCACTATAATATTGATATTAATCATATGCTCACACCTGAAATCAATACACTTTTGAGACAACGATTTCAAAACTTGCTTTTTTCCCCCACGAGGGGTTTGAAAGTGTTTTCAATATTCTCCCTGATGTGGTCGCCATAGTACTTTTTTTATATAGACATAACCTCCGACAGTGCATGTTTTGTAGATACTGTTTTTATTTTCATTTCCGTGAAAATCGAAGGCGGGCGCGGCTAGCCAAACAGGGGGTGCTTACTCCTCCCGGGCACCTGGTCCCACCTCTAGCTTGCTAGGGTTCCGTCGATGCTCAATTGGTGCTCTATTTAGAGTGCATTTGAGATTGTCGTCGTTATTTTCTTTATGTCATTTGTACATACTGATAATCATACGTAAAAAACGATGTTGCGTTCTTTGATGAATTGTTAGCATCTTTAAAGAAAAAGTTAAATCCGCATTCGGTGTATCAGGCATGCTTCGGAATATTGATCATCATCATCCGTGACAGTGATTATTATCCAAAACATGCATGCATATATTTAAATGTTAAACATCTTCAAATGCATCATTTAAGAACAAACAAATAATCAGCATGGACCAGACATGTTTCGGGTACAGTAACTTACATGTAACGATTGTCGGTGATCCTCAATCTAAACAATGTTACATGACCAAAGAGTGTGACAGTTATTATAGTTAAAAATAATGTTTCTCCAAGGCCAGCCTTTCCATCCTGAATTATTATAAAAATAAGAGATTAACGCCCTTATACCTATCATCAAATGGTTATGCATCTGAATATACTCTACACCAAATTCAGGGTCCTTCACTGTTTATAAACCTCTGCCTGAAATTTTAGAAAAGAACGCACTTTTTCTCAAATGCTGCTCTCGGGTAGTAGAGTGTGGAAGCATCGCTTTTCATCAAACCAAAATAATTCAGAAAGCCAAAGTTATTTTTGTGCTTCTTTGTTCTATCAAAAGAAGGCTGGCTTTCAAGAAACAGTGTTTAGATATAAATGTATGATTTATTGTCAAAAACACCATCGTTGAAAAGAACGATTTAAAAAAAACGTATTTAAGAGGACTCACTACGGGCTCACTATTTAGCTTTATTTCATCATAGCATCAAAATATTATTTAACGTAGAATTTCATCATCCTAAGTCATTGTGTCCATGTGAAAAACACAACAAACGATGATGGAGATGCAGAGCGGAATCGACCAAGGTATGTTTGAGAACTAACCACTAAGCCAGGAAATTACATTCGTTCTATATACATGTATATATATGCACCACGTTAGTTTCATTCTTGTCCTCTGAGGAGGGTTGTGCGCACGTAATCCAGGACGACCACACCGTCTGCTATTTACGTGGCAGATGGCCGTCCTAAGTCGGCACCGGTTGCCCATTGGTCTCATTGGTTTTTGTGTGGTCTTTTATGTTTAATGTTTCTATGGTGTGAGTTGGTGTTCCTTGTAGTTTTTGCGTCTCTTTCTGTGGGTGTCTGTTCTGTTTTTGTTTTTGTAATTTTTGTGTTTTTGTTTGTGTTTTTGTTTTTGTTTTTGTTTTTTTTTTTTTTGCATGGGGGTGTTTTGGGATTTTGCTGTGAGTGCTGTAAACAAGTGTTGTTGGATATCCCCTCCTTTCTTCTGAAATCGGTTTCTGAAATCGATCAACGTCAGTTGATCGTTTCTGTAATCCGTTTCTAAAATCAATCAACTAGTTGATCGTTTCATCTACGTAAATGAAAATATCTGTTAACATAAAATGTACCGAAAAACGTAGCAGGATGGACGGGATATGATGCTATGTACAGGACTCACGTTTTAGAAATTTCAAGATCTGTTAAATCTGTTTTGATCTTGAAATTTCTAAAACGTGGGTCGATCCTGTACATAGCATCATATCCCGTCCATCCTGCTACGTTTTTCGGTACATTTTAAGACATAATTATTCTCAAACTGTTTGGCCATATTACATTGCTTAGATTGAGAATCACTTACGAGGGTTCCCGATATGTGCATGTTGTCTTCTACATGCTGCAAATTAATTTCTTATTAACTTAAATGATGCAATTGAATTTATAAACGGTTTAACATTTTCTAAGTAAAAAAATAATGTTAAAATAAGGTCACCATGGGTTTTCAAATGCGTTTGAATAAACGACCAACCGAAATTGATCTACATGTGCCCTCGAGAACTCCTGGTCCACCAGCAGTGACACTCACCAAGTGGTAAATGTACAAATGTTTAACGTCTTCAAATTCATATTATGCTTTGTGACTTCAAGAGCGTTTAATGCATGCGAACATGTTCCTTTCAATAGTTTCAATTAATGGAATTACATTTTTGTGCACATATAATGAATTAGACAACATATATTCCATTGAAATCTTTACTGCGGTGAGGGATATGAGCATTTTGCGTACCGTCAGTCTCGTTAATACATACATTGGAGGCAATCTGCTTTGTAATAAAGAATAAGTGTAAAGCAGTAAATGTTGTTTATGTTGCTCAATCCTTTTTCTCCTTTTTTTTTTGATAAAATTCAAATTAAAGTGTTCATATTTTCCTTTGTCTCGTGCTGTACTCGTCTTTTGTGTTTTTACATCGGGTGTGTTGGTGTTTTGCTGTTGACGCTGCAGCGGGGTCTTGTTGGAGATCTCCTCCCTTCTTTTGAATTGCTGCGCTTCTTTTTACTGAGTGTATTTCTTAAAATGACTTTTTTTTCTGATAATAGGATAATTCAGTAAAATGCACAACAGTAGTGCATACGTATTTTTATAGCAAATTTCTAAAACATTACATCGAATGTCTTTTCGGACGACTGTATAATTAGGTGTATTACTTGACAAGGCGCACAGCACAATGAAATAACAAACAAGATCGAGGCCCAAAGGATCACGACTATCTAAACTAAAGCATTCTAATATTTGAACTGGTCCATTGATGAAAGAAAGACAACTCTTGATCACATTATGAAAATAATCCGTACTTGATGAAAAAAATATATAACAAAAATACCCCTATAAATGCATTAGAAGGTTAACTGTGACAAATATAGAGCAATTTAGTGCACTATAGCCCTAGGGGGCACAACCCATCACCTCATACTGACACATTGCATAATGACAGTGCCGGTACCAGGGTTTGAACCCACAACCCTTGGGTTCATTTGCACATAAACATGACTGATCATATCATGTCAAAAAAATTATAAAACTTTTAAAATATATACGAGAGTTGTCCGTAAAGTT
This sequence comes from Pinctada fucata, assembly GCA_028142955.1. NCBI lineage: Eukaryota > Metazoa > Mollusca > Bivalvia > Pterioida > Pteriidae > Pinctada > Pinctada fucata. The sequence goes on along the minus strand of AP027112.1, from coordinate 47,880,850 downwards.
CGTGGATTGCCTTGATAAAAGCTAGCAAACAATAGTATGATGACTAAAAGTATCATTTTTATCAAATTCAAGTTTCATATCAATGATATACCAAATTTCATCATTTATAAACAAAACACAAATAATTATATTTCTATACTATACAAATAGAACACTTTCTCATACCCGTAGATATATGCATGTATATAATTTAAGCATAAAAGAAAGATAACATTATAAATCTAGACCGTTCACAACAAAAAGGACAATATAAGGATAAAAAGGAAATATTCATGTGACTCAAAGAAATAATATCATAGTAAAACTGAATCCGCTTACTGTTAAAACGAATAGTATCACAGTGTAGGAACGCTTTTGTACGAAATAAGTTTTTTTTTTTGCGATTTCTGAAGCGAGAGATCTACCGCTTAAGCATTAGAGGATAGAACATTTCCTTAAGACTGATACTTCATAGACAGGTAGTATTTCGTGATTTGAATGAATTAGATTACCGTGAAGTTGTAACTTAAAGAATATAATCAATTGAATACAGTGAATTTTTATCGTTTAATTTTGATTTTGAGTCCCTAGGTATGTCCACTGTGATAACTTCAATATTTAAAGAAAGCTTACGTACATGTAACCTAATACTCCGTGAACACAAACTTGATTGTATATTTATGGAAATAAAGCTTAAATAATGAAAAATTAGTTGACACGGACTGTGCGGTTATATATACAATGTACTTGTATGCTGCCACTGTACATAGGAGCTCTGTACTTATCATATTTTATTGGCACCTTACACACCAGTTATTCTCCCTCAACTTCGTTTTAGCAGGTATAAAACAACATACATGTACATGTAATTATAACAATGGAGAATAATTATTATATATTTATACATGTAGGGCTTCGGTTATTCTATTTATCGTATAATATTATGTATGGTACCAATCAAATATGCTTAGTACAAGTTACTGATCACGTACAGGAGCGTTTCTATACTGTAAGTACAAGTATATGAAATATCAACATTTGGATTATCATTTACAATACTTACCTCAAAACAGCGATATAGTACCCTAATGTGCACCATTCAACAGTGTATACATCGTGTTAGAATTAAAACTCGTTTTTCAATACACATCGTCCATTAACTACAGCATCATGATCAGACATGCGTGCATTCACTTCACATGTTAATGAGATCTCTTTTCAGCAAGAAAATATTTTACCCTTAATGTTGAATATAAATTTATCGAACCATGAAGATTTAAAAAAAAACGTTCGGGGACTGCAGTAATATGGCCATGTGCTTGATCAGGGGGGGGGGGGGTTAAATACGCAAGGAAGTGAGGACTCCGTGCGTGAGCAGTACGTGTAAATTCGACATCCCTACAAAAACGTAGAATACGCACGGAGAAAGTACGTTGTAAACAAGTTGCACTCAAGTCGTACGTACATTGTACATGTATGTGCAACGCACTTATTTTTTGAGCTACATATCATGCATGTAACCATCCATATTATAACCGTACGAAATATTTAAGAAAATGTATAATCAATTTGGAAGTATTAAAATTCTCATTTACGAATTTTTCATTAGGCATGGTCCATTTGATATATGGGGGGGGGGGGGGGGGGGGGGGCTTGGGTTTTTGTCGGAGCAAGATTTTTTTTTTTTTTTTCGCCTCAGACCGGGGCAAAATTATTTTTTTCTTGCAAAGTAGGAGCAAGGAATTTTTTTTAACAAAGAGATGCGCATATTAATAGAAATTATTTTAATTATATTTTTACTCAAAACTCAAAATATTGATATATTAGTTTATTTCTATGCAAGTATTCAATTCACTTTTTAAGCAGAGAGATAAAAGATTTTTACAATACAGTTCTCAATATTTTATACAAGGTACATGTATATAACATGTATAAGAGGGTCTGAGGGAAAGGTCTCCTAGACAAATTTTTAAATGTTACTAAGAATTGTAAATTGGTGAATAACTGAAGTTCTTCTTCTAAGCTTACAAGAACATAAAATAAGACTCTATGGGATACATGCAACATGTATTAATAGCATTTATTATACATAAATATTGATAATATATTTAAGCTTTTAAGGAAGCTGTTATTCATTCACATACATGTACGTATAACTTTTGATATTTTCAAATATATGAACTTTGCAATTAGTAAATAATGTTTTGATAGAAAATTATGGCGAGCGAAGCGCCTCAGCCAAAAATTGTTGATACAACTCGAAAACTGCGGCGAGCGAAGCGAGCCGGAAAATTTTCAAGAAATATAGTGAAATTTTATGGTAATTCTTCAAATTCAGATTATTTGTAAGAGCAAGATTATTTTTTTTCTTTTCTGCCACATCTAAGCAAATTTATTTTTTTCATCAAAATTGAGAGCAAAATAATTTCTTTCGAAAAAAAAAACCCAAGCCCCCCCCCCCCCCCCCCCCCCCCAAATATCAAATGGACCGTGCCTTAGTATTTTCCCTCATGTTGATTACAGTATCTAAATGATCTAAAAATGAATTTACTGTCCGCGCGGCTCTTTGGAAACTGGAGCGCGATTTTGATAACTTTATCATGCAAAAATTAAAGCAGCACATTCCGAGTTCGGGATGTAAAGGGGTTATTACTTGTAATACATATATCTTAACATAGATTGTTCCATGTTATGGTCATTCGTCGGTGTACCAAGTATCATATCCGATGACTACCCCGTTCGAGAGATACGGCCGTTCAAAATTTCAGTTGTTGCCGCGCCTCCTCATGAATATTAATAGCCATTCTCTGTAAGCATTTGCACTTTTATGAAGGACGAATGGCACGGCATGTCTCAGATTTTGATAAAATTTGTACATAAGGTTGGGTCTGACCCAAAAGTAAAAATTTGTTTAAAATTGTCTTAATATCACATCCTGTTGCCATGGAAACGGACTTGGAATATTGAAAAATGCATTTTTGGGCGTTTTTGAAGTCACATACATAATTAATGCAGCATAATCTAAAACAAACACTGATGAATTATCAGTACCCTATCATAGCTCTTTCAAGTTAAGTAATAATAATGTTGGGTTTATGGTCTTATCTATATGTTTCCATAGCAACAACATAGGTACCCTATCAAAATAGTATTTTGGGCATTTTTTTCAAAATTCAACGATAAATTACTAACATTATTTTAGTTTTTTATGCAAATAAAACATAAGCATTCACATTGGGACAAAGTTTCTATTCGTTGCTATGGCAACGTGAGCTCAAATCGCAAAAATGAAAGCAATTTTGGACAATATTTAGAGCCCTTTTTTTACTAGATAACTTGAATTTTAATTCAAAGTAATGAAAATCAATTAATGTATTCAAGTAGATCTTTCATATCACAAAAGAAATTTTTTGAAAAATATTCAGGAAATAGCCCGTTGCTATGGGAACGATTGTGCAAAATTGCACATAGGCCCACTTTGAGTCCTTGGATACGGGCATCAAAAGCTAAGAAATCTGAATTTTTTTTTAATCTAAAATAAAGTTTAGACTTTGCTTTATCATATATGTAAAAAAGGTTGTGTAAGCTTGTTTCGTTTTTTGAGGAAAAGGCTTCCAAAAACAACAAAAAAATGCTTATTTTTATAATGAATGGCCAAATTACTATAGCAACCATTAATTATTTGAAACTTTTTTATTGTATTTTGATAGAGGCTTACTTGATCTTTATTTTTATTGAATTTGAACTTCCTGGGATTAATAATTACTGTTTTATGAAAATAATAAAAAATGGTTGCCTTGGTAACATATGTTCCCCATAGCTTTTTCACGGTTTTTGAAAGAGCTCTTTGTGTTGGATATTTCCCAACAAATTTTATCTGTTCATCATGATGCAAATTTTTTTTTAAATGACTCTGAAGTTGCAAAATAAGTAATATTAAAGACCATAGTTACCATTGCCAAGGTAACTTATGTACATAGCAACAAGTGGGTTTATCTTGAATTTGCTCATTTTATAAAATAAATCCTATTTCCTTATCATATACCCATCAAGAGAGAAGGAAAATTAGAAAATACAAACAGCATTTTGAAATCAATATATCAAAATTAGCTTATTATGTTGTCATGGTAACCAGCCTTTTTTACAATATCAGACACTTCTAGTGAGCTTATTTAAAATCTTATGTCCTAATCTTTAGGATGCATTAATAATCTTCCATTGGGCTCAATTTTGCCAGTTTCTCAACTTTAAAGGCCGTTGCCATGGTAACCAGATGACCTAGAATTAAATTTTTCCTCAAATTTTCCTTTTTTCATTGGTCCCTACTTCTGTGTGAAATTTCATGAAAATCGGAGACCATGCGTGCCGAAATTGTTTAAATGGTTACAGAGAATTGCTATTCAGAGAGAAAATCACTGACCATCGAGCATTGTATGGAAACTTCAAAATTTTGATTTTCCTTTTTTCACATTTTTTGTAATCATTTTGATGCTCCTTGACCATTTATAGCGATAAAAAGGTTTTTAAACTTTTTAAAAGAATATTTGCCTGTGTTTTAATTGTTACCATGGAAACCTGCCAGTGAGACAAAAAAATTCTGTAAATTTGTAAGATTTCCAACGTATTTTTTTCATGTTTCACACTGCTCAATTAAATTCAATTCAGTATCAAACAAATGCCTCATGTAAAGTGTTAAAGAAAAATTGAATAACATGCATTAAACTGAAGTGACTCCGTTGCTATGGTAACCTGAAGTAGGCCTATTTTTTTAATTTTGAAAAATTGAAATTATGTCTCTAAAACATAATTCAATATTTCAAATCTGCAACAGTCAGGACATATAATACAGATTGCGTATGGTTAACCTATCATAGCTTTATTATAATCATGAAAAAAATCGGGAAGCCTTTTTGAGGAAACTCGGAAAAAAATTGTTTAAAAAAGTCTCTTTTTTCAGTAAAATTCAAAATTTATCATTTTAAATATCAAATAATTTTAAATAACTTTTCTAATTTACAAATGAATTTTCGCTCTTATTTTGTATAAATAGACTAAGGGAGATATATCTATATGTAATATGGGGAAAATCCTCCATAGCAACCGATTTTATTCCATAGCAACCATTTTCAATAATTAAATTTGATTATTTATGACAAGTTTTTTACTTGTTATGTATATGATTTTTTGTTTGGCTCATATCATGATATTTTCTTATGTTGCAAATATTTTATCTTTTTCCAAAATTTCACAGAAATTGCAAATTTTACCTAGCAACGAGATATTCACCTTAGTTACCATACCTTTCAGCTCCGTAGATGCGTAATATCAGTTTATCTTGTATTACCAAGTATGGATATTTATTCCATACTACTGTATTGAAAGTCTTACAATAATAAGCAAATTACAAAACATGAGAAATTCTATACATAAGATGTGATAAATCCTCCATAGCAACCAATTTCATTCCATAGCAACCATTTTCATTAATTAAATTTATCATTTTATTACGGGCTTCTATCTAGTTATGTATGCAATTTTTTATTTGGCTCATAAAAGGATATTTTCTTTGTTGCAAATAATGTATCTATTATCAAAAAGGTCATTAAAATTGCCCATTTTACCTAGCAACGAGATGTACACCTTTGTACACCGTAGTTATCATACCTATCAGTTCAGTAGATGCATGATACCGTTTTTTTATATTCCCTCGTATGGATATCTATTGTATACTCATTTATCGAAAGAATTACAGTGATGTGCAGTAACATGAGAAATTATATATATAAGATGTGAAAAATCCTCCATAGCAACCAAATGTATTCCATAGCAACCATTTCAAAAAATTGAAATTAAGGTATCCGATGTACAATAGGGCATATTTCCATGCCTGGTAAGGTACTATATCTTTTCTGAAAGGCTATAATGCCTACAGGACAGAAATCATAATTTTGGGGCCAGAAAAACAAATGGGAATAATTGATGAAGCATTTAAATTGTCTATTTTCTCTATATAACATATGCAAAATTACGAAGTAGTACAAGAGTTTTTCCCCTTTGATTTTTAAGACCTGGGGGTCTTATATCTGTACTCAGGGGATAATTTCCTTTAAGAAAATATATAGTTTATAGTACCTTACCAGGCATAAAATTTACCATACTTTACAATGGAGATGATTAAAACGCTATGTAAAATGACTCAATTGTACAACGGATACCTTAAGTATTTATGACAGGCCTTTATCTAATTATATGTGCGATTTTTTTTTAAGATGGAGCTTATCTTTTATCTAAAATGTCACAGAAATTGCCCATTTTACCTAGCAACGAGATATACACCTTAGTAACCATACCTTTCAGCCCCACAGATGCATAATACCGATTTATTTCATATTACCAAATATGGATTTTTTTCTCCATATTTATATATGGAAAGACTTACAATAATTGGCAGATTACAAAATTCTCCATTGAAACTAACTTTTTACCTTAGCAACCATTTTCATTTTTCTGCTAAGCACCGTCAGATGGAATTTTCAAATGTTAAGTGTTTCCTTTTTGTAAAATTATGTGTACTATTGTATGATGAATGGAATAAACAGATATCATTGTATGGTAATAATTAATCTACCTTTATGATAAATAGGAAATGACAGTTCTGCGCCACAAGCCCCACACATGTTAATGGGAAATATAGGCCTCCCTCACCTAAAGGTGAGGGACCGATCGATATCTTTTATAGAAATAGTGTCAGATATAAGATGGTCCGGAGATCATTGAATCATATCCTCTTTCTCTTCCGGATATGCTTCAGTGAACTCCAGGACGAGCCTTACTGGCTCGTCAGAAGCTCCAATCGAAATTGTGCCATCAAGGCTGTATACAAATATTTTAAACATTTCCAATCTGTGACCTTGACCTTGAAATCAATAGTAATCTTACACACGTCATAAGCAATAAGTGTATGAAGTCTGGTGATGACCCATTCAAAAATGTACCCTCTACGCAGTATACAAAGATTTTAAACATTAGCAGTCTGTGACCTTGACCTTTGACCTTGAAAATCAAATGGATTCTTTCTATATCCTAAGCAATTATTGTATGAAGTTTGGTGAAGATCCAATCAAAACTGCAACCTTTGAGCTGTATACAAGGATTTTAATATAGATTCTCTGTAAAAACCTAAAAAAATCTGACATGTTTGGCCAAGACTTGTCTCAAATTTTGATATTTTTTGTATACAAGGTGTATATGATGTCCTCAGAACGAAATGTTCTTCCATATTTTTCTCTGATGTTCTGTTGCCATGTTAACCAAGGTTTTGTATAAAAAAAAAACCTTTAAATAAGGCAATTTTTTTGCATCCCTTTACTATGGAAACGAATGTTGAATGTATATGCAATTTTCTGAACAGATTATTTAAACCCTCTTCAGTTAATATAATTTGATTATTCAATGCTCCTTCTCAATGTACGCCACATAAATTTCTTTTTCAAGAAAATTGCATATTCAAAATATGCCATTTTAGGCCTTCAAAATGTGCCATTTTAGGCCAATTTAGACCTGATTTTACCTGTATTTCACTTAATTTTGACATGGGTAATAATGACATGAGTAATAATGAGTAATAATGACATGAGTAATAATTACAGTTGCCTGTTTCCTGAATAGTACTATCCTAGGACTTCATGGGAATCGAAGGAAATTTATGTAGAAATTATATTTTTCTGGGTTTTTTTTTTGCCTTTGAAATAGGCTACTATGGTAACATATGGAACGAATTCATGTCATAAGTAAAAAGCTAATTTCTAAAGATGTATCCTTGCTATTGTTACAAAACTTGGTATGTAGATGTAATAAAGATAATATGATGCTTACACAACATCGAGAAAATGTCAAGGCCATTTGATCAATTTTCAAGGTAATTGAAACATATTTGCTACTTTCAGGCCAAATGATGTGATTTTCACCTAAAAAAAGACATCATTAACAGTAAACGGTATGGAACAATCAATAAGGGGTCAAAGTATGATAACTGCATTATTTGTTGGGATGAGTATCTAAATTATCGAATACCATTGAAGACCCAAATAAGGGGTCAAAGTATGATAACTGCATTATTTGTTGGGATGAGTATCAAAATTATCGAATACCATTGAAGACCCAAATAAAATAAATGTCACATATTTTATGAGAATAATCTAGAAAATCTCAATTTTATGCTCTTATTGAAAGTATGTCATACATAGAAGTGAAATATAATTTAACAAAACTGTGATGAATTCTACTAGATTGTTCTACTGTCAATATTCAAAATCAAAATATCTAATGAAACAAGTTAGAGAAATAAATTCAAAATAATTGGAAATCCTGTTTTTGTGTAAATTTGAGTTAGAAATGACCTTGAGCTTAAGACAGATGACCTTGAAATGATTAGAATGTCAAGTGATAATGATAAACGAAATTTGTATGCAGGTTTCCTATTTCATAATCATAGGACTCAAAAATGGGGAAAATGTAACCATATGGCCTCTCCCCCACAATATTTATGGTGAATTATTACTTTATGTTGGGGAATTTGCACACTGTAGAAAGAGTGATAACTCTAAACTAAATAGATGCATTTGTGAGAACACAAAAGTAAATTAATTCCCTTACATGAAAAAGGGATGATGTTAATATTAATTCACATAAAGATAATTTTGATACAAGATTAGAAACAGATTCATGAAATCTCACTTAATGATTTTATCTTAAGATTTAAAGGGAAATATTTTCTCAACTTTAATATATTTTATTGTAATATTGATTTTTCAATACTGGGAAAGTCCAGAGATTGATAAGAACTTAATTACAAATTGGTTTTATCTATGAGTTGGAGAAATAATTATCAATTATACACGTGAAGTACCAGCATATTGAGTTTATCTACGTACAATCCCTCATAATTTCAGATGCTTTTGAAGAGTTGTAGACAACCTTATCTTTAAGGGATGAACACGAAATTATCAAGAAATATGTCCATCATATTGTGCAATTCCCCTCCCAGGTTTAAATACAATACGTCATTTTTCAATTGTTAGATTTACTTTCTCGTTGTCTTAGATTACTTTCTCGCATGCTATGGATTCTGTTAAACATTACTTCGTGAAATAAACTTTGTTAAAATTCCAACGATGTTTTCCTTCCACGACAAAGTACAGAACATTTATTAACCACACAACGCGAAGTATGAATTATGGCTCATAAGCCCGCATCGCCTTACATAAATATTCTGGTGCCGTGACCTGGATATTTTGGAACCAGGAAAAGAGATTCGGAGAAGTTACAAGTGATGGATCATTATGACTACAAGATTAACTTTATGCTAAAAACAGGAACGATGGCAGGTGAGACACAATATTTTTTCTCAACGTACCCGTAAATCGATTGACCATGTAATTACATTTTTCTATTTTTTTCATCGAAAAGTAAGATGGGCTTAATACGTTAATATTTTCTTTGAAAATTTTAGATTCGTGACAATGACTTACAATGACAAGATGACGTTCCGGTTGTCAGGTATTATTGGTCAAGACGCTTATTTAGTTATTATATAGTTTTAATTTTGGTAGAGTTTGTGGCTCGATTAGTTTTCATGCAAATATAGTCTCTGCGATGGGATTCGGACGAAGTTGGGTAGAACGCCGAAGATAAGGCGTAAAAGCGTATATACATGTATAGGGTGATGAAAAATTCTTCGAGTCATTTTGGGGATTTTTCAAAATGATGGCATTTTACATTTTGAAAGAGGATACTTCGATGTGATCTGTATAGTTCATGTTCTATGTTTTTACGAAGAGGAAAATGTCCTGCGTTATGGCGAAGAAACGCCGTGAAATGACACCAGCGATGTATCTGGGAACGCTGAAGGTTCGTTCGGGTTTGTTGAATTTACAACCCTGTCATTTGATATACTTTGTGCTCTTGGGGAGGCACGGATTTTTTTTGTTGGATTATATGATGAACATCGTAGTATTCATAATCTTATGTATGTATTGTGCTGGCATTTTGAAGTCGGTTATAAAAAAGAAGATTTTTTTATAAAGAAAGAGAGGGAAAAGGTGAAAAGCAAAAGTCTCATGTTAATTTGAAAAGATAAAGGAATCAAGTTAATGAGAAATTGCAAGGACTTTGTAAATACATATATTGGAAGTATATCCCTAGTTTGCATGCTTGTTAATGCATGGTTTTGTCGATGTAGTTTTTATTTTGGTGATCGTATTTCAGTTCTTGCCTCACTCTATTTCATGTCAACGCATTAATGATATTGACCCTTGTTGCCCTTTTGGCAGTGTTGGAATTTCATTGACGGTCGTCTCGTGATGCAGGCTCTATCATCAGCTGATTTGTGTTTGTTTTGTTGATATTTCACTGACAAACGACATGCTTACAGATGACGCCTAAAACAATTAAAAATACAACTTGGCAAATATTGTTTTATTCATTTATATCAGTTAAATTTTCGATTGAATCAAAATTAATGACATTGCCTGTTGAGTATTTATTTATGTCAATACAAGTTAAATGAATGAATTAATGCAAAAGAGATATGATTTTGGAAACTATTTGGGTTTTGGAACAGGCGTCTAAATTATTTTTGTAAATTCAAAATTTTGGTCAATCAAGGGGTACAGAGAAATCCAGTGTCATAACTACCAAGAACAATTCAGTTTGACGTGCAGATATGTTATAGCAATGAACAATAGATGCTGGTATCACTTGGAGAAATGACGATTGAAAATGCTTGATAAACAGTGTAGTTATGCAGAATATCCTTGAACTTTGAGCAGCAGCTATTACAACGGAGTCGCCTGTTGTTAATAGAGAGACAAATAAAAGTATACAGATCAATCCAATGGACAGAAGACGGAAGCCAAAATACGAAGCTCGAAGCAGTGACGTCAGGTATCTCTGTGCACGATGTAACCCGTGTGGCTGGATGTTAAACCAGCCCGTCACGATAACAAACGGAGAGACATTCGAAGATTATGGTAGAGTGAAATCTGCCATAGGGATGTGCGATCCGTGCAGAATCCAATGCAAAGGACAATTTGCAATTAATGAACTACCTTATTTGATGCTTTATAACGAGAAAGTTTATACCCCGTCGCTTTTCTGGGTGCATGGCGTCATCCGGATTACGGGAAGATCTTGGTAACGTCACTAATACCAAGATGCGTCTGAGGTAGATCAATGAAGAAGAAATTATTGCTTAGAAGAAACCATGAGATGCAATTTCGTGGGAGATGATGCCGATGACGAGAAGATTATTTAGTTCTCGAGCGAAAAGAAAAGCATTTGATGATACGATGATAAAATCCATTTGGTGCGGAATTCCTTCCATGATGAGATCGAGGTCCATGTATTCGTTTTACTCGATGGAGATTACATAGAACACGAAGAAGGACCACACAACGGAGAGGAACCATTAGATTCAAAAGATATCCAAAGAAGAACCATAATAAGACAAAGAAGTGCACAGAATATAAGTAGTGTTATTTCAGTGGAAAAAAAAGCAGAGTAAATGTGAATTTAATAATGTATTATGCTTATATATGATGATACTTGCATATATTATATTCATGAATTTTTTTTTTGCATGATGTACATGATATATCATACTATTATTTGACGTATTGGCCTTGAATGAATTTGTTACGATTTGATAATTATATCAATGACATTTTGAATGAACAATGCTGAGTTTATTATGATGATGAACATTTGGTTCACTTGATAAAGACAGTGAAAAACTTGAGATGATGACTTTAATCTGCATGTCATTTATATTCATTTACTTGATCATGATCGTTTTGGTGCACCATAAGATGATGCAATTATCTATATTGTGGTGTCAAGGCCATGCGTTTAGAAAATAACCAAGTATAGATCCAAATAAAGAAAAAAGGAATGATGAAAGTTACTAAAACGTCAGTTATAAAGTTGAATATATTTGAATTGGATTAAGGATTTTGATTGTGAAAATCTTGGTTATTTTCTTAAGTGGGGGAGTATTGTAACCATATGGCCTCTCCCCCACAATATTTATGGTGAATTATTACTTTATGTTGGGGAATTTGCACACTGTAGAAAGAGTGATAACTCTAAACTAAATAGATGCATTTGTGAGAACACAAAAGTAAATTAATTCCCTTACATGAAAAAGGGATGATGTTAATATTAATTCACATAAAGATAATTTTGATACAAGATTAGAAACAGATTCATGAAATCTCACTTAATGATTTTATCTTAAGATTTAAAGGGAAATATTTTCTCAACTTTAATATATTTTATTGTAATATTGATTTTTCAATACTGGGAAAGTCCAGAGATTGATAAGAACTTAATTACAAATTGGTTTTATCTATGAGTTGGAGAAATAATTATCAATTATACACGTGAAGTACCAGCATATTGAGTTTATCTACGTACAATCCCTCATAATTTCAGATGCTTTTGAAGAGTTGTAGACAACCTTATCTTTAAGGGATGAACACGAAATTATCAAGAAATATGTCCATCATATTGTGCAATTCCCCTCCCAGGTTTAAATACAATACGTCATTTTTCAATTGTTAGATTTACTTTCTCGTTGTCTTAGATTACTTTCTCGCATGCTATGGATTCTGTTAAACATTACTTCGTGAAATAAACTTTGTTAAAATTCCAACGATGTTTTCCTTCCACGACAAAGTACAGAACATTTATTAACCACACAACGCGAAGTATGAATTATGGCTCATAAGCCCGCATCGCCTTACAAAAAACATTGTTTTTAAATATGCGGTACACCGAAATATCGATTCCAAGTTGCTATAGCAATGGTTTTTGATTAGTATTCATGGCAAAATGGTGAGTTTCACCCTAAATTTTATTTCTTGAATTTTTCGGCAATGGACATTAATTTTGTCAAGGTAAAATCGAATACCCATAACATGTGCCAAATTATGGTTCTCAACCTTCAAAATAGTCAAAAACAGGCAAAAAATGACCCTAAAAATATACCTTATTTTTTACACGGTTTCCGTGACAACAGTATGCCACAACATGTCTTATTCCTCATATATCTGATCGTGTCAAATAGATAGACTCCATTGCGATGGTAACCATGGTTCAAATACAATGATAAAGTTTGTTTTCAATGTTTTTAGATCAAGATTGATAATTACAGAAATTTTCATCAAAATCCATGACATGCTGTGGCCAGCTGTTTTAGGTTTTTTACAGGGAATCCATATTAAATATTTACAACCTGTGACCTTTACCTTTGACCTAAAACCTTGAAAATCAATAGGGTATTTACTCTTGCCATAAGTCATAATTGTATGAAGTTGAATACAGATCCAATGAAAAGTGCAATCTTTAGGCTGTATACTATGATTTTGATTATTTCCGATCTGTGACCTTGACCTTTGACCTTGAAAATCTTATTCTTTAACAATGTTTTCAATGTTTATTTTCTGCAGCAATTTAATTATCTCAAAAAAGTTATCGATTTTCATTCGTAATATCAGTTATTCTTGATCTTTATTCCAAGACATATCAGCTTTTGGTTTATAAATAGAGTCATAATAGCCTTTTATTGTACACTCTAATCCGTTGCTAAGGACATATAAATACTGATCAGGAGGGCATGGGGGTTAATTTGCATCTTTCTTGAAGTCTTTTAAAACATTTATGTTATAATTTGGCTAATAGAGATTTAAGATTGTTAGGAATATGGTTACATCGCATTTAATTAAAGAAGCATCAACGGTTGCTATGGGATAGTCATGGTTGCTATGGATGCAATGAATGGTTGCTATGCAGTGTGTAGGTTGTATGTCACTGTTTCACTCTAAAAGGCATAAAACTAAAACACAATCTAAATTTTTGGTCTCTAAATCTCTGTTAAACTCTTATTTTGAGGAGTTGCTATGGAGTAAATGGTTGCTATGGAAACAAAAAATACATAAAAGGGTTCAATTTTTTCATTCATCACCAATGCAACATTTATAAATTGATTTTACGGCAAAATGACGAATGAATCCAGTCAATACAGATGAAAAAGTGTAAGATATCATTTTTTGTCGTTTTGTTTTTTCTCAAAATTAAGAAAGTTTAAGCTTCGTTTCCATAGCAACCGTTAAGAGGCTTCCCAATTTTATTTTTCAAATAACTCAATAAACTTTAGTACTATACTAAACAAGTTTATTTTTGTTCGTACATGGTTGCAGATTTGAACTAGCTGACCCTAAAAAATGATGAAATTTAGTTGAGGCCTTTTATGAAAACTAGGTCAACTTCCGGTTACCATAGCAACATATTCAATATATGCAAAGGATTTTTTTATAATCATTCATAAAGACCAAACCTCAAACTATGATATAGCATTTCAGAAATTATGACATCTTTCATTTAAACTAAAGAAAACATAGTGTACATTTTGCTGTTTTAGACATTTTGATATGTACAAAAAAGCGGTATCCATGGTAACAACTTTAAATGCCATAAAAACTATGAAAAATTGACTAAATATCAATATCATGCATCGTTTTGTTTAAGAATCCTACAATTTCTTTCGATGAAATAAGAAAATTTGAAATGTAAATTTTTGCACTTTCCATGATTTTCATAGGGAATGCTCGATGGTAAGTGATTTTCTCTCTTAATGAGCAGGAGAGCTCCGAGGAGAACCATGTACCGATTTATTAGGCTATTTCGATGATTATTCTAAACAAAGAGAGGTGAAATAGACATAGTATGTTTCTTTCACACGTCATTTTAAACAGTATTGATAAAATAATGTGTAACAAACGATTTAGGACCGATTTGATCTAATCTGACTTACTTGTCCAGCAAAATATCAGCTACTTCGTGGTGTGTGACGAGATTTAATTCATTTTTCACCGAATTTTATAGATCCATTTGGTCTCTAATATATACTTTCCATATTGCTCTTTCACACTCTGGCTTCTTTCTTTATCCAAATCTGAGTATCAGTATGTTTTCCCTCTTTTCTGTTGAGAGTGTACGCTACTCGCCATGTTTGTTTTGATTTGTACAACACGACGAGCCGTATCGCGCAAGCGTGAGGGCTGGTCTATCCCAAACATGGGCAATTTTTGTGGCACCACAAAAATTCGTTTTAATTTCATTTACTTTGATAACTTCAAGGACCTTTGGTTAACAATTTTTGTATTAACGGAAAGTTTATAACTTCTACTATCCTGAAAAAATAGAGAATTGCCCTACATCTTTTTTATAAAGCATATTTTCGAAGGCGGAACGTGCCGCTTTAATATAAAATCTATATAATTGAATATATCTCGCTTTGTCGTAAATTTGCATTTTGGTGTATGTTACATGGTCGAGGGTTCTAATAAATGCAAATTGTATATTGTACAGACAAAATGAATTGTAGATGGGGCGTTTTTGAGAGCGTCACGGCGTCATTGGAAAAATTAGCATGAGAAGTGATAAACAAATTAAAACTTGTTTTGTCTATTAAGTTTAATTGCGTGCATTAAATGTCGTATAACTTATACCAAAATTTGCGACTAACCGAGGTCTATTTCATTCAATTTTTTTGTATGATAAAGTAGTCAAATTGCATTTATCCAGTTTCCGAAGTGAGCCAGAGGACCCGACACTCAAAAACCTCATTTTTATTATTTTTTTTTTAAGAATACGAAAATAGATGAAGTGTGCAAGTTGGTGAGTGATTCGGCGGTTTCTATGTAATCATGTCTAAGGCTCGCCTCATCAGTAGCCAGTTTCACAAAAGCATCGTAGATTTACGACCGACGTAGGACTTACGTCCTTCTTTACGTCGCATTTACGTTCCAGTTGCACGGGTTTCACAAAGGTGACGTAGTAATGACGTAAAGCAATGACGTAAAGTTATGACGTACGATGTTGCTAGAGAAATCCAATATGGCGTCGTCGAAGGAAGTTTCCTCCCAGTTTTCAGTGTTCTACAGCTTATATTTCACTTATTAGTAAACGTACGTTGACAATTTTGGTATCGATTGAATCGGAAAAGAATTATCTATACGCTACTGATCATAGATTTATTTCAAATGTTCTTATTTCATTTTAAAATGTCAGTAATCTTTTCAAAAGCAGTGTTAATCTACGTAAAACTCGCAATTTTGCTAATTTAAAGTGCATGTTCAGATGATTTCGCGCCATGCATGGAAATTAAACTTGTTTGGGGGTAACTTTAATTCTCATTAAAAATATTTTGGCGATTCCAATGATTGAATAGTATGTAAAGTTTAAGGTTATAGCAGAATGAAATTAATTTTTATTTTTTCTTCTTTTTTTTTTCTTTCTGTTTGGGCACCTGGCAACCCTCTATTAGGTCAGTTGGCTGTATTGATGTTATATTGCGGGGAACTCTTTCGCCAACTGCCCGTTACAGAGTACTTTAGCCAGGCCGTTCCCCTCTGGGGTGCCTCATAGCCCCTTCTATTATTTAAGGGGTGGAGTACTAACCCATTTTAATGCCCACCCTTCACTTTTGTATGCGGTGTATGCATGTATGTAAACATGTATGTATTTTTACAATGATTTAGTAAATTATTGATTATCTAAAATGCACCATCCTTTTTCTCTCTCGAAATTTCATACATTTTCAAATATATGTGATTTGTTTTTCTTTTATATATTTTCATATATAAAAGACAAAAACATGTATGTGTACAATATTTTATTAAATTGACATTTTTTCGGCATCCTGTGATTGAGTCAGAGAAATTCGTTTATACCTCTTTTTTCAATGAAACGCTCCTTTCGTTAAGTTTGTAAAGCCAGGGAGACACACGCTCCCTTTTCTCTCTTTCCCTGGCTTTACAAACGTTACGAAAGGAGTGTGATTGAAAAAAAAATATATAGACGAAATTTCTCTGACTCAAGTACCTGTGGCTCAAAAAAGGGTAGCCAGGGTGAGCGGATTTTGAAATATCTCTATTCTTGACTAATTGTTAATTTGAAATCTTTTACGCCACAGTAAATGAATATTTTGTTTGACGTCCCCTGAGGGGTATCTTTTAACATACAATAATCAATTTTGTACGCTTTATACATATACATAATTTTATACTTAATTACGATATATATATATATATAGGCATTCTAATTTTTATCACTTTATGTTGTTTATTTTAAAGTACTGTAACCGTTTTTGAAGCCCATATTATGGTTCAAACAGCGAAACGAGTATTCATATATGCAGTATGTTTGTGGATGTCTCCTTATTTTCTTACTCGTTTTTTTACCTCGTTTTCTTTTGTCCATGTTCAATTCAATTTTTTCTTCAATTTGCGCTTAAGTTGTTTAGCTCGTAAAACTTTCTCCGAAGAAAATAGTCTATTTCATCCGCCATGTTTCATTTCACTTAGCATGTGCCACTGTAAAACAGGAAGGCGATGAAGCGAAGCTGCGAAGAAGCGAAGTTGCGAAGTTGAGAAGAAGCGAAGCTGAGAAGAAGCAAACAAGCGAAGATACGATGCGAATAAGCGAAGTAACGACGCAAAGAAGCGAAGTTACGATGCGAAGATGCGAAGTTACGATGCGAAGAAGCAGTTTCGCATCGTAACTTAGCTTCATCGCTCCTTCGCTTCATCGTAACTTCACTTCTTCGCAACGTAACTTAGCTTCTTCGAGTCACAAATTGTTTAAGCGAAGAAACGATGTCCCCAATGGAACACCTTGAGAGCATCTCAAAATTCATTAAAATCCCTTTCGATTATCTTTAAGACCAAATTGGTCAACTTCACTTCAATATTTCTATAAGTAGTACATGTGAGATTTTTTTGCATCATTCACTTCACAACAAATAAAGTAACGGATGAGTCTTTTGTATATGACCTTAGGGCACATGTTTATTCCGTCTTCATTCAGCTTCATTATTTCCCATGTTACATTTCTCCAGGAAATTTTTCAAGGTCATAGTCCAAAGTTCAAGTTTAAAAACTATAAATGGTCAATAACTTTGAATGCACTCTGGAAGGTCTATTTTCAAAATAATTTCATTGGACTTAGTGTTTATGAACTCTAGAGGTTTTAAAGTCATATGTCTAGGTTCAAAGCTACAGGTTATACATGGCAAAAAATAAAATTATAGTAGAAATCCAGAGATCGCATTTCCAATTGATTTTTATCCAACTAAACTTAATTATTGGTCGCAATGTAAGAAAGGTCCAGGTCACAGCTTTGGATCTTTAGAATTGCCTCTTTCTATGCAACTTTCCGGTCGGTTGGTGTAAAGAAGAACTCTATGAATGGTCAATGTCATAGGTCAAGGGTCAAAATCACAGATTGGATTAAAAAAAACAACTTGTATACATTGTAGTGTAGGGGACCCATAACCGATTGGTCATGTTGTAATGAATGAATGCATTGATTTCAATATCTAATTCAAATGTCAAAATCACAAGTTACAGGTCAATTTCTTTTATACACGTTAGACGGGGCACTTTTAAACGCAACTTCATCAATCATGACAATGTTGGCATATGATTTGTATATGTTGTGGCATCAGAATTTTAAGTTCATAGTCCCCCCCCCTTTTTTTTTTTTTTGACTTATTCAATCCCCCATCGAAAATTTTAAACGATTATGCATCTCTGTACATGTTGACGGGATGATATCTTTCATGATATTACATGTAGTTCTACCATGACGTAAAACAAATATTTTATATTAAATATTTTATATCATATTTGTTATAAATCTAAGACCACCACTGTTTTCCTATAGCTACATGTATGACGCTTTCATCCTGTCCATGCTATAATTCGAATTAAAACCTTAACCGTTTTTACTACTTTTTAGATTTTCAATTCTTACATGCACTTTTTGCGACCATGGCCCACATCGTTCAACTGAGACGACTGGAAAACTGAAGTAATCAGCATCTCTTTTATCATTTAAATATGACTATTTCCATTTCTTATCATATGACCTCGAGCTTTACCTTGACCTTTGATCTAGCGGCATTGCGCTTTGACGGACTTGAAGGAAAATGCATATGTATTGGACACAATAATACTTTTTTTAATGTATAGTTTCTTTAATATGTCGCATATGCATTTAGAGGGGCAAGGCTGTTTCATTTTTTTTTTAAATACTTGACGTTAAACCTTGATTAGTATCGTTTACCTGCCGATGAGGACATGTGTATTTTCTAACTTTCCATTTTATTAATAAAAGTTAGAAAAAATACGCTTTAACACACATAGTATTATTTTGACCGTAGTTTTCTTTTGTTTTCTACATATTTTCTATGACGCTGCATTTTTTTTTTTCTTCTAATTACTCGAAAATTGTTGGAAACAATGCGAATTTCGTAATTTTAAGTACATGTACTAATTCTGTAAAATCTTATTTTATATCGTAAAATCTATAGCATAATTTTTGTATCTTTATTATATTTTTTAAGCAATGTTGTGGTTATACTAAAAATTGAGTATTACCGATACATGTAATAACCACCCATGTTCGATGTCTTTTTGAACGCCTAATTCGATGCATTCAATAAAATTCGTTCTGAAGCTCAGAATCGAGAGGGTAATAATTAAGCGTTTCAAAGAATTTGCGTGTGACAGGTCACTACTGTTGCCATTGGCTCTCTAAAAGCAGGATTTGAGTTGCTTTCTTTTTTATCCCATAAAAAATTTAAAACATGAAAAAGATAAAAATAAAATTCACTCTTATTCTAAAATGTTCTCTGTTCTACTCGAAATTTTCTATTTTTATCACATTACATGTATATCCATGTTTTCAGGCAATGTCGTAAGACTTACGACAACTCTGACGGTGTCGTAGATTTTCAGCTGATTTACGTCCGACGTAAAACTACGTCGCTTTTGTGAAATGCTTTTGAGTTGCTACGTAGCGCTTACGAACGTCGTACGTCATAGATGTGCCGTAAGTTGCTTTTGTGAAACCGGCCCCAGGGATCCAACTTAGTGTCTTTAAGACTGTAATCTATAGCCCTTATAATCAAAATTCCTATGTCTTTATGTTAAGGGTACTGCATGCGATGATTGGATCCATAGTGAATACAGTATTGCATCTTAGGTCTGATTTCATGTCATTTCAGTATTTTAGAAGAATTTTTTGTGTCGCCTGCGAAGCAAAGCGACGCTTAGGGATCACTTTGTCCGTTGTCCGTCTGTCTGTCTGTCACACTTGGATCCACACCCTATAAAAGTGATTCCTGGGTGTCGCTATGTTTCGCAGGCGACACACGCATTCCTTGGAATCATTTTTCCATTCCTCTTATCGATGGGTTGTATTTAGTAACCATGACTAACGGCCGATTTGTCTTGTTTTTAGAGGTAAAACTGAATTTCTATCAGTTTTCAAAGTTTCGCCAATAATTGGTTGGATTTCTTTCTCAGAATATCCTCTTTCAATTAAGTGATTTTAAAATCAAAGAGGATGCCAGTCACCTACAATTAATTAGGTTCTTGCGGTGTCATCCTGCTTACATGTAGTAGTGTTTTTTTTTTTTCTTTGTCTTTTCTCGTGAGAAAACCTTCCACTGTTTTCACTGTTGGGGTTGCCCTCACTATCTTTTTTTCTTTGCTTAATGTACACTTCATCCATAAATACCAATACAAACAAGGAAATAATTCTAAATTCTTTATTAGTTTATCCCAATTTTTCCATTCTGAACTTTAAAGAATCATAATTATTTGAATAACGTAGTTCTAAATTATGAATTGTAATAAGGAAAATGTAAAAAGATACTTTTTTCATCTGCACTTCAATTTTTTTTCAAAAATTATCATCTTCTATGAACATAACAAAAATTCAAAAAGTGCAAATATTTGCGTCAAGTTTATTACATTATACGTTCTACGGTCGATATGGAGAACTCGTCATACACTATGATGTCCGACTCTCCAGAATGGTTGATGATATTCTGTCATATACCATTTGAACCATCCAACCAAAGATTTTACTCTATGTCTTCCTAAATGGAAGTAACCGGAAGTGACAGTTCTACCGAATTGAAGCGGCGGGTGTTGCATGCAAGCAGGAGATGCTTACTCTTCCTGGGCACCTGGTCTCACTCCCATATCGGGAGTTCGCTTCTTTTCATGTGGCGGATTTTTTGTTTATTTGCTTTGGTTCCTGTTTTGTCCTGATTTTGTATGCCTTCGGTTTCTGATTTTCTGAATTATCGATTTTGTGCTGTATACAGGGATATGGTCATTATCCATATGTGTCATTATTTCAATATTTATTTCTTCAAAATGAATTTTTAGAGTTATACAACAATTGATTCAGAAGTTTTCATTTTCTAATAGCAACACTAACAGAAATTGTGTATACTAAGGAGCTGATGAGATAGGGGCCGTTTTCAGCCCTAAATCTCGTGCCATATTTCTTCCGCATGACGGTACATATGTAGACAAAAGATAATCATTATTGAAAGATAATGTATTTGAAGACTTTTTGTATGTTTTACTTTTTGATTGAATACTCCGAAGATTCTAAAATGAAGGTCCAAAGAGGTAAGAGGAACCCCGGTAATTAAACTGATATTCTAATACGACTTGAGATTGTCTCCCTATACATGTATGTACCATAGAACTCGCCAGGTGTAAAATCTCCAACAAATTTCCAGTGCGCTAAGCACCGCCCATCCACGTGCTATATTAGAATAGAAATAACAACTAGCTAGCCGTGATTCATTGTCCAGTAATTCCACTCGTCACATGAACAAATCATGCAAATTATCACCTCGCCGCTTCGCGGCTCGGTGATAATTTGATTAGTTCATGCGACTCGTGGAATTACTGAACAATAAACCACGAGTAGTAATTATATGCAGGAACGAAAACAATAGACCCATTGTTTTTACCATAGCTTAGCATTAGAAGGCTCACAGGCACTGTATAAGCCCCGCCCAAGCTCCGCCCCTATGTTTCTATACATTTCTTACCAAATATGTTAATGAGATAGCAGGCACCCATAGCTTAGTATTGGAAGGCTCAAAACAACCCAGCCCCTATTTTTCTATACATTTCTTACCAAATATGATAATGAGGTAGCAGGCACACATAGCTTAGTATTGGAAGGCTCAAAACAACCACACCTCTTATGTTAATAAGATAGCAGGCACCCATAGCTTAGTATTGGAAGGCTCAAAAACAACTCCGCCCCTATGTCTCTATACATTTCTTACCAAATATGTTAATAAGATAGCAGCAGGCACTCATAGCTTAGTATTGGAAGGCTCAAAACAACCCCAGCAGTATAGACCTCTCATGTCTCTATGTATATCTAAGTATGATAATGAGGTAGCAAGCACTGATAGCTTGGCATTAGAAGACTCAAAATGTAGTACAGACAGACAGCCAGTATTATGAAAATTCAAGCATTTTACACAATCAAAATCAATCTTGCAATGAGAAAGTATTTCCTGAGAAGTCCACTAAGAGTATGAATACAGCCTTGATACTAGAATCTCAATACATAGGGGTAGACATCCAACAAAGTGATTCCAATATAGTAGGTCTTGAAACAATTCTCTTTTTTTTTCACATTAATACAAGAAACATAGTCAAATAAAATTCAGGTTTTTAATCAAATAAATTTTCAAATATACATGATTTTGGCACAAATGATTGTAAAAATGATTTTGTCAAAAAGAAATCTCCATAAAACATAAAATTTAAAATATCAGTACAACAAATCACAAACATTTGACTCATTCAACATCACACATACATGTAAAGATAGTAAAACAAAAAGTGCATCGGACAAAGACCTTGTCTAACATGTTTAAGCTTTTCTTTCTCATTTTATTCAGAGAATCATAAAGGTTTTTTTAAACAATAGAACTACTGTAAATTGTTCATAAAGAATTAAACATTGCTGGTGTTCAATATGAAAATATACAAGCCTAATGCTTGATTAACCCAAAAATAACTCAACAAAGAAGGGTTGTATTTGCTTGTAATGAAGGTTTAAATCTTATCAAAATCAAATAAAGCACATAATACATGCGCTACTAACTTAGTGCTCAATATGAAATTATGCAAGTGTTTAATTTATTAACAAAGAAAGATTGTAAATTTTTGTATATATGGATAGTAGGAAATATCCTTTAGAACATCAGGAGCATTTTGTTTATTAGGTAGATACAAAATGTAACGCTTAATGATTGACATCTGACAACATATTGTGGTTTCATTAAGAAACACTCCAGTGACATAAATCAATACATATACAACACACTTATCAAAAGAAATGATGATGAAAAGAAAAATATGAAAAATAGATTAGATTATCTATCTGTATAATCCAACAATAAGCAATTATGACTGATAAAATTAACTAAATATGATAATGAGGTAGGTAGGTAGCAAGCACTCATAGCTTGGCAATAGAAGACTCGAAACATCAACCATACCCTCTGTTTCCATGTTTAGCTATTGCAAACAAGGTATAGCTTAATGTTTTAAAGCTCAAAGATATGTCAAATAAAATTCAGGTTTTAAATCAAATAAATTTTCAAATATACATGATTTTGGCACAAATGATTGTAAAAATGATTTTGTCAAAAAGAAATCTCCATAAAACATAAAATTTAAAATATCAGTACAACAAATGACAAACATTTGACACATTCAACATCACACATACATGTAAAGATCATAGTAAAACAAATAGTGCATCAGACAAAGACCTTGTCTTACATGTTTAAGCTTTTCTTTCTAATTTTATTCAGAGAATCATAAAGGTTTTTTTAAACAATAGAACTACTGTAAATTGTTCATAAAGGTTTAAACATTGTTGGTGTTCAATATGAAAATATACAAGCCTAATGCTTGATTAACCCAAAAATAACTCAACAAAGAAGGGTTGTATTTGCTTGTAATCTATTGGTAAACACAAATAGAAAGCAATATATGTACTAAACAAGTACACCTGTCCACTAAAAACATATTTTAGGTTAATTAAGAAACACTCAAATGACATAAATAAATACATTTACAATGCATTTACCTAATGGAATGATAATGAAAACAAAAATATAAAAAAAAAAATGAATCAGATTATCTATCCGTATAATCCAACAATTAGCAATAATGACTCTATTGTAAGTAAGTCTATTTGTAAACAACATTTACACCTGTCAAATTTCGACATGAATCATGTAAGCATTGCAAATCTGAACTTGGTAATAATCAATAACCAAAATAATTATTAAATATCCAGTGAGGAAATACAAAGATGCTGTTTACTACACAGAAAAGCAAGCAAACATTAAATTTCAGAAAGAATGAGGTTTATATGAAAGTGTATAAACAATAATGATAGATCTTGTAATAACTAAATGTGGCTCAAATCACAAATAGTCCTAAAATCACAAATAGTCCTAACTCAAAATAAAACCTTTTGTTCTATGTCTAAAAGCATTGAACAACATAAAATCGTAAAAAAAAAAAACAGCAAACGGACAAAGTGACAAAAAACAAAAGCTAGCAAGTAGGCAAAGTGAATACTTCATTTTAATTATCAAAGCCATATCTAACTGGTTTACGTCTCACTCTATTGGACCTTCTTACAGTATTACATGTGCCTACTAAAGGTGCAACATTGACATTTGCATTAATATTATTGATTCTTTTAAAGTGCATATTTGCAGTTCTAATTAAATTACAAAGCTGTAGTAAAGTTAATCTTACAGTTTCAATTATATTTCCTGCAGTTGATACTATAGCTATTATCAGTGTGATGAAGCCTGTTAAAGAGAAAATAATATTTAAAAAGTAATGTGATCACTATGCACCATAAACATCCCCCCTTTTTTACCTACGAATATCCCAAGCCATACAACACTGTTCTCAATATAAGATGGACAAATCAAATAGTTTACAGGTCACTATCTGCAATATTATCAATTATGTCATGCATTGCATCAAAATGACTTCTCATTCTGTTAACTCTATATGGTAAGTCTCTTTCTCTCACTACTTGTCTGCGCTTTTTCACACAGCGAATGATGAACATTATTGCTAAACTACACACACTAATAACTGTCAGTGATGTGGTGATAATTGATGATGCTGCAAGCATAAATAGCAAGTTATATTTATTAAGCAGGATTACATTTCACATTACCATGCAATTATAATTAAAAGCTATGCAGATTGTAATACTTAATGTATGCTACTATAAAAGCCATAGTTATACCTAAGAGTGTCATAGCAGTTGATATTAAATAGTGTCCTCTTGAACACATGAGAAGCTTGCGAAAGCAAAGCGCTACAGGTAGACGAATGCACAACGAACAAAGCAAATCCTAAGTGGTACTTTGTTTCATTGGCGATGCAATGAAATACAAAAAATAATTATGTTTGCCAGAAAAGATAATGCATGCAGATATTAATATTCCAAGTAAAATGAAACAAGCAAAATTTAAAGAATTATAAAGAGTATTGCTCTAAATGAGTAATATTGTTTCTTTTCTTTTTAGCAGAATACTTAATGCATAATACAATAGTTGCTCCTGACGATAATGTTGAGATGATGATAAACACAACTGAAATATTGAAATAAAAACTATTATAGAGCAACTTCATCGTAAACTGGCTCATTTGGTCTTAAGTATCCCTCACTGTCTATTAACGATAGAGCTGAACCTGTGAATATACTACTTTCATGTCTACAAATTCTTTTATTCAAACGTTTATACAATATGATTATTACTAATATCATACATGTTGTCATCACTAAAAAAACAACAAAAGATGTAATGATATAGACTAATAAAGAATGATATTTACTCATAAGGATAGTGATGTTGTCATTGCCACTGTCATCATCAGTCTCTGTGAGTGAGGGGGAGGGCTCAGTATTCTGAAGGGTAAATAAAACTTTCATTAGGATGTGAAATAATTACACTAAACAAAAGGTGTCATATAAAATATTGCAAACAGATTGAAAAAAGTATGTCTTTCACTCATATTTTGTTTTTACCAAATCAACAGAGAATGTTTATTTACATAATGACTTACTATGGTTGGATACTGAGATGTAGAGGGCTCAACTGTGCTGGCATCAGTCCTGGGTGAATTGGCACCAGTAATCCTGTGAAATCCATTAGCAGTGTCTGGCATAATGAGAGAGGTTGGGGCAGTTGTTGTAGTTTGCACAGTAAGATCTCCAGGTGTAGCACTGTCACTGACAGAAGTAGTAGTTGACCCAAATTCCTACAATATCAGAACAAGGAATAAATTCACTTCAAACAAAATGTTTTGTTTGGTAAAATGATAGCTTAAACATTCACACCATTTCGTTCAGATTGAACATTGTTTATCAGATTCTTTATGTTCTTCTACAGTTTGTTTATAGATAAACCAAATTATACCTACACACAGTTTATTCTGATCGTCTACCCTCACAACCGTCTTTGTTTCCGTTAGTAGGAAGTCACATGCATGAAATGTATCCATACTTTCTATGATGATGTAAGAAAGTTCTGGGCACTTTCTTAAGTCCAGTACACTTCTCCCAGTAAATCGATCGAATCGCAGCAGGATGTTGTTAGATCCAACGACACATCCTTTATAGTACCCCTCTCCTGCAAACCTACAATTGCCTTCAACACAAACTGACTGTAGATTGTAAATATCAAATGCAAGCGATGTGCATACTGTCAATAAACAAATGAAACAGATGTTTACTTGGCCTAGTGTCATGTTCATAGCGTCTGTGAATCGTGGTTGTGATACAATTTTCCCTCTCTTTCGTTTTCAGCATAGAATTCTGATCCCGAATTTTTTTTAGCTCCAATTTCGTTTTCATTATTGGGTTGTTTTAATTTATGGGGTTAAATTGACTTAAGGTGGTATATAAGAGTTCTGTTATAAAGATATTGACATTTAATATTTGTGTATATAACGATAAAATTCTAAGTCTGACGCTTTCTTGGGGGTAAGTTACGAAGTATTGCAGAAGGAGCTCCCGTTTCATATTGGATTTCATATTGATTATGTTAGCCGACAATATTGAACGTAGAAGAATCTGAGGGGGGGGGGGGTTTAAATGAAGGGCTTAGTTTTGAAGTTAACTAAGCAAGGTAGGCAATTAAAGCACCTAAATCCATCAAGGGTTTTCAATACATTGAAACAATACATTTCTGTGTTAAAACCGGAATAGAATAAAACTAGTAGATGAAATCATTCCACTGTTGTAATGTAGGTACAACTTGTTTTTTGTTTCAAGTAATGAAGGAGTCGTGGAATTTCAAGCGATTGATTATTTTACCACGCAGGTTGTTATTATTGATATACATATTGATCATAGTCACGTACATATAAGTAATTGGGTTCAATGATTATATGTTCTGCTCTTCCAGAAGTCGACAAGAAGAATATACGTTTGTGTGGTACTGTGTTTGAACACAAAAAAACAATGAACACGCAAGCCTTAGTGATGATCAAGAATAATCAATCTGTTGATAAAATGTTGACAGTATAAAAAGTCTAAATCCCAGGTAATCTGTACACAAACCATCATGGAAACGTCGCCGATCATCTTTTTCCGCAACAAGGAAACCACTTCAATGAAAAATGAAAAAGTCCTTTCTGCTGAAGGGACTTATAAGACAAATTCTGGAAGTGTCGCCTCCTATGCATACAGTGTTACTGTAACATACTACCAAGGAAGAGCCTGGGTACATCTTCAAGGTGAGACTTTTTTTTCACTTTTGTACATATAATAAAGATTTTGATTAGTTTTTTTTTTTTTTTTTTTTTTTTTTTTTTTTTGCAAAATAGACATCTGGCTAGCTTGATAATCACTGTATTTATGTTTTTTCAGACAACCGACAGGGAAAGCAAATTTCCCTTATGAAAGAGACTGTGGATGGCCTCTTTCGTGGAATGAAAACAATAGACGAGGCTGTAGCAGCCGTAGAGGCAAAAGGAAGGGGGGAAAGACCACCGTCCCCGCCTCTTAATCTGACCCCGACCGCAACATCAACCCTACCGGTAAGGATGAACTTTTCACTAGCTTCTTTCAGGTACATATTTCTAATAAAAATAATTATAAAATCTTTACTGTTTATGATGTTAATAAGTAATCATATTATTTTTTATAGAAAAAGAGAAAGGGAGGAAGCGGCAGCAGTATCAGTGAGGAGGATATCCTGCCGAATGTAAGTTGAATATCATTTTACTTTTATTTGATCAAGTTTCACATTTCCACACCACCCTTTCTCTTCCCAGTTTCCATGTGTAAAAATGTATTTCCTTCTTTTATCAGTTGAGAATCACAACCCCAGGAAAGAGGAGACGCGTAGAAATATTAAGTGACGACGACCTGTGAATGAAAAAAAGAAACTTTCTCGTGACATTGTGTAATCTTATAACTGTAATTGCACTTATTGTACATTTTTCCTGACTGATCATGACACCCGTTTTCCATTTTGACGACGGTTCCAATCTCAAAATTCCCCCTATTTTAATTGAAAATTCTTCAGTGGTTCAAATGTTTGTAAATAGAAATGCTTTTAAAGTACACATTTCGCACATAACCGACTTTCTGACATGTGAAATGATTATAAAGACACTAAATAAGCGTACAAAATTACCAGTCAGGAAGGATGTATTAATTGATTCAATTCACCTCATGGACTATTTAAATATACGCACAAGCTATTTCTTTCATTTAATTCCATGGCAAAGGGTACTTAGTGATGTGTTGACGTTTAAAGGTCTAATTTATGCTTTTCGGCTTTTCAATTTCAAATCCCTTTACGAGTATGCGCTCCGTCGCTTATCATACCCTATTGAGTATCACCATTCATACTACAAATTTAAGAAATTTGTCTCATATCAGGAGCATATCTACATGCGTAAAATACAAAAGGATTGCTTTAGATTCAACTCATTTTTCGGAGAAGTGTTACACCCCCCTTGCAAACGAGCTTTGAAGGGGATTCCTTTGCCATGGCATTAAAATGAAAAAAATGTAAGAATTTCCATTTTGACGACGGTTCCAATCTCATTTCAATTGAAAATTCTTCAGTGGTTCACATGCTTGTAAATAGAAATACCTTTAAAGTATCCTACCTGTAGAATGATTATTATGAAACTAAACGAGCCCACAAAATTACCAGCTTGGAAGGATGTATTTAATTGATTTAATTCACCTTATGATTTTTTTTTTCTTTCATTTAATTCCATGGCAAAGGGTACAATTTCCCAACGATTATCTTACCCCGTCGTGTATCACGAATATGAATTTAAAAAGTTTATTTAATATCAAGAATACATCTATTTAATTAACTTTTTTTTTGCAATACCTCGTTAAATGAGTCCCTTTGCCGTGGTAAAAAAAAAAAATGTACGAAGAAAAAAAAAAAAAATTTTTTTCTTTTCATAAGCGGGCGGGCGGGCGGGCGGGCGGGCGCGCGGGGATAAAAAGTGTTTAACA
Source organism: Pinctada fucata (assembly GCA_028142955.1). Taxonomy (NCBI): domain Eukaryota; kingdom Metazoa; phylum Mollusca; class Bivalvia; order Pterioida; family Pteriidae; genus Pinctada; species Pinctada fucata. The sequence continues at coordinate 47,851,378 of AP027112.1, read as the reverse complement.
GTTTCTTCTTACATTTTTTTTTATTCAATAAATACATGTAAATGATGACATTATTATGTTTACATGGTCATTACGCCTGGACATATTTTTTGTCGTTGTTTTGCACAATAGTGATTGTCACGAGAGATTAAAATATCTATTTCAAACAAATCAATCTCTTATGTTTTGATGTATTCTGCAGTCGCCATACGCATAGGTATGGATACCATCCTCACAAATCCACCGTTTGTCATCGTAAGGAGACAATGATATTTTGTTGATAGCACTCAAGTACAGCACATGTTTATCACTCCTGATACTTTGCATACTGTTGCGACTAATTCGTTTATTCAGCAAACAATCGATATAATCTTGGTGATCGATATCTTGATCTACAACGGCTCTGGAGACACCTTTGGCTTTTTTCACACAGAGTTTTTTCTTGGTCACAAAGGAGTACATTTTCGCTCGCAACCCGACAAAACTTGATATTGGATCCCCTGTGATAGAAAAGAAAGAAAAAAAGAGGTATACACAAATATTATGTATATATTTAAAATACATTATAGAAAATCATTGGAAATTAGATATGCTTACCACTTGTCTCGTCCTTCATTTTCCCCACCACTTTTTTGTTCCTATCAGAATACAGGAAATGGTCCTTGGGATAATCAGACGTATCGAAAGCATCTATGTGTTGAAGCATATCTCGGTACATGTCCTCTGTCTTTATACTGTAAAAGAGGGAGTCTGTGTCTGTCATGAGTAAGCATGCTCTGTTCCCATACGTTTTCTTGATGAAGTTGTAATGAAAGCAATACATAAATAACTTGGATAGGTCCAATACACACATTCCCGTGTAAATGGGTTTGTTGAGTAGCAGTTTGACCCTACGGTTTTTGACACCCACTAGATGTTCGTTAAATATGGTCATTCTTTCGAAGCTTGGTTTACTCGTCAAACGTAAGAGACCCTTTTTGGTGTTGACTAGTTTAAAGTTCATGTGTAATCGTATGTTCTCCATAGTTTTTCTATAAAAAAAAGAAGGACATGATTACTATAATCTTTTTTTAAAGTTTGACAGCGGCATAAAAAATGAATTTACGGTTTTTTTTTTCATAATTCAGGAATCTACATACCCGAATACAATATTGTTGTAGGCCTTGTATAAGCTGACATCAAACTTGTTTGTAGCCATCTTTCTCTTATTTGTGTTGTACTCAATGTAGGGCTTCAACCATGCTTCCTGTGTAAAGGCTAGTACACGATGGATTTTCTTCAAGACGAGGCCATGTTTTAAATAAAACTGCAAATTTCTGTAATGAACAACATATTCGTCTTTATTTCGCAATGTTGGTACAAGCTTTTTAGAAACAACTTTGTCCCGACCTGAACTAAATGCTTGATGTAAGTGTTGTTTACTATACGAGGAGAGATCGCTCTCTTTAATTTGGAGAGAAGTCGGTGCTAAAGGATAATCGGAATGAAGTTCGTGTAATCGTGTCGGATACTCCAATGAAACTTCTAATATGTAGCCGGTTTGGGCAGTTTCTTCTATGGACAAAATATCTAGAGAATCAATTTCTGCGGTAGATAGCCATCGAAAATCTCCCACTGGTAAAGGTTCAACCATTGCTCCTCCGTACAAGTTATTCATATCAAAATAGCCCAAGTACTCACTAGTCTTGGATTCGTCGTAGGTTTCCGGAATGTATTTATTGTTTGCCTTTGCGTACCGTGTAGTGATCATGGCCACTCCACCTCTTGTACCCTTTTCTATCATTTGAAATTGATCTACGTCTGTAATCAGTTCTAAATGTACATCGGTCATTTTAAGACATGCCGACCAACAAAGACCGGCTAAGGTATAATACTGTGCCGGATCTAAATCAAAATTGTTCAGGGTAATAGATCGGAACCTTTCGAAAACATCTGCCAATAGAAGAACGTCACATTTCAAATACAGGTCATGGTAGTCACCGAGTGTCCTCATATTCATTTCTGTCCATACCCTTTGTGCATGAAGATAGTCGTCGTCTGACACATGACATTTTTGCATACTATTGTAGAACTCGGACTTGGGTGGAAGACTCATATCTTGAAATTTGCTTGCATCTGTAACGTATGAATAAGGATATACCCCTTTTCGTAATAACAATGCTCTTTGCTTTTCAGACCGAAATTCCTTTCTAAATTGTTTAAAGTGCAAAATGTCATCATTTTTCAAGTTACATACGAGCGAGTCTAATGAAGTACTTAAGAACTGAAAAGAGTCGATGAAGCGAAGATGCGAAACACTGAAAGATATGTAGCGTTCTTGTGTATTTGCAATGACATTTAATTTTTTAGTCTTGTATTTCCCCAACTTTTGCATGATAAGGTGACCGTCGAAGCCACGTAGGTTATGAAAAATCACAGGTATGAAATTGACTTGCTTGTACTGAAGATTGCATGTTTTGTGTGCTATGCCAATGAATCGACCATTTAAATGATCGTGATTTCGCACTTTAACATCGCGTGCCTCAAAATTCTTCAAACATATATGGCAGTGTGTGACCGTTTCATATTGTAACTCAATCTCTGGATCGACTTCCATCGGTTCGATAGATTTAATTTTTTTCATTAAGAGGTTCTCTTCATCTAACAAAAGGTCTAAAAGTGTTTCTACTACGCGCTCACCGCGATACAATACAGGTGATTTCGTGAAGCTGTCATCACTTGAAACCACTTGGTAGCAAAATCCACAGGGTTCGAATTTAGATAATTTTGTCGTATGACTGGTATTTGGATCGGGGTCTTGGAAAGAGTGGATTGGCTGTACGTAAGTCTCAAAATCTGCATAGATAACAAACGGTGCCTTCAATTGTTTGGCAATATCTTTGAACTCGATCACATCATTCTCTCCTGGTGTAGGCAATTCCACTTTTTGTTCACCCACTGCCATACAAAATTGTTTGTGTTTAGAAAGGGTGTGTCGTTTTATGAAGCCATGCAGACAATATGGACAGAAGTAATGTCGATGTCTTCCTCTTTTGTATACTCTGGATAAAAACCTGTCTAAATGTTTTATCAAGCAGTAATGTGATTTTGATTGATGTCTTAGATACAATAAATCCACGTGCATAGTCCTCTCAGTTTTGGTGATTCTAATAGGAAATATTTCACTTTCTTCGTACCCAAACACATTAACGGAGATGTCGTTCTGCCTCTCAAATTTTGATATTTGCGAAATTTGCACGGGACACTTGATACCTGTCATATCTAATCTGTTCATGTAGTTAAGATAATGAGTAACTCTGTTTGGATTCAATCTTACTGGGAAAAGTTTTGCAAGCACGGAGTGCACAAAACATTTTTCATCATGATTTTTTACATTTATGAGTGACTGGTTTCTTAATGCCCGAGGTTCTTTAATGTATGTACCAGCATTTAGAGGAGAATACAAAACATAATGCACTTCTAAATTGTGCACCTTCTGGAAAATCCAATCCGAACCCTTCATGATAAATTCCTCTTTTGATGTGAACATTTTTTGAAATGCTTCATGTAGATTATGTATATTGAACTCTTCTGAATGCAAATGTGTGTAGGTTACACTTCGAAAATGTGGCGTGGTCGTTTCAATTGTACCATCTCTTTCGCGACGAAATTCAACACGGGCATTCAGATACCATCTGATACCTCTCCTTTCTTGTGTTGACGAAGTAAGAAGGTTTAAAACTTGCTCCGATATATTTGTGAAAAATAACAACAAATCGAAATGCTCCGTAGCCAATGGATGTATTTTTACAATAACAGCAGATCCATCCAAAGAAGTTTCAATCTCTCTATCATTATTTCTTGAGTATAGGATTTCATCGTCATCGACAGCAGCATTACCACCACTCTGATTTATAGTAGGTGAAGTCACAGCCTGTCTGTGGAACCTTCTTGTGTGAGTTTTTAAGTTATCTTTCCTATTAAACTGCTTTTGACAATGTTGACATTGGAAAGTTTGTAATTTTGAACGAAGGTGTCTATTTAATTCCGAACGTCTTTTGAAACTTTTATTGCATTCGTTACACTTGAATTTCTTCTCATCATCCATTTCTCCCCTTAGAATGTTATCCACTTCTTTAACCTCTTCTGTTTCACTTTATTATTTTTCCTAACTTTGCCATGAATAATATCTTTCGGTGATTTAAAAACCCCCGATTTAACCGACAACTTTTCAGTTTGTTGTTCAATATCATCATTATGAGTTACGCCCACAGAGTGTTCAATATCCCCGTTTGGCTCCTTGTCAATCACCGTTTGACTGTTTGTCATAACTTTTTGATTCACCTCCCCCTTTGCCACTTCTTCCTGCCTCCTGCTGGGGATTTGGGACATTTCTATTAACTTTTGGTATTTTTCTCGGGGTACGAGTACCACCTCTTTTGCCATTGTTTCGTATATAAGAAATGGCTGGACGTAACACGGAAGGAATGCTGTTAGATAATTTTATGAGCAGATTTTTCCTTTGACGCTGTGAATTTTTTTTCTCGATAAGTAGTCTTAATAATTTTTTATATTTTGAAAGTTTTTCTCTGTCTTCTCTCGATAACTTGCACACACCGTGTAAGACGTTGTAAATAACTTCCACAATCGCCAATACTTGCTGATTACTCAACGTTTTTATAATTTGAAGTCTTTGTGTTGCATGCGTTTTAATCAAAACATTCAACAAATCCAAATTTTCTTGCACAAGTTTACTCATTACTTCAGGTATAAAACTGTGTCCTCATTCGGTAATATATTGCTAGAAAGCTTAAATCGCTCATCTGTTGTCGGAAACAAATCTATACACAGGTATGAGTGTGGTTCTTTTGTGGCCATTTTATAAGCATCCATGAAAAAATTTGATTGGCCAGGGTATATTTGTCTACCCAATGTTTTTATTTGTTGAACATCCCGATTGTTCTTAAACAAAATGATATAATGTGCATTTAAAGAAATAGTCCTCATGTATTTTCCTGGAGGAAAGACATTTTGGAGTAAGAACAGCACCGTGATCCCCATATGATGCGAATAGGTAGTAAACAAATTCATCATATCCGATGTTGAACCCTGACTCATGACATCATCCAGAACCAACAAGACCTGTCCATATTGAGCCGTGTATTGCTCCAATATAGTCTTATCAGGTACACCTTGGTGAAATGTAATTTTTGATACTTCTTTCTCCATTTCATCAAACAGTGTTTGCCATATTCCGTAAAAATATAATATATGCTGTATCTCAGACTCGAACAAGGTGAGGTTTTTCAACATTTTAAAAACGAGAGATGATTTTCCTACTTGAGATGGTCCTACGATGAGTATATTAGAGTTCTTCTTAAACTTGACCATACTTTCTGTTGTAAAATTATCAGCCATTTTTGTTCAACAAGAATGAAGGCAGTGATTTGGTGCATAGTCATTTATTGACGACAAAAAAAAAATGTCATATCAATTTCAATCAATGACATTAATTGAGTGGTGCAATTATTAAGGATTTGTGAATAAACAGAGAGGAAACATTGTATTAATGAACTGAAAAAAAACAGGGGGTGAATTGTACACAGTCATTTATTAACGATAGAAAAATGTCATGTCAATTTTAATCAATTACATCAATCGAGTAGTGTAATGATTAAGGGTTTTTGAATAAACATAGAGGAAACATTGTATTAATGAACTGGAAAACATACAAATCATTCAAATGGCATTTATCCGAAAATCTATCTACAAATTGTTGCATAGACAATCCTCGCACTCTATAGAATAAATAAGTCATACAGTAATAGCCACAGTATAAGGAATCTTGGCATTGAATTGATAGATCTGAAAACTTAATGGGTAATTTCATCACATTTGAAATGAAATCTTTCTGAGGGAATTGACCGAAACTATCAAATACTTCGACATATGAACCGTTCATGTTATAAATAGCAATCCAATGCTCCCCCTCTAAATAATGGGGATGTGTATTCATTATGATACCTTCATTAGTTTTTAATGGAAATACATGGTCCAAGGCATACACTCCAACGATTTCTCGCTTCATGAGAGGATCACATTTTATCATGCACTGTAACTGCTTTGTGTTGAGCGCGATATTACTCATCCTATGATAATGTCTCTGGCTTGGTTTATTTGGAATAAGCTAGAATATTGCCCCCAGATAATGGCTGTCACAGTTGAAGAAAGCGCTGTACCAAATTGCACATCGAGGCGTACGTTGCCTTGCTTAAGTAGAGTGAGGTATTCTCCCTGTTCAAAAGAAGGTTCTAAATCAAAACAAAATACAACGTATCCACCTTTTGTAAAATCTTTCCTGTTGATATTATTTCCGCTGTCAAATAACCACTTGCCGTTATTATCGAACAGGTTCACAAATGCTGGTACTGTAGTGTCTGCAGTTGCGTCGAAATTCAGTTTAAGAGGGCTATTTGACACGGGTGCCCCGTCACTGGTCAGCGCGATATGGACGATTTTATAATGCTGGAAATTGAAGGGATTTTTCGTGTAGTCCCCAGCAACTGCCAGAGAATCAACGAATGCAACATAGATACGGTTGGGTCGTGTGCCGGAAAACATGTTTTCTAAGCTAACATTCCTCACACCTTTGGCAATGTTATACATTTTCACCTCAGTCTTTTTATATGGATATTTAGCGGTGGTTGTTTCCAACATTTTGGCATGACTTACGATTACTGCAGGATTGATCTTGCATTTACATACTCGTAATACTGCCTCTTCTATTTGAATTTTGTAATCGGAGGATGTAGCTGACGATAGCATGTAAAAAGCTGGAGGTGTACGATAGAATTTTACAAGTATGGCCACTTGATTAAGAATGTACCTATCCATTTGAAATAACTCATGCATAATAGGTCCCTCTAGGTCAATTGTTTTACTGTCTTTAATCAGTGCTGTGCGGTTGAATAACCCAGTATTTGCGCCGGATTTAGCATCTATATCATCAAACTTTCCCGCAATGTCATCATCCCACATCTGCGATGTAAGCTGTGATTTTTTGGCATCTGTTCCGTAGAGCAGTAAGGCATTTAACATGCTCAAATACGGGTAATGTACTCCTGAGTTGCCAATAGGTTTATTCTGAATTGAAACATCCACTTGGCTGAACAGTGAATGTAACAGAAGGTTAACCGGCCCTACATTATCACTGCTACTAATGTCTGCACTACCTTTCACAACTTTTAATTTGACATATATTCTTGTTCTTCTCAAATCGATGTAGTCCATACCATTTTGGGCAGAAAGTTGAAATTCAATCGGCGAGTTTTCGGAAATCTGAGAAATTGGACGCACGTCCTGGAAATATACATTTTCTACAGCTGTTTGTGTTGGTGGTAAATCAAAAAGTGCCAATTGACTAGGCACGGCCTCTCGAAAATTCTCTGTCGTTAATACAGACATTATTTTATATCTAATAAAGTCCGAATACGTCTGATTTCAGTTGTACAATTTTCCTCTTCTTCTTTTTGTTTTTATCAGTAGTCTCTTTCTTACTTTTTCTTTTAGGACTAATCTTTCTTTTACGTATCTTCACTTTATCAAGACTCTTTTCACGCTTGACTTCACTTTTAGCTTGTTCCACTACTTGCTGAGCGGGTGAGGTCATATTTATATTTAAAACGCCATCTTTCTCCTTAGAATATGAATCAATTGGTAGCATATATAGTGTTGTATTGTTTCGTAATCCACCACCCCTCTGGTATCCCTTGGTAGAATAGTCTGGATGTACATTTCCATCTCTAACATTTTGATAGAATCTAATCCATTTTTGATTGTCTGGAATATACATTTTCCCTTCAGCCATCAGAAAAAAGGATAGCGCTTTAAATGCAGTGTAATCCAGGTATCGACAGTCAGAAATGTCGCAAGTGTCCCGCTTTCATCCTTTATATTTAAGTGGATGTCCGAAAGTTCGTTTACTCGGAGAGGAAAGTAATAAACGGGGTTGAATTTGTTGTTCCAGTTGAAATCAATGTCCGGGTGAATAATTCTTAATAAAGGTTGATCTCGTCCATTGACATTTGAAAATTCACATACGTTACAGTACAAATATAAGACTTTAGATTGGTATTCCTGGGTAGTGGCTACTACAGGTGCTCTTTCAGACTTACAGGATTGTAGTTTGTCTGACGAAAAATTGAAAAACTCTACGATGCCCATTTTCCAGTATCCGTCAAAATAGAGTGTTGAATCTAGATGCAGCTTGAAATCATACGGTTTATTATCAGGATAAAATTTCTCGCTATCGCTAGATTTGAAAAACAAATATTTCTCCATCATTTAAACTTGTAAATCAATTATGTCTGATTCCTTCACATACTGATTGAATTTACTAGGCCAATTCTCGAATTTCACAAGCCATTCCACTTTACCTTTCCGTTTTCTTTTCTTGATAAATTTCTCTATGACCCAGAGACTATCCTCGTCCTTGGAAACTTTCTGAAGTTCGTTTTGATAAAAACTACCCTCTATTTCGTCACCATTAAAATCGTTGACTTTGTACATAGGAATTCCTTGTATGTGAAAGCGATGGGAAATTTTAAACACCTCTCCGGTAAACTGTTGTTGGTAACCTCTAGAGAAAATATGCTTTAAATGTGATAGTCTGACAAGTTGGTTGATTTTAAATCTATATTTCAAATGTTTCTTATTTTTTGTTTTCAACTTTGTCTTGTCATGAACTTTTTTAGGTTTGCGGAGGTACATGTAAGCCCATACATCTGCTTCATTTTGTTTATTGACATTTTTTGGTGATAGTCCCTTCAAACTTCTGTGAGATGTTGAATTATAATTATTCACTATTTGTTGCAATACATCCACATAGCGATATGTTCTGTTCTTTTGAAAATACCTAAATAATCTACCGCGAATGGTGCGAATGACTCTTTCAGCTATAGATGCTTTGGACATCTGGTTAGTGTAGAATATGCGTACTCCTACTTCCTTTAGATAATGTTTCAAAAGATTGTTGTTAAATTCTCTGCCTCTGTCACTTCTTAATGTGAAACATTTTGCTCCAGATTCAAATACTTGTTTAATACCAGACAAAACAGTTTTGGCGGACTTTTCTCTCAAAGCAACAACACGAAGATATTTGGAAAAGGCATCAATTAATATAAGTAAATATCTGATGCCATTGTTCTGTTTTGACAAGTTTTGCACATCCATCAAGTCCATGCTCCATTGGCTATTGATACCGGTGACTCTAATGTTGGGTATTTTTTTAGGTTGTCGAGTTTCTCTTTGCAAAGTGTAAGCATCTTGATCCTGTAACCATTTCCGGATAAAGCCTCTTGAAAATGTATAGTTTTTGTTAGATTTTAAAGCTTTATAAAGTTTTTCGGGTGTTGTATAAGCTGCAGGATTCTTAGGATTGTAGTAATATTCTTCCAAAAAACTTCTCTTTTCCTGGTCAGACATCTTTGGTTAAAGACTCCTCCTCCATTTTATTGTAAATCAAACTACGCCAAGCATCGGTCGTGATGAAAACTTCGGTTGACTTCTTCAATGAAATCACTAGCTCCTTTCCACAACAATATTTGTCAAGTAAGCACTGTAATACCTTCTCATAATTCAAAGTGGTAAAAGCCGGATCAAAGTTACATATTAACTTCATAAAAGATGAATCCATTAGACAAGAATGGTGTGTCTGAGAAGGATGACTTATTTCACAACCCAAACATTTTTCACCTGCTAATCGAAAAACTTCAGTCCATATTTCATCAATACATTCTTTCATAAATAAATTGAAATAGATATGAGTAGTCGCCATCGGGATGCAATAAGGTAAAAGAATAGAATTTTTAAAATGACATCTATAAATAGACCTTACATATCCATGTTTGCAATGCATCATTGCCTTTTGAATTCTTGTGTGTAGTATGAATATATAGAAAAGGGTGTGGTTTACGTTTTGAGCCTTCCAATACTAAGCTATGGGTGCCTGCTATCTTATTAACATAAGAGGTGGGGTTGTTTTGAGCCTTCCAATACTAGGCTATGTGTGCCTGCTATCTTATTAACATATTTGGTAAGAAATGTAAAGAAATATAGGGGCAGGGTTGTTTTGAGCCTTCCAGTACTAAGCTATGGGTGCCTTCTATCTGATTAACATATTTGGTAAGAAATGTAAAGAAACTTAGGGGCGGAGCTTGGGCGGGGCTTATACAGTGCCTGTGAGCCTTCTAATGCTAAGCTATGGTAAAAACAATGGGTCTATTGTTTTCGTTCCTGCATATAATTACTACTACCACGACTAGCTAGTTGTTATTTCTAAAATATCGACCAAAAACGTAGGCAGTTCAAGTGAATTATATTCCTAAGCTCACTATTCGTTACACATTTTATACATCAATATACGAGGGCCCTCGTAGAAAAAAATGGTCCAGTGCAATGCTCCTACGATGAAGTCCATTTTCGGTCAATGCCTGGCGGGAGGGTACCTTTTAGAAAAAGTTCGGGACGTAAAACGAAATATTGAATTATTATGGCCTTATGCTTGATTCATCTTACCAAGGGTGTTTTTCAACGCGTGAAAAGAGGGGAAATATTAACTGATAAAATACAGTTGGACGATAACGTATTAATTTAGGATCAGCTTTATCGAACAATATGGACCAAGAAAAATATATGATTATTCTTGTCAATGACATAGTATATTACTTCCTCCTTTTTTTCATTATACTAAATTTCGGTAGCAAACAATAGATGGATTCACAATTCAAGAAACTGTTAACTGTATGTGCATGTAGCATCGTCATTCGACTTTGTGAATATAAGTTGACGTTCATTTGAAGACAGCAGCACCAGTGACACATATTTTTGTCTTGAAGTCTGAAATGGAAATGAAAAGAATGTATGACGATGTTACAGTGTTATCTAATGGATATGGAGCGACAGCGATGCATTCAAATATTACCGAGTCGGTATCAAATAGCACAACAGATGGATTAAATGAAAGTTATATACCTTCATTGATTCAGTTTTTATTCGGTTTTATTGGAAACACTTTATCTTTGATCATTCTAATTTCATCGTCGAGGAAACACAAATGGAAACCATTCTATAGACTTGTGCTGGCACTGACTATTGCCGACTATACGGTTGCCGTTTTTGTTTACCCAATTGTTTTTAAACGATATGCTTCCGGTTTTTCCTACAGTTTGACGGATTATGAATGCCATCATATTTCATTTGTGGACTCCTTCTCCTTCCTTTGCTCGGCGTTATTGGTAACGTCTTTGTCTATTGACAGATTTATTGCTGTGGTTTTCCCGTACAGCTACAAAAACAAAGAGTATCTCAGAACGCATGCGTTGATTTTAATTAGTTGGATGCTAGCCGCCATTATCTGCGCTCTCCCTTTAGTTGGAATAGGAAAAGTAAATCGTTTCTATCCAGGAACTTGGTGCTTCATAGATTTTGCGAGTCACGAAACGGGAAATGTTGTGGATACCTATCTTTACGCAGTACTTGGTCTTGTTATATTCGTTACAACTGTTACTCTAAATGTCATAGTGGTGATCATTCTCATCAAGAGAGTTGTTGTAGTAAAAGCAAAGTTCGGAAAACAAAAGACCCTCAGAAATGACATTTACGTTATTCTGTTTGTGCTAAGTATCGTGGTTGTATTCAGCGTGTTATGGACACCGCTCTCGGTAAGTATATACGGGTAACGTATATTACGAAGTGGAAAATATTTACTGAATCAGAGATTCCTTAACATTTCATATTTATAAAAAAAGTTTAATCTGAAAACAATATTTCGGATATTTCATATACTTTTATACAGTTTGTATCCAAGTTTTTGCATACGAAAGACCAACTTAGAACCTTAGATATAAATAAACTTAGTTCAATGGCAACAGCAAAGAACGCGATGTATTTGTAGCCCCCCCCCCCCCCCCAAGTCTAATCTAGACAAATTTTGTAAAAGTGCGAATACATGTACATGTTATTCTAAGGGCAAGTTTATGAGGTCAAAGTTCAAGGTGACAAATGGAGAGACTTGTCACAATCACCCGAGGAATTAAAAATATACCTGTATTGAATTTCCAACATGTGGTTGTAATTAAACCATTCCATTACAAACATCAAGTTTTTCTTCATGTCAGAGATACATATACACACAGACAAAAGTTAAGCAACAGTAAAATTGATTTGGATGCAAAATGCTGGTTTGAAAAAAAAATTACATTCAAGTAACTGTTGCATGTACCATAGTTCTTCGGTACTTTTCTTCAAACTTTAAACTTCATTATCCCCCCCCCCCCAAAAAAAGTTATCTTCATTAATTTTGCAGCTTTATCCAAGTCAAATGTCTTTCTCTCGATACTATTTTAGTGTTATATGTCAACAAGAGATGTAAGTCATCTACAAAATTGGTTTTTGATATATTTTACGAAAAATTTCTGTGTTATCGTTTAAAGGATAAGATCTCCGAAATATTGGGATGTTGCTTAACTTTTGTTTGTGTGTATATACAAATGTATATAACAGATACTTCAAAACATGTACATATAGTAGCTATATAATAATGAACTTATTTGAACTAGTATGAATTTTAACATTTAAAAGTATATCTTTGCAGGCGCACATGATTCAAAACATAAACTCCGATGAACCAGGAAATGGGGAAAAGGAGTTCCTGGTAGGACGGTTGGCAATAACCAATCAGATGGTTGATCCTTGGATCTATATTGTTCTGCGGAAGGAGAATTTTGAATTTCTTGAGCGGTTATACAAACGATTCTATACAATGCGGAAGGAGAAGAATAATTCCAATTCTGATAGCATGAACATAGATGAAATGAATACAAATTGAATTTTGACTTTAAACAAGTATAATTAGACATGTACTGTATGCATATTTTATATTTTCTTTGTTTTGAAATTACTGTTTCTTTGTATGGACATTGTATTTTAATTATTCATTAACTACACATGAATTTGGTCTTTTATGAAGTTTTGAGTAGTTTTCTCTTTATTGTTTTCTGAACAGGAAAGCTAAATATGCTTATATCATTTTCTATAATTTGACATAATGATTTCAGTTTAGTATACCATGGTTCCAATCTTATTAAAATCTACATGGATTGCTCCCAATTTTGTTATGTCGCGTATATGTCTACTGGGTTATTTTACCAGATCGTCTACGCGACATAACAAAAGCGGGAGCATGTATAGTTCCATGATTCATATTAAAAGTATATCGAAGAATTTATTTCCGAAATTAGTCGTTACATTTTATGCATCACATGTACATGTGTGACTTAATAAGTTTTTTTTTTTTCATTTCATTTTGTTCAATATTCCTCATTTCCTTTCATCTAAATATTCAGCTTTCTTTATATGTGTTTTACTCTCGAGGGTGATTTTGGCCCATGTGGGATTAATGAACAGTGTGTCAGACTCCTGTGTTTGAAACCAAATTCCGCTGGAGATTGATCGAAGTACATGTAAGAATATGAGAAAATTTTTCTTGGCGCATTCCTCTCACATTCTTAGGTATTCTTGTCACATCCGCTGTTATTTAGACAATTTTTTGGTAGCAAATCACCAGATCAAATATTGGAGCAATCGCTGAGATAAATATTATTTAGTATTGGGAATTGGATGGAGTAATCAAAATCGATTAATCGGATTCGATTGATTATCGACTATAATCGGATTTATGTATCATAATACACTGCAAAACTGTAAAATATTTCATGATTTGTCCATAACTTACTTTTTATTGACAGCAAATTTTATGGAAACTGCAAAATGTTTCATACCAGTATGCATACTGAGTCATAACTGACCTAAGTCAAAAATCGGCATAACACTAACACTTCTACAATGTAGTTACATGTATAAATACAGTGATTTATAGAAAGATTCAGAATATGTTAGATCGATGACAAGAGGCATAGGAGGGCCGCAATCGCTTACTTGAGAACCAAATTCAGTCCGAAACATATTATACCAGCTTGATTCTTTCTAATAGTTTCCCGTCAGCCAAGGGATCACTTGCAGTATTTTACTTTTAACTTGCTGTTAGGGTAAATTTCCAATTAACAACTAGATGGTCAATAAAGACATTGTAGGTATGTTGCTTGTCATATGTTTGACCCTGAAATAATGAACCTGACCTTAAAGGTGACCTGACCCCAATTGGTTATTGAATCTCATCATCCTTGGCCACTCATACAAGTTTGAAGACTGTATATTCACAGTTGCATATCACTTTTTATCACATGAAACACCCGTTATGCAGTTTCATAAAGCCATTTCATAAATATATGATATAATAACACGTTACATATCGCTCTGCTTGAATGCGATTGGTCAAGTTTGGAACCTAATCACATAAACCTTGACAAATGTGACCTTTCAAATATCGGTCAACTTTAAATTCAGACCCGGTTTCAATATCAATGATTGAAATTGTTGTTGTTGAATTAATTATTGAATTAAAATACTATTCAAAATTGAAATACTTTTCTCTTACGCACAGAATATCTATACGATGGGGACACTACTTCTCATGGCGTAGCAGACGACTTCTTGATCACGGCATGATTCGCCTCTGTGGTTCTCGGAAACGTTGATTTCACGTTAGAAATACACATTTTTAGGCAATATCATGTGATAAAAAGAATCTCAAATGAATTTTCATTTCATACGATGTATTATGAAACTCGTTGTGCGTTTTATATCCCCTTGCCAAGGCTCGGGGATATAAAATTCACAACTCGTTTCATAATACATCGTATGAAATGAAAATTCATTTGAGATTCTATATATACGAAAATGATATGTTCCGCGGGAATTCCCTTTGATTAAACTGGGTAAATACTATCTAAATCTATTTTATAGGAATTTATTTTACGCCTATTATATGACCATCATTATCAATTATATATATGATGGTAATCTATTCTGGTCAATAATAAACAGAAAATTTTGTCCGTGCACCATATCATAACGTGGTGAGCATCAAAAACGCCAGTTCCGCTAAATCGAACAGATTGAGAGAAATGGATAACACCTGGATGTGCAGTGCATATGATTACCATATAATGTAAGTTTTTATATCAGTTAAGCGTATACAAAATAAACATAAAACATTCGTGCCATGCCTTTAATTATAAAAATTCAACATGTTTAGAAAGAAATTCAAGACGTATTATGACAATACGACACTAATGACAAGTCTCTGTGCGGAGGCGCGTACATTCTTACCATCGTACGCTTAGTTACAACGTATGCTGCAAAAACCGACAATGTCAAGGACGTTACCACGACAACACAAATTGTTACTATGACAACAACCATGATGTCATTTGACGATTCTTTGTCGTCTTTTATTAAGTCCCTCAAAAGCAATTTCTTGTCGTATTTTGCGGCATTTGTGTCCGACTTGAGCAATTCAGGTGATGTTTGTCCCTCTATTTTCTGCGTAGAATCTACACCAGTTTTATTCACTTTCTGCGCAGATACGTAATCCTCTGCAGTTACATCTAAACGTTCCGGTGACTCGGTGATCTTTTCAAACGAATCATCTTCGACGACCTCGATTTCTTTGGAGTACGCACGGAACTTGACCCTTTGTCGTGCTCGCTGGAATTCCATCTGAGAAATTCGTCTTGATTTCATAAACTTTACATTACCAACTACATTTGCCGTGTTAGCATTGGAACTTGCATTTGATATTTCTGAAAAAAAAAACCCGAATTATAAAAACTTAATGCACTACTAGAGTCACTTGGAAGCAAATCTGCATAGATTACAATTTGTGTCGACGTCATTCTGATAATTTAAAAATTATGATAACAAATTATAGGTAGATAAGAGAGGGGGTAGACAGGATAAAAGGGGGAGAAGGATGGGGGCAGGAAGAGTGAGGGAGGAGGAAGGGAGCGGGAGAAGGGATGGAGGGTCAGGAGAGAGACGGAAGGGTGAAAGGAAGGGGGAGGGAGGAAGGAGGAAGGGGGCGGGAGGGGGGTTAAGGGGTGATAGGGGAAGAGAGGCAACCCAATAAGAGGATGGTAAAATCTCTAAAGAAACATATTTTCCTACAACGTAAATGTAATTATGATAGAACACATCCCAATTATTATAATCAAATGAATCATACCTCCAGTGGAAGGTCGCATATCAATGAATGTAGGTCGTGTTCTCGCCTTGACGATTTTTCGTCCTTCAACTTTGTGTCCGGCCATCACTTCATGGAAATGGACCTTCCTCCCGCCCCTCTCCGTAGTTACTTCTCTCGTGTGAGCATCGGGAACGACTGAGCGACGTCTACGTGTCCCCTCGTTACTCATAGCCTCGTTTTCAGCTGCACAGGTCGACTACAATACATTATGTGTAAATCATATGAAAATTAATTTAATAAAGGATTTTCTCAACATCTTAAAGTCGTTTGAATAGAAAGATGTATGGTTACTCTTGCATTATTGAGTTATAGCACATAGTGGCATCCTTTAAATATGAAAATCAACATACATGTATATCCTGTATACGAATGTAAACAACCCCCCCCCCCCCCCCCCCCACCAAAAAAAAATATATTATATATATAATACAATACTATAATTCGATGTAATGATTTAATATAATTCGATGAAGCTATAATCGATCACAACTCAGGTGAGCAAAATGGGCATATTAGGCTTTTTGTGGTTTTCCTCTTCTTCTTCTTTTTTTTAGGGGGGGGGGGGGTTAGCCTAAATGCGTTATTATTATTATTGAATAACTTACCATTCCACATGTGTTATTTTCACAGATAATGAAGTCACACATGAAGGACACCTTTCCCTCCCCTCTCTTTATAATGAAGGTCCGGAACACAGGGCTGAATGCCACCAGAGGGTTGTCTTCTTCTTTTAGAAACCCTTGTTCTTTACCAAACGGTAAACTCGTACCACATCTATGCAAATAAAACTGCGATTAATTTTGCGAATTTGTTCAATTGGAATGAAATTAGGATTTTTATACCATATAAGGAAATAAGCATCATTTTCGATTTTTATTATTTATTTACTTTTTGGGGTATCGAATGCATTTCGGTCTTTCCTTTTCAATGTAAATGGAAAATACTTCGGAAAGGCTTAAAAAGGGCATGGTCTCGATGTCGAACATTATAACAAATAAAAAAAAAAATAAATGAAAGTCAAAGTTACGAACATTACAGTTGCACATGGACATAAAATAAGAATAAAGAACAAATTTTAAAGCAGAACACCGATTTTCGTTATTGGGGACTCTTGGACTTCAAAAATAAATGATGACTTGAATAATACAAAATGACAAACCCTTCGACAATAATAGCTACTTTTTCAGAAGTGTATGAATTATCTCCAGCGTAAGCAAAGCACGTGTTCACAGTGTAGTCTACGTCACCTCCCGCCGCTGAAAAAAAAAATTACGAGGGCTGCTCATAAAGTTTGTGGAAATGAACATGGATGGAAGACATGAAATGCATGCGTAACAATTAATCGTACTTTTATTTATACTGTCTTTCTGGATATTTTCATTTATTATAAAAATCTGCCATTAATGATTATGACTAACAATACTAGCAAACATTCTCATGAAAAACCATATACCAGTACACATATTTTAAAACGTTTGAAGAAAACTCTCACGTGACATAGTAGCTTTCAGCTTGACCCATCGTCCAATATATTTTTTGTCTTCAGACACAAAGGCTGATCCATCAATCTTCACCATCTCCACAGAGAAATTAGATTCTGAACGAATCCCGTTCTCCATTCTTACAATTTTTGGGACTGTTGGTCTGCCATGAATAGGAAAATAAAGATTGTATTAAATAATATATATTTTAACAAATATATTAACTCGCTATGTATAATTATAGGGATTAATATGAAATATTTATTGTCGAAAGACAGCAAGTTTGAACGGCGGGAAATGGTGTATTGCTTCCTACGGTTGCAGAACTCATCTGGTAAGCTTCCTTATAAAATGGGCTACAGTATTTTGATACAATCACAAGTTTCAAGGTAGACATTGGTAGCTATACATGTAGCATTGGAATAATGGTACATATTACCCTCGATTTAGCCAGAATTTGAAATGAATTTATCAACCGCAAAAAGGATTTGGATTATTCTGGTCGTACTAATAAAATCTGAGTTGATATAGAGTATCTCTTACTTCTGATAGATTAAGAATTCTTTTCTTTTCTTTTTTTAACTTGAGCTTAACAAAATCTCCTTACGCATCTTCGATGTCAGATTTTCCGGCTACGTCATCAACATATGCTTCGAAGTTACATTCAACCAAAAAGTTCTCATCCGAACTGTCCTCAAAGTCTCGGAACATCATTCTGGCCTGTACTGTAATAGTATACAAGTTCATCTCAGGGTGTTTCTGAAGAAAAAAAAAAAACAACCTCCGCTTAATTTAAATTGAAACATGAAAAAAAAATGCACATGCAAATATTATCCCTCGTCTGTATAAAAAGAAGGCCTTTGCTGAAGTATCTATTTGACGAAATATCCTCTCCCGATACCCACATTTCCCTGAAGTGGGAAAATATATATATCTCAAACGAGTTAAAGAAGATCCTGACGATAATCTCAACAGCACTCACAATAGAACACAAAATTAAACATCGACGGACCCCTAACAAGCTAGAGGTGGGGCCAGGTGCCAAGGAGTAAGCATCCCCTGTTTGGCTAGCCGCACCCGCCGTCGATGTTCATGAAGCATGGAGATATGGTTCCATATCCCTGTGGTGTTCTGTGTCCTGTGGTAAAAGATGAGCTTACGTCAAACACTGGTACATCCTGGCTGTCTGTGGTGTTCTGGTAGCTGACTGACATGGTGTATGTAGCCGAGGCGATGTCCTCATTGAACCAAAACACTGAACCATTCTTGGTTACCGCCAATACTCCGTAAGGGTCACCAACGTACTTGATTACAGCTTCAGAATCTGGTGTATTACACTCCAGGTTCACTATTCACGAGAAAGAAATATAATGTACATGTGGGTGCACAAGCAAAGAGATAGAGAGATTCATTAAAATGTAAAATTTCGATTAAAAAATCTTGAAATCTTGTAAAGTAATTCAAACGAAGAAAAATATTGTCATTGTAAAATTATTTTGATTTATTTAAGCAAAAATGATGATTATGATGAGGAGGAGTAGGAGGAGGAGGAGGAAGACGATGATGATGATGATGATGATGATGATGATGATGATGATGATGATGATCGTTGAGGAGGAGGAAGAAGCAAATATACGTACCTGTTCCATCTATATGGGTAGCCCTAGCCTGTCAATGGAAAAAGAATAATAATCGTGATAGAAGAATAGCTAAAGAGAGAACATTGTCAAAAGATGTTTATTTTCGAATCTTTCACTATCAATAAAGTCTCACGAATGCATGTTCAAATTAAAATAACGATACTTACAAGATTGATAACAAATAGGATGACGATGATATACATATTGATCTGTAAGTGAAACGAACATGATAATAATATAGGACCAAAAAATGAAATGCTACACGAAAAAATACTGAAATTACGAAAGGGACAAATTGATACTCTTTTTTATTTATTTTCTACACATAAAGTGTAAATTTACACTTTTTTTCTGAAAATTTTACATTTTTTCTGAAAATTGTACACTTTTTTCTGAAATTTGCACACATTTTTCTGTAAATTTTACACTTTTATGTGTAAATTTTACACTTTTATGTGTAAATTTTACACTTTAATGTGTAAATTTCACACTTTTTTCAGTAAATTTTAAACTTTTTTCTGTAAATTTTACACTTTTATGTGTAGAAAATAAATAGAGTACCAATCTGGCACTAATACGCTTCCGTAGAAATACTACACGAATAATAAACTGAAATACTTCACAGTAAAATTGATGTTTGTGTGTATTTGTCATAACGATAAATAGTGTCCTCCAGCGGACCGCGGACGTAAAACAAATGTTCCATTTCATTAGCGATTTTCCTAAGTGTTTTATCCACCAGAGTAGCTCAATTTTCAATATCTACTACTTATCAGAATCGTGTAATATATAAATATAATTCATAATGTTATCATTGAATTCTTTAATGAAATCAACTGATATTCGAACACCTTCAAACGTTTTCTCAGTACATGTGTACCGAAGATAATGTACAATATATGAATTCACACAGAACTCAAGGGACATGTCTGATTGCATCACCATAACTAATGTTTATCTTTGCGTTTTGTTTGTAAAACATTCTTTTATTGAATAAATGTAAACAAATATTATCATAAAATCTAACTGCTACATGCGAAGAAAACAAAATATGCTTACCTTCTCTCTGGACGATATGAATACACCGACCTTGATCGTTCCAAATGTCTTGATTCTACATTCATACATGGGTGGACACACGTGATCTTTGTTGTGTATACATAACAGCAAACGACATCATGAAAATTGTGAGTACAAGTACTGAAATAATTTTATGTTTTGAGGCCAAAATTGTTATCTGCAGTATCTCTAGATTATTAGATTTATTTTGTCATAATCTTATTCTGGCCTGGTCATTACCAACTTGAAAGTACATTGTATAAATGATCAAATATCCTGTTGTTCTGATCAGTGGCGTAACTAAGGCAACCTGAAATGGGTCCTTTTACGTGATGAACCACCAAGGTGTGGAGAACAAATAAAGCTAGACTCCCCTCATGGCGACATATTCGTAAATATATTTAGAAATATGATCAAACATTACATCGCGTTAGACATGTTAGATTGTTCAACTTCCCATTCACAATAAACGCTACATTGTACATGTATAATGTCGAATAGGTGGCGGATTTAGAGGGGGGGGGGGGGGGGCAGGGGGCCCGGGCCCCCCCTTTTTCACCCAAAGTTATTGATTCAGAATACTCTTTTTATGCTTAATCTCTTTACTTTTGGGGAAATTTTCGGCTCGCTTCGCTCGCCACACTTAATTTTTCATTAGCTGTCTATTTTTTGTCTTCACTTTGTCTTGAACTTTCTTTGTCATCGTGTTTTAACGGATTCATATGTCATAAACATATACAAAATTCAATATTAAATTAACACTTGAATAATTACCAAATGCTTCATTTTCATGGGCCGATCTAACCAGTTTAGACAGGTGGATAGTGGGGTTGCAATGCCCTAATCTTCCCAACCTTCCCCGATTGGTCAAACAAAAATAAAGGATGGAAAATGAGAGAGATATTGTAATCTTATGACAAAATGTAACCATCTATTCCAAAAATTTCCCGGCTCGCTCCGCTCGCCAATTTAGAATAATATATATACATGTATGTATATATACATGTATGGATGACTGAATCAAAACAAAAAAAAAAAAAAAAAACGTCAAATCTTAAAATTTTCTGGCTCGCTACGCTCGCCAGTATACCTATAACCTTAAGTAAACGTATCAAGAAACTCTATCTTCTAAATGCAACATGCAGTTGGAATGACCCCCCCCCCCAACTTATTAATTAAAATCACCAGTCTTTAGCTACAGGTTTTGGAGGTCTTTTTTTTTCCTTTTTTTTTTTTTTTTTTTATTTGCTTGTCAGTTTTTCTTTGAACAATTTTCTTCGAGCTGAAACTTTGGGCCCCCCTTTTCTGAAATCCTAGATCCGCCACTGTATTCTTCTGTTATTCTTTCTATCTTAATAATGTTCTCTAATTCTTTAAATTATCACATAGGAATTAAAAGATTTCAAATAACGAAACTAGATTTTATTTTTTCAGCAAGAGGCTTTCTTCGTGTTGTTAATCTGTATCAATTTGAAAGTAAGTACAAACACCATATTTATCATATTAGACTACCAAAAAAATTAAATTAAATTTTGCTTCCCCTGCCCATCTTGCATGTATATACAACTTCATATATCATATATGAACAAGCAAATGTTGCTTTTTTTTAACAACCGTAAATTATTTATTTATTTAGCGCCGTGATGTTATGCATTGTAATAGAAACATGATAAAATCAGCTGAGGAAGGCCGTTGGCCGAAACTTACAGAAAAATATAGTGTTTTTATTTATTTATTTATTTATTTATTTATTTATTTATTTATTTATTTATTTATTTATTTATTTATTTATTTATTTGTTTATTCTTTATTGATTTATTTATTTATCTTTGTTAAGAAACATAAATATCTGTTTATTTTCCATCATATATATGTAAAAAGGACGACGTTACAGAGATCATAGCGGAACACACACGGGTGAGATGAGAGGTAAACAATAGATTTTACCTCAAAGCTCATATTTCTACCTTTTTTTCATGCACATATATACATTGTATTAGACTTCTAGGTTATGTATGTATTTACTTCAAAGTGTTTTTTTTTTTTTCTTACAGAAAACTTTGTCCCAGATCGATGCCTCTGATTATATTATACAGGGTAAATGTTATCGGATTTATTCTTTAAAATTATTCTAATCAAAATTTAATTCAAATAATTTGTTTTCACTTCCCGAAATTTTTCTGAAAATTACTTTAATGAGATTTTTTACCAGGAAAATGCATGTTTGTGTGTATGTGTGTTTTTTCCCCGAGATTTTCTCCTAAAAGGTACCCACCCGCGGACGTAAAAGTATTTTATTACGATGATTTGTTATTTTATTTCATTTTCTTCAATTCAATTATGCTGATAGAGTTTTTCACCGTTGAAACAGCTGTAAGAATGCTTACAATTCCTCAAGTACATTTGTACATTGCAAGTTTAAGTTCATCACGTGTTAAAATATCGTCATTTTTTTTCATCAGTAACACCCACATGTCCGGATTCCTACTCGGATGCAGGCGTGGCCCAGGTTACCGTGGTAACGGACCTCCCGGACACCGCCCCCATGGCGCTCTGTCAAGATGACTGGGATTTCTACTTTGAGTTAGACAACACCGGGACTTACGTATTACCAGCTTACTTCAGCGGTAACACCGAGGATGTCTGTGTATTCAAGGTTCATATCTAAAATTAATGATAATTTATTCAACCTTAATATTAGGGACATATCGTTAATGTTTGTTTGTTTGTTTTTTTTTTTAATAGTTTATTGGACAATGTAGACTTGCTCCATCATACACCTTCAAATCTATGATAGGAATTCGTGCTTTATATTATTGACCTTGAGGTCGCAATCTTTGCTTCTAATAAACTGTCCTTGTCCGATATGATAATTGCATAATTAATAATTGACATGAACACGTTAAATCTAAATGATGAAAATTAAAGTTTTTTTTCTACATATATTTTGTTGTAGTAAAGTGACATGACCGGGCGTAGCTTATCCAATTGAGCGACTGACTGACGATTAAATACAAATTTAGGATAGATGAATTATGAATTGCATATAGTAATTGGAGTGAATACTCATTACCTGCAATTTGTATCTAGCTTATATCACCTGGTCAGTTTTAAACTCTTCTGATGACTATAGGTGAAATTAAGGCCCATCCGACTTTTCATGATTCGGCCATGAAAAAAAAATGTTATATAATCTCGATCTCAAGTCTGACAATGTGGAAAATTATATATATTAGATATCGTTCCTCTTAGTTTCATGTTTGTCGCACATGAACATTTATTTATTGCATGAAACCGTTTTAAATGCGACATCCATACTATCTTTATGTTCCAGCAAATGCCTGGATCTAACGTGTACAGTATTGACGTCATAGTACCTCTGACTTCGTCTATTTTCACCTTTGACTCCCCGATGCACGTGGTCGTGTGTAATTATGATCAGATTGGTATAGAGGACACGAGTGAATCTACTTATGGCGACAGGTAAATTTCTATTTTCAAAAAATTATATTTCTACTTTTATTTTAAATATTTGTATCGAATTCATAAAGGTGCCTTCATATTTTCATATTTGTAACAAAGTACAGTTTTAAGATTTATAATTAGCGTGGACTAGTTGTCACACAGTGCTTTCTCACCAGAGAGGAGCGGACGGGCGGTAAACCTCTCCCCGTCCCTCCCTATTTTCCATCTTTCTCCCCTCCATTTTACCTACTTCATCCCTTACCACTATAACAGTATCAACTGTACTTAAAATCTTATTTCAAAATTTTAAAACAAAAATTATATTTAACAGTGTAAGCCCAGTAAAAGAGATTCAACAGCAGAAGGCAGAGCTCAGCCAATCAGAGATCAGTTTGTGTCCCGCCAATGTCCTAGGAAGGTGCATTACGGGAAGGATTCGATTAGGGAGGACCATTATGTTAAAGGCAGAACTTATAGGTAAGATGAACATAGGAAATGTGTCTCTTTGACAACAACAATAGAAGATGCAAAACATGAGATATGCAGCCGAACAGAGGGCAACTCTGATAGAATACAGTAGTATGTTGTACAAAGCATTAGATCGACATTCACGGACATTTATAGAAACAGAAATAAAAGGGCGATATTGACATCATTTATACATTTGATGTTCCTCGTCCCTTTTGCATCTCATGTTTTGCTTGTTTACTCTGTGTATTATCAGAGGGATGTCTCGGTGTTTTGCAGTGGGTGCTGCATCCAAGTCTTGATGGAGATCACTCCTTACTTTTACCGAAATTTGAAGTTGTGCAATAGCAATTGTAACAGTTCATTATAAAATTTACAGGTGATTATCCGTCAGAGGTCAGTTTCCAAGCACTGAGCTGTAAGGCGGTAGGCAAGGCTGATACGTTCCCAATTTTGCTCGGAGGGTATGTTCTGTATTACATACATGTATTTACCACATGATACACCCGTTATGCAGTTTCATAAAGCCATGTCATAAATATATGATATGATAACACGTTACATATCGCTCTGCTTGAATGCGATTGGTCAAGTTTGGAACCGAATCACATAAACCTTGACAAATGTGACCTTTCAAATATCGGTCAACTGTTAAATTCAGACCAAGAGTCAATATCAGTGATTAAAATTGTTGTTGTTGAATTAATTTTTGCATCAAAATACTATTCAAAATTGAAATACTTTTCTCTTACGCACAGAATATCTATACGATGGGACACTACTTCTCGTGGCGTAGCAGACGACCTCAAGATCACGGCGTGGTTCGCCTCTGTAGTTCCCGGAAACGTTTATTTCACGTTGGAAATACACATTTTTAGGCAATATCATGTGATAAAAAGAATCTCAAATGAATTTTCATTTCATACGATGTATTATGAAACTCGTTGTGCATTTTATATCCCCTCGCCAAGGTTCGAGGATATAAAAAACACAACTCGTTTCATAATACATCGTATGAAATTAAAATTCATTTGAGATCCTATATATATAATAATGTGTGTGTGTTATGTAAATTTTCAATATGACGTATTGGTCTTTATTTCGAAAAACCATATACATGTATTTCAAAAATACATGTATCATGGAAATTTAAACACCATCCCTCCAATGCTATTTTGAACATAGCTGTTATTTGGATAATTATGCTACTGAATCGACCCTACAGAAAATTCGGAGCCGCGCAATCTCTGTAAAACCTTCGGATAATAAGCAACGACATACTAAAGTGTGAAATTGATCGGGCAAACAAACGGTCATAACCTGGACACGATGTGTGGCAGACGAACTGACGCGAAGGCAAACACAGTATGTCTTCGCCTCGTAGATCAGCAAATATATTTTATAATAGCTGACCAAAGGTCTCTTCAATTAATTATTTCACTTCAGATGCGGGGACGGCATAATTATTCCAAAGGACATAGGGTTTACAACAGAAGGAAAAACAGCAAAAAGTCCTTTCTTTAAATCCTTCCGCCTTCGCGGAAGTAGAACGGTGACGTTCGAGTGCACATTTGTGATATGTAAAACACCTTGTGATGGGGTAAGATTATTAATGTTCAAATCTGCATGATACTTACGAATCCTTCATGAGACTGAATTTGCAAGATCACTGACCCTAAATGATGTAAATTAAATTTTATTTACTTTCAGTTTAATCAAGTTCAGTCCAAGTTATATTTCAGAGTTCAGTGTTATTAACTTAACTTTTATTTCAGAGTTCATGTGAATCGTCAAGGCGTCGTAAGAGGGATACACAAGATACAATACATGGTAAATTGTTAGTGAGCTCTGCGCATGACAGTGACGTTTCATGAAGTATTTGTAGTTTTGGAATGTACTGCGTTGAATGTCATTAAATACAGGGTATAGAAGAATCTTAAATAGATGTTACTGATATTTCTGTAGCTCTTTCTCAGTAAGATAGAGAAATGAAGCAGCCACAGCAAAACCCCAAAACAGCCAATGCAAAAACACAAAGCAGACGAGCAAATAAAGAGACGCATAAGGGACAAGGAACTTTAACGCACAACACAATAACATCAAACACAAAGGACTACACATAAACCAACGAGACTTATGGGCAACCGGTGCCGACTTAGGACGGCCATCTGCCACGGAAATAGCAGAAGGTGTGGTTCAGACATGCTAGTAGCAGACGGTGTGGTTACCAGGATTACGTGTGCACAACCCTCCTACTTCACTTTTCCAATTACCTAGAGGTCTCGAAGAACGTACAATTGTGGTGTAAAATAGCGTCCTCACTGTAAAATGACCATTCAAACAGACAGCATAACGCAGGGGCCCAAGAAACACACAGATGGATAATATTATGTAAATGGATATCAAAACAGAAGGCGCACGAAGTACAGTCCGTGCTCTGCCGGCTGTAGCGAACTCATGCATGTTATCACCCGAGGAGTCCGATTGAGATTCAGACTGAAGGGAACAGAGAGCAGCCTTATTGACAGAAATATCTTAATCCACCGGACATACATGTTTCGATTAAGGAATCTCTATTGGTGGTATTGTAAGTTCCAAATTAATTGCTAAAGCAATGGCAACAATAAATGAATTTTTTTAATATATATTGTAAATTATTTGATGTTTTATTCCACTTTATGGTTGGTCCTTATTGTTTCAGTTTTGCATTGTTTCTTGGTTGTTTTGATGTGACTGCTCTCGTTGTCTCCGGTTGTTTGCTTACTTTACCTGCTGTCCCTTTTTGCTTGCGATGCATTCGTGTTCCGCCGTTACCTCTGCAACGTTGTTACTGTAGATATTTTGTTATTCTACCACTTTGCAAAGATTTTTTTAAAATTTAATGCAAAGTATATACACGTATGTCTTGAACCTATTGAAGGTTGTATCTGGGAAGAATAGAGGAAAGAGAAAATCCCATTAGATTGTAGCAATTGTCAATATTGAAATACATGTTGTATAGAACCAATTATATTGTACTAGACATGTGTTTCGGATGTTAATTAGAACATATATAATTATATCAATGAAACGTTTGAATGTAGCAGATGAAAGTATGGAAATATTTCAGGAAATAACAGAACAACCAAAATATAATTTGTAATCGTACATTACCATAAAGTGAAATTATAACACAATCAGGTTAAATACATCGTATCCTACGAAG
This sequence comes from Pinctada fucata, assembly GCA_028142955.1. Classification (NCBI taxonomy): domain Eukaryota; kingdom Metazoa; phylum Mollusca; class Bivalvia; order Pterioida; family Pteriidae; genus Pinctada; species Pinctada fucata. The sequence goes on along the minus strand of AP027112.1, from coordinate 47,823,898 downwards.
TCAAATCTTTGAGTCACTTTAAATTTTAAAATGTCAATTTTCTTCCAGCAGCGTTGACATACTTGTACCACTTACACGTCCAACACTACCAGCTGAAATCAAGGGCAAACATAAATAAATGATACGACGATTCATTGATTAAAAATATTTAGCCTATATATATATTATTTTTTTTTTCATCGGGGTGTAAAGTTCTATTTTTAAAGGCCAAATTCAACAGTGTTCCCCAAATTGAAATATAATGATTAACCGGACGCATTAAAGAAATCTTGTCTCCTAGAGGAGTCGGCGCTAATGCTTAAATATTCTAGTATCTGGAACACACAATATTACATTTGAATTCCCAAATGACTTTACAAGCAAAACTCTTATAAACGCTTGTAAAAATGATAAGAATGAAGTCTTTAAGAGCGACAGCAAACTACTCGTATTATTGTATTATATCCTAAATATATGACATACCTGGTGCAGACAAGGCCTTTGCAAATACTTTCTTTCGTTCGACCCTTCTTTCCTGGAATTTTATTATACTCCAATGAACGCCCAAAATGAGACAGTCATGAATTTAAAACTTACATTTGTGGATTCATGATATCCAAAAAGCAAATGAAATGTATATATGTTTGAAATATTAGCACAATAAGGATGACCATAAATGGTCGAACCGAACAAAGTGAACCGTTTGAAAATAAAGCGAACACACATGTATTTATTTTAAAAGTTGATAAGAAATCCACTTAGTTAAAAAGTATATTTATTTACATGAAAGTGTAATCTTACAAATATTAGTTGTGTCCTTAGTTCTTTCACCAGGCTGCTATAGGAACTTGCCCTTGTGTAGAAATACAAAATCACCAACCTTAAAGAAAGTATAAAGTAAAATGCAATTAATCGAGAAATTAAGGAGGGTTTGAACACCAAGATGGCGGCGGCATTATTTGTTTTCTCACTTTCTAGGAAAAGTACAGTCTAACTTCCTTAAAACAATTAATACACTATTTGACATACACATTTGATTATCCTGATGAAGTTAAAATAAATTTCGGCGTCTTTTGAAAAAAATTATGACGATTTTTGAAATTTTGGATTTTGGGAGTTTTATCCATGAGCAAACCACGACGTCATTTCGACGTTATCAGGGAAAATGGCGTCACAAATCTTCGCATTCAAAATGCAATAAAAGCATTAATACCAAACGTATCGCATTGAAACTTGGCATGTATAAAATAGAAAATTAAATCTTCATCACAGTGAATTCGTTGACAAATTATCATCACTGGGAAGCGGATGTCACTTCATTTAAAATGGACGATTTTCGAAAGAAAAATTGGATAATATAAAGCTTTGCAATATTCTAATCCAAAATTCAATTTTTCTCATTTAATCATGAAATCATCTCTGGACATTGTTGATAATTTTGGTAGTTTTTGACAAAGATTCATCCACACGATTCCTAATAATTGACTATCATCTACAGTCAATTGGCTCGAAATCGCAAATTTTTGAGCGACAGTGTCATCTTTTATTCCAGTATCCTGCCTTTGTTTAAAACATAATTAATCTCATATTTTCCATATGCAAGTGCAATACATTTATGAAGATTTTGGAAGTTAAATGAAAATTCATTTCCAATAGCTAAACGAGAACTGGAATGACACTTTCAATATTATGACGTCATCAAGAAAATCACGAAAACGTCGATTAATGCTTATTTCAAAGTCTCGTAGGAAATTTTCCTGTGGATAGAATTAAACGTAAGTTTGTATTATCCAGGACAGACAAGAAATACATAATTTCAGAAATTTGGAGAAAAATTGAATTTGGCGTCCAAGTGTTCAATGCCTCCTTAAGTGATAGGTGTGCTACAGATTGCTATTTCATTACCTCGAAGGAAAATCCAGAGTAACTAATACTGATAGATAAAACAGAGGAGAACATAAAAATAGATGATGCATTCTGACCGGGAAAAAATCATTTTTTTATTCCCAGAAACCGATCTTCAAATTCAATTCGGCAGATAAATTTTACATGTCCTCAAACTCATAGCATCATTTAAGAACAGATTAAATTTCAGCACGGACCAAACATGCATGTTTCGAGTACTCCCGTCAGTAATCCTCAATCAAAACAAGGTAACATAGCCAAAGACTGAAAGTTATGTACAAAATACCGAAAGACATATAGCAGACTAGGTGGAATATGATGCTACAGGACCTACTTTTCAGAAATTTTGAGAAAATTATGTGATCAAATTATCGAATGCGTTTGTAAAATCGATCTACGGTTGATCGAACTTGGCTACATGTACCCTCGGGGACTCCTGGTCCACCAACAGTGACACTCACATAGTGGTACAAATGCCACACGCCTTCAAATTCATAGCATCATTTAAGAACACATACATTTTGAGCATTGACCAGACATGTACGTTTCGGGTACTTAACCCTCGTCTACTGTGAACAAATGATCGAATGCGTTTGAAAAATCGATCAACCGAAATTTATCGGACTTTGCTTCATATGCCCTCGGGGACTCCTGATCCTAGATGTTAAACTATCTATACTTACAATAATACAATGATGAGAGGTATGACAACAATGGCTGTCCCTATGTATCGGACAACATCATTGACCCAAGCGAAATCTCCCGTAAATATAGAGCTAAGGTTGATTCCCATAACGTCATATACACGCTTCTCAGATTGGAAAGGTCCACAGTGCCACGACGGTGTTAGTCTAGTAAGAAACATTGGAATATTTTAAAGAGTCAATGATATAAATGTCTTCAAACAAATTTACTAAAAATGGAAAAAGAATAGATTGTGCATAAGCCCATTCTTTTTTCACAATAGATAACATTACAAGTGCCAATTGCCTCAACATCATAATGTTGTTCATTAGGACTGATACTGAATTATCGATCATTATATATAGGACTGATACTGAATTATCGATCATTATATATAGGACTGATACTGAATTATCGATCATTATATATAGGACTGAATTCTTAATTTGATTCTTGTGAAAGATATTCTTGTGAATAATTTCGACATGTATATGTACTTCATTAGATTGCAAGGCCTCTTTCTAGAATTAGGAACATGTTGCAACTTACTCAGAGAGGAAATAACCCACTGGAACAATGCACAGAAACCATGTCATCAGCAATAAAAATAGATAAAATGTCCCGGATCTGGACGCTTTAAACATCTTTTTAGGTGGAACATTGGCAAATTTGGCAACGAAATATCGAAAGTAGAAAACAATGAAAAGTTTTATGACGGCTATCATGGCAAGCAAAGGAGAGAAGTACAGTCCTAACCAGACAAGACCTTGACCGTAAACCAGGTCAAGGAGGTTTGATGTTACAGCGAATTCACTGAAACCTATCTGAAAACAAAACAAAAAAAAAGGTATGAAAAAACAACTTAAGATAATTGTTGTAAACATATGATGAGTTAAAGGAGATCCTGATGATAATCTCAACAGCACCCACAATAGAGCATTAAATTGAGCATCGACGGACCCCTGGCAAGCTAGAGGTGGGATCAGGTGTCCGGGAGGAGTAAGCATCCCCTGTTGGCTAGCCGCACCCGCCGTCGATGTTCACGCACGAAAATGAAAACAATGTATAAAAAACATGCACTGTCTGAAGTTAAGTCTGTATAGAAAGTGCTATGGCGACAATGTCAGGGAAAACATTCAAAACACTTACTGTCAAACCCCTCGCGGGGAACTTTTTTACGAGCTCCAAACGGCAAAGGGCATAAGTGTGACACAAATGAGTTAAAGGAGATCCTGACGATAATCTCAACAGCACTCATGATGTAATGTTCCAATTTTAAGCATCGTTCGAAAGAGGATAACAAATGAATATTATAGATATGTACAAAATATCCAAACTACGTAATATAAGCAAACTTCTGTAAAGACCAAGTAAAGATGTGATATTCTAGTATTTGATTGCTAGTCTACAGATGAATACTTGAATCTTTGGATATAAACTTACTTTTGTGCAACAGACACACGCTTCATAACTAACAAGTACTGCCCGCAGCACATGCATTAAAAGTCCGGTCAGTATACATAACCCAAGGTCAACCAGAATGACCTTGAATACCTCCTCCCCGACCTCGTTCTCCCAACAGCAGAATTGTGTGGCATTATCATTTACCTGTCAAGGACAAAAATCATATTCTATCTCAATCAAAACCAAACATGAACAACGTTCACCAAGGTCAGTTTGGAAGGCGGATTTTATTTGGATCAGAGCAAACTTTTATATTGAAAATAAAACTTATTTGCATTTAGAAATAAAATAATCTTTAGGGTTTTTTTCTTGGTCTTTATTTTTAATTTCTTAAATGTCTTTTCGATGTCTTTTTATTTCTGCAAAAACCAATACTAACATTTGAGGAAGTCTGGTTCGCATCCAAACAATTTTCAGTTTGACCAGTGCATTCGGCAAGATCAATTAGTGACAACATGAAAACAAATAAACTGGCATAGTAGAAGAAGGTGGTTCTGGAACGAAAAGGTAGAGGATGATATCTTTTGAATTTAAGCAACCAAATTTCGTTTTGTAAGCTTTCAATGCAACAGTTGATACAAATCATTGACGAGAATCTCGATTATAGAGTTTTCCTAATTACTCTAATTTCGTTACGAGATTTATATTCAAGTACGCAAAATCAAAACAGATTTAGAGAAAGAGAATTATGAATTAGAGCAGATTGTTTGTTTGTTAGAGGGTACAAGTACAAGTCTAGCCGGACATCTTGATTTTGAGAATACACATGTATATGGTATCATTGTGGGTAAAGAAAAGGGAGTGTCAAAAGGCGCCTGTAAACGCAAAACTCAAACAGCCAAAATAGTTGAAATAAATACAGAAGGATAAAGTTGCAGACGTTACCCGAATTAAACCTTAAGATTCACGAACCTTACCTGGCAATATTTATCTTTTGTTCTGTTCTCGGATGCCATCCCTCAATCATGGTCAACCATTGGAATAATACTGGTACCATTAATTTCAGAACAGATACAACAACTGCGAGCTAAAGTGACTATAGTTAGTAAGTGATTGATGACAATGGAATTTGAATACCGATACAATTATTTTGAAAGAGAATAAGGAAAGCAAAATTCAAACACAAATAACGGATAACCCGTACATGTAAATAATTGAATTATATTAATGAAAGAAAAATGGGTTCGTAAATCAATCAAACAGAAAAATGGATCCATACATTATGACCTTTCATTCAGTATACTCGTTTGTATCATGGTATAGAATATAAATACACCAATGTACTAGTAGCTTACTTTGTATTTGCCAAAGGCATCATTAAGAAAGTCGGGAACTACATCTGGAAATTCGTACTCTATTTCTTCCACGTAGTATATCAAATATGCACTTCCTCCCAGAATGCCCAGCACGAAAATATTACTGACTACTCGTAAGCAATACACCAATATCCTAATTGAAAGATAGAAAGTTACATTTGCTTCTTAAAAACTTGAGAAATAACACGGACATCTGAAATTCTTATCTATTTTTGCAACTAATAGAGGACGAAACAACAACCAAAAGGAGAAATGAAAACAAAAACCATTAGTTTTGGTGATTTTGTGTAAATATTGAACTTTTTTCTCGTTTTCAGACTTAAAAACCATAAGATTTGTTAAGAATTGACAAACATTAATTCTGAATTACTCAATCAGTTGAAATGAATGAATTTCCATGGAAGCAGTTTGGTCGAACTAAAATCTAAGTTCTTCAGATTGTGCCGGGTTGGTAATTTGTTTACCTTCTTAATACACTGATTATTTTGAATGAGTTTTCTTCTCTGATCTTCTCCTGCAATACAAGAATAGGAAAGAGAGTGTAATCATGCATGGATTCTCCTTGAAAAGAAACGCCACTTTAGAACACGACGGGACTCCATGACGGGCCCTGTCCAAACCTCTTTAGAGAAGACAGGGCCCCGACCACCTGTCCTCTCTGAATGTCAGTCGGACTCCTCGGGTGATTACATACATGAGCTCGCTACAGCCGGCAGAGCACGGACTGTATTACGCATGCCCTCTTTTTATATCCATTTACATATTCATCTGTGTCTCTGGGGCCTCTGCGTTTTGCAGTCTTGTTTGTGTGATGTCATCTTACAGTGAGGAGGTTGTTTTACACCACAATTGTACGTTCTTCGAGACCTCTGGGTAATTGGAGAAGTGAGAGGGTTGTGCGCACGTAATCCAGGATAACCACACCATTTGCTACTTGCGTGACAGATGGCCGTCCAAAGTCGGCACCGGTTACCCATTGGTCTCGTCGGTTTATGTGTAGTCTTTTGTGTTTGATGTTTACATGTCGTGTGTCTCTTTTCCGTCTCGTGCTGTACTCGTCTTTTGTGTTTTTGCATCGGGTGTTTTGGTGTTTTACTGTTGATGCTGCAACGGGGTCTTGTTGGAGATCTCCTCCCTTCTTTTTTTATGTAAAGTTGTAAACACTATTTCTTTGCCCTGAAATAAGCACATGAATCAATACTGAGTAAACATGACTGTACAAAACTCAAGATCGCATTGCACATACCTTCAGTTCAGTACTAAATGACTTCAGTCTGTTTTTGACTCCGCTTCTGGTGTATATAGAATGGTCCCACAGACAGAACATGCTCCATGTAAACGGGTAGTCATCCCCCTGCTCCGTGTGCTTGCTCTTCCGGTACCGTACCTGCATTCTGTGGATGATTAGAAAATTTATATAATTTTATACAATTTCATGTTTATTGTTTGTTTGTCTGCTTTGTGTTTTTGCATTGAGTGTTTTGGGATTTTGCTGTTGGTGCTACAACCTGGTGTTGTTGGAGATCCCCTCCTTTGTTTTGCTTGCCCTTAGATACATCCCTCGATCCTGGATAAGTGTTCTTTGCTTTTGGTTTTTATGGGTTTGTTTTCTTCACTGTGCTCGTAGCAACACTCAAACGTCTCGCTGCCGAAAATGTTGAAAGATATTTTAAGTTAGAACCATCCAAAAACACTTACTTTGGTACATTTGTATATTAACCGGTTTTGACTTTTTAGCTCACCTCGACGAAGTTGAGTGAGCTTATGCTATAACCCCACGCGTCCGCGTCCGCGTCCGTGTCCGCGTCCGCGTCCGTGTCCGCGTCCGCGTCCGGTTAAGAAGTTTGGGGTAGCTCAGTATCTGACAAAGTGCTAATGCTACAGTTACCAAACTGGCACAGGTGATTCATCTTTGGATGCTGAGGTGAACCCATGCATCGTGTGAGCATCTGACCTACATTTTCCGCTTGAGTGACTTGGTTAAGAAGTTTGGGGTAGCTCAGTATCTGACAAAGTACTGATGCTACAGTAACCAAACTTGCACAAGTGATTCATCTTTGGATGCTGAGGTGAACTCATGCATCGGATGCAGCATCTGACCTACATTTTCCGCTTGAGTGACTTGGTTAAGAAGTTTGGGGTAGCTCAGTATCTGACAAAGTACTGATGCTACAGTAACCAAACTTGCACAAGTGATTTATTTTTGGATGCTGAGGTGAACCCATGCATCGGATGCAGCATCTGACCTACATTTTCCGCTTGAGTAACTTGGTTAAGAAGTTTGGGGTAGCTCAGTATCTGACAAAGTGCTAATGCTACAGTTACCAAACTTGCACAAGTGATTCATCTTTGGATGCTGAGGTGAACCCATGCATTGTATGCAGCATCTGACCTACATTTTCCGCTTGAGTGACTTGGTTAAGAAGTTTGGGGTAGCTCAGTATCTGACAAAGTTCTGATGCTACAGTAACCAAACTTGCACAAGTGATTCATCTTTGGATGCTGAGGTGAACCCATGCATCGGATGCAGCATCTGACCTACATTTTCCGCTTGAGTGATTTGGATAAGAAGTTTGGGGTAGCTCAGTATCTGACAAAGTACTAATGCTACAGTAACCAAACTTGCACAAGTGATTCATCTTTGGATGCCGAGATGGACCCATCCATCGGATGCAGCATCTGACCTACTTTTTCCACTTGAGTGATTTCGCTTTTAAAAGCCAATATTGAGCAAAGTATAAGTGCTACATGTACCAAACTTGCATATTGGATGTATCTTTGATCAAACTTTCTTAAAATGACCTTGACCTACTTTTTCCGCTTGAGTGATTTGCCTTTAAAAGCCAATATTGAGCAAAGTTTAAGTGCTAGATGTTCCAAACTTGCATATTGGATGTATCTTTGATCAAACTTTCTTAAAATGACCTTGACCTACTTGTTGCGCTTGAGTGATTTTGCCTTTAAAAGCCAATATGGAGCAAAGTTTAAGTGCTAGATGTTCCAAACTTGCATATTAGATGTATCTTTGATCAAACTTTCATAAAATGACCTCGACCTACTTTTTCCGCTTGAGTGATTTTGCCTTAAAAAGCCAATATTGAGCAAAGTATAAGTGATACATGTACCAAACTTGCATATTGGATGTATCTTTGATCAAACTTTCTTAAAATGACCTTGACCTACTTTTTCCGCTTGAGTGATTTTGCCTTTAAAAGCGAATATTGAGCAAAGTTTAAGTGCTAGATGTTCCAAACTTGCATATTAGATGTATCTTTGATCAAACTTTCATAAAATGACCTCGACCTACTTTTTCCGCTTGAGTGATTTTGCCTTTAAAAGCCAATATTGAGCAAAGTATAAGTGCTACATGTACCAAACTTGCATATTGGATGTATCTTTGATCAAACTTTCTTAAAATGACCTTGACCTACTTTTTCCGCTTGAGTGATTTTGCCTTTAAAAGCCAATATTGAGCAAAGTATAAGTGATACATGTACCAAACTTGCATATTGGATGTATCTTTGATCAAACTTTCATAAAATGACCTCGACCTACTTTTTTCCGCTTGAATGATTTTGCCTTTAAAAGCCAATATTGAGCAAAGTATAAGCGATACATGTACCAAACTTGCATATTGGATGTATCTTTGATCAATCTTTCATAAAATGACCTTGACCTACTTGTTGCGCTTGAGTGATTTTGCTCTTTAAAGCCAATATTGAGCAAAGTATAACTGCTAGATGTACCAAACTTGCATATTGGATGTATCTTTGATCAAACTTTCATAAAATGACCTTGACCTACTTTTTCTGCTTGAGTGGTTTTGCCTTTAAAAGCCAATATACATGTACTAAGAAATATGTTTGAATTGAATTTTGCTGTCACGAGGTGAGCTTCGTAATCTGTGATTACCTATGTTTCTGTTTGGTTTAAGTGACCGAGTTTCCAGCAAACTTACACTCATCGGGCCTTGGTCGCCTTACCTCCATTGGGGATTTCCATTTACTTTTTGCAGAATGGTTTATAGCTGATATGGTAAGCTTTGTATTTTTCAGGGTTTTGCGCTAATGGATTTTTGTATTTTGATTTTGAACATTATGTTTGACTTTCATTTCCTGAATTGTCTGTCTTGGAGATACCGGTACATTCTATTCTAGGCTTTTGCATCAAATATAATGATAACATATGATATTTCGGTAAATCAATATCGACTAAAACTTCACTAAAATGTAATATTGAGATTTATTCGAGTACAAAAAATGTAATAAACATGTATCATACAATAAGTAGGAGTAACAGACCACAATATTTCTCGTTTTTATGATATCAAGAACACTTACATGATTACAATAACCAGTAGAGTTAGTAGACTGATAACAACCCATGTCAGTAGGTAAGCCTTTGGTAAACTGTAATGATATAGCTTGGACTCCATACTACAAGAACCATCTTGGTAAGCGCCATAAAACAAGAGACTCTCCGAAAGGTATCCCTAAAGGATTTACAATTAAGAATTCGTTATAACCATGAGAACAAAGCAAATCTAGACACGAGCAATCGGATTAACATTTCTTCAAAATTAGTTTAATGTAACAGAGATAATTTCTTTATTAGACGAAGCTGAAAAGTTGATAAGAATTTAATGTGCAACTCTTCCTAAAATTATTTAATTGTGCATTTCTCACTGTCTGATATCGACAGAAAATTTCAGGCCGCTGAATAGTGAAACACTAAAGCAAAATAATATACACCAACTGGGAAATATTGATGAACGACTTAGCAAATTTAAAATGGAAGCTATCTCTTTGGATATAATGCTTGAATACATACAAAATGCCCACTGTCTGTTGCATTCAAAGTCGATGGTACAGTGAGCTCATAATCTCCAGAAATTATCTGAAAAAAGAAGTATTGCGTGTACATGTGATGTAAAATGCTCAGTATTTCATGATCTTATTTTTCAAACATGTACAAATTAAAAAGCTATTCAAGATTATTCAAATTTATATATATGTTCAAGAAAAGGGAAAGATCTCCAGCATGACCACCCTGTACTCACCCGGCGAAACAAACCCACAAGAAAGTGACACAGAAATGACATCAGTCAAAACTACAAAACATACGTACTGAAATAAACTCCTTTTATTTATTTATTAGTAAGGGTTATGCAATCAGTGAATAAAAGTCATACATAGAGGACACACAGACGGATCGGAGATAATAAGCACACGAAGAACAACCTTATCTTTATGCGCAATGACATTTGGAGCCGCGCACTTTTTGAAAAGTAATTGCACAAATCTAAATTCACAAAAATAAAACGAGAAGGCGCAACTGAATTGAAGTTTGGCTAGAAGCATCACTGATGAGAATTTAACTAACCATATCACGTGTCTTGTGCATTAGAATTGGTTTTGGAATTTTCTTCAATAGGGTAAAGAATTGGATCATTTCCATTTTATTCTATAGAGTCTAACGTAAAAATGAAATTATCATATGTGGCACATCAAATGAATCCAATAAAATACATGTATAGATATTGTTAAAATACATTTTTAAAAAAACTACTTAATTCTATCGTTCTATATCAAAATACATTTCAAAAAAACTACTAAATTATATCGTGCTATGGTCATGAAATCGATTTAGGGATACGAAAACGAACGAAATATATTCTGAGTCAATACGTAAAACAGATGTTAACACGATTTATTGTTTCTTCAACGCATTCGAAAAATTATGTTATCGAAATTTCTTGAAATTTCTAAAACGTGGGTCCTGAAGCATCATATCCCGCCCATCCTGCAACGTTTTTGATTCATTTTTGGACAAAAAAAAAAAACAATAAAAAAACAGTCTTTGGCCATAATACATTGTTTAGATTGAGGATCACTGACGAAGGTTAAGAACCCGAAACGTGCATGTCTGGTCCATGCTGCAAATTCATCTATTCTTTAATTATGCTATTTAATTTGAAGACATTAAACATTTCAAGGCGGCCATATTAATATTTTTAACATTGCAATATAAAAGGACAAAATAGGAATGAAAATGCAACACTTGAGACAAACATTGCCAATCAATAGATGATAATGAGTTAAAGAAGAAGCTGACGATAATCTCAACAGCACTCACAATAGAGCACAAAATTAAGTATCGACGGACCCCTAGGAAGCTATTATAAATAAAATGAAAAAAAAGTTTTCTTTTCATTGGTTTGATCGGGCTTTATGTTTGGAATAAAATATTTCAATAGGTAAGATACCAAACATATATTGAGTCAGTATACTAAATTATGATTTGTTGATGTTATTTGTGCGACGGATGTTGCATTCAATCATGAGACGCTGATTCTCCCCGGACACCTGGTCTCATTTCGGAATTCATTCCAAGGTTCGCAACCGTTCCTATGGAAATTCTAATGATTTTGCCTTGCCCTTTTAGACTTTGAGACGAATAACTGATAGGTACTTCTTTAAAGTGTATTTGTGAATTAGTTTCGCAGTTTCTAAAAGTTGCATTTTCATTTACGTATATATTATTACTTACTTGAGGAACAGTTGTGAAGGATAGGTACGTTATGCCAGTAACTAGGTTCAGTAAGAATAACGTCCTCAAAAACGTAAAGTAGGACGCCACGTTACTGCCGAAATACGCTGCTAATGACGTTATAGCGCCTTCCCACAATGTAAATGAGATTCCAATATCCCTCCTCGACTGGAAAATAAGACAGATGTCAAGAAAGAGAAAATCATGAAGTTAATGTTCATTATGTATGCATATCTATTCTGGAAATGATACTGTGTACCTTCTATGAAATAAAAACTTATATTTTATATATGCTTTTATAGTAGAGGATTTTTCCAGTAGATTCATAAGGCGGACAGACAAAATTTGACGCTATTTTCAATGTAATGTTAAAATAAAAGGCATGGCAACACAACAAGATGCTTCAAGACGGTGCGATCAGATTTGACGTCACAATGGAAGCATTTGCCAAATTATGTGATGTCTGGTGTCTTTGCATATGAAATCAAGGTTTAAAACGGTCATAGATATTTTCAGGAAAATGGACTATTGAGATCGTAAATTAAATAATGAAAGTATTCAATTATCTTTTATATTGAGACAACTTTTCGAAGAAAGAAGGAACTCAAAATTGTTTGATAACATAAGCCTTCGTCACTGCAGAGGTTTCTTTTTTTTTTTCTTTTCTCTCAAATAGAGTAAAAGTTACCAAGAATGATCTTTTGAAAAAAAAAAAACAAAAAAAAACAAAAAACAAAAAAAAAAAACAAAAAAAAAAAAACAAAACAGATAATTGGTAAAGAAAAGAAAAGAAAGGATTTTGTCATTTTCATAAAATTTCAATATAATAGCAGGACGACATTTTCTCCTTTCTAGCTTGAAGATGATATTACATGAAAGCTATCTTAAAAGATTTAGAAAATATAACATCCTTCAAGCTAGTACCTTGTTAATGTAGCAGAACAATCTATTAAGGTATCCGTTGTACAAATACATTTCAGGTGTATTATATAGTTAGAATTATTGAATATTTTTACCAAAATATACCTTATACAACATAAAAAATAGTGTCTATCATCAAAGTTCGACATGCCAACCTTCGCTCAATCCTCGGAAACTATCGAGACACTGCCGAAGATTACCGAGATAAATTTAACACTTTTTAAATGGACGAGACGTCTCCATTTGTACAATGGATACGTTAAGCATGAAAATATCAGACTTATCATTGGAAACCCTTACGTTTCATATTTTAGATATTTTTTTTCACCTTGGTTTTGATATATTTCTGTGATATCCGTTGATGTCTGTTGAGTCCGCTGTTACTGGTCAAAATACTGAAAAATATGGTACATGTATAGTTCAAGTGATACTGTAACATATAATGTAACAGTTTGATAGTATTTGAGCTTTTGGCTTCGTTTTGGTCCTTGCTGCTTGATGTCAAACGTCTTCAAATTGTATAGCATCATTTAAGAACACATAAAACAGCATGGACCAGACATGCACGTTTCGGGTACTTAACCCTCGTCAGTGATCTTCACTTCAAACAATGTAATATGGCCAAAAATTTGAAATTATCATCTCCAAAAGGTACTGAAAGACGAAGCAGGATAAGTGGGATATAATGCTACAGGACCCACCTGTTAGAAATTTAAACAAATTTTGATAACAGATATTTTCGAATGCGAACCGAAGTTGATTGAACTTGGCAACATGTGCCCTCGGCGATTCCATGTCCACCAGCAGTGACACTCACCAAGTGGTACAAATGTTACATTTAATACACTTGCATTAGATACAAGTGTTGCATGATTCCTATGATATACATAGAGAATAAGTGTCTTAATTTGTGTTTTGTTACGGGTATACAACACACAGCAAGTGCATTTATCGTACATGTAATGCGCGTTAGCGCATTTCATGCGATAAATGCATTTGCTGTGTGTTGTATACCCGTAACAAAACACAAATTATGACATTTATTCTATATATATGCACCATAGTTGTTTATTTCATTCTTGTTTTCTGAAATCGTGTTTTCTAGGTAAAAGGTTGACGTTAATATTCAGGTCACCGCGGGTTCAGTTTGCAGGTTGGAACAGCCGTTGCGGCATGTTTCTTTAGATCTTATGCATTGTGACGTCACGAGTGTTAACACACTAATTGCAGCACGTTTCGTTCAATAGTAACATCTCAGGGAATTACATTGGTTGTGCATATATATGTCTTTGACTGTATGGAAATACTTAGCCCGACGCATTCCAACAGCGCCATCTACAATGCATTCTACAATGCCTTCCTAACTTTAAAATATTTCTGTTGGGCTTATGTCATTGTCTCCGTCTGTTTGTCTTATTTTCTTGGAGAAGTTCTGGGTTTTTTTTTTTCTAAAATCTCTGTAACTAAAGCCTTATGATTGTGGTATTTGGAATATGGTTTCGGCTTTTGTGTTTGACTTTTATTCACTGATTTGATAGAATAAACATCGAAGAGCTACCCATCAGTTATTCAGTCTCAAAGGCAAAACTATTAGAGGTTCAATTGAGTGAGCTTCAAATCCCTGATTAAACAGTATTTCTGAATAAACGTTAACAATATTCCTGAATCAACAATATTCCTGAATCAACAATATTCCTGAATCAACAATATTCCTGAATCAACAATATTCCTGTATAAACAATATTCCTGAATAATTAATATTCCTGAATAAACAATATTCCTGAATAAACAATATTCCTGAATAAACTATATTCCTGAATGAACAATATTCCTGAATAAACAGTATTCCTGAATCAACAATATTCCTGAATAAACAATATTCCGAAGTGAGGTGTGTAACAAACGAGACTGCGCTGGTTCAATGAACCTTGGGCGTTCGTTTGCTTATTTTCCGATTCAGTTTTGTTTTGCATTTCATCTGGGAACAGCCTGAAATCTGAAATGTATTACAATGTATATTACCAATATTTTGTACCTGTGTACTTTAAGCTTTTCTTTCATCGGTAAAGTTGATTCTTTAATTCCATCCAAGATTCTTTCTTTGAATGTCATTTTATCTTCTCCATGTTTCCGATCCTGGGTTTTAGCTATTTCCTTGGCGGCATTGAAACTGAAATCAAACAAATGTTACTATACCGGTATCTTCTCGGGTGGAGGAGACTTGCATGTACATATCGCTTCACTTTTTTTTAGGAGAAAAGCTTTTAGATGATGAGATTTTGAGTGTTCAGTAACTATAGAGTATTGTACAAAGTGGATATCTACCCTTTATTAACGAATGCAAAATGCATCAAATGTAGGATTTCATCTGCCGAAGAACATCTTTCGCTGTTAGATTGTGGAGGATCTGCGAGGAAAAATGATCACTTATTAGATTTTATCGTATCTATTTACATCTGTTTATCTTTTAATTACTTTCTTTTTCTTATGAATCATTTAAGATAATCTAGGATTTCAAAACATCATATATTTCGAATATCTTATGGCTTTAGATACTGCTTCTTGGCTGTTGTACATACCCAAAGTTGAAGCACTATAATTATTTCAAGGTTCCAATAATTAAGAGCCAAAATATATTAAATTACACTACGTGATCGGTGAACGAGAGTCTGTTTCGCTGTTTTGTTACATATAGCTTAATTTACTGGACTAGTGAGGCATCCGTGTTTCGGCTTAGTAAATCTGGCTCTCAATGAAAGATGTTTGAAGCCCAAGAATTGTTTATGGTATCATAATAATTTCATACTGACCTGCTTCTAGGTCTCCAAAAATACTCTCCTCCTCATCTACGTCAGATAAATTGGCGCGAAAAGCCGCGTTCTCGTATGTGCCAGAGTCTTCAATGGCGTCTGATCCATAATTAGTAACAGAAGACGAAGGACCAGGGTTATCGTACAATAATGGCGTTTTCTCCGGGTTTCTCTTTTCCATGTTACTTATTGTCGCTATCGTTGTTAAGTGTCCTACACATCTTGTTAATTACACTACATGAATGTTTTTGAAAGACATCTTTGTTCTATAATCCAAACGTTTGGCTACATTTTCCAACATACACAAATAACACATGTGACAGTATACGATTGTATTGATAGGTTATTTGTTTATCAACATTATACCCGACTTCGTTGGTACATGTGATTTGATAACAAAAGTGATAATACCGTCCATTATATAGCTTTATCTTCCACGATAAAACTCTGACCTAATATTTACACTTTCTTTGTTCAAGATTTTTTTTCTCAAGAGTTATCTGAATTTTAATCAAAATAATTTTGAAAGTACTGAATCTTAAGGTCAATCATGGGTTAAAAAAAGATTATTTTTGTATTGAGATGTTCATCTGCATCGCCTTAAATGCAATATAAACTTTCCACTTTATCTTTTTTTTTCAGTTTCAGATTAACTTAAATGTACAAAGTAGCTCAGCGTTTGAATGTAGAGACTTGATAAACAAAACTAGAATGATCAAAGTCAGATCGAAAAAGTAGAAAAGAATAAATCTTCAACAACTTTACCAATGATATCATACTAAAGTTATGGGAACAGCAATGCCATAGACGAAATTCCAGTACTGTTCTGACCAACCGTTACGACCGGACTTCATGAGTCTCGTCGGAGAAGACAGGGCCTTGATCCGTTGTCCTAACTGAAACATGTTCAGAATATAGGTTTTTGTACATGAGTATTCTTTAACCAAGATTTCCATATACTAAAGATCTTATTATAATATGTTCATTGTTTCACCATGTGCTCCTGCGTTTTACTACTATCTGGTTTGTTATGACACCTTACAGTGAGGAATTTATTTATTTATTTATTTATTTATTTTATTTTATTTTTTTTTTTTTTTTTTTTTTTTTTTGCTGTACGTATTTTATGATCTCTATAAATAAGTTCGGATAAGGTATTATCATAGAATTTGCAGGTAATCTGGAAAGCTACACCTTTAAATAGTTATTTTGAAATAAGAAATTGCTATCGATATCCATAGTCGGGTCGCACACATATTGGTCTTCTTCTGTTTATGTCATTAATGTGTTTCATGATTGGGTATATCAGATTCCATTCTTTGAAGATATATCGGTATGTCAATCGTTGTTCCCTATTTTACGCGTTTTGAATACAGATGAACACCGTTCAGTGGGGCGGGGGGGGGAGCCGTCTGCTTGATAAGCTGATGGGGAGCTTTTAGAGATGATGATGTCCAATTTTATAAATCTTGGACCTTCTCAATAATTGATGAACATTATTAATTACTTCCTGTGGATGTGCTCCGCCGTGATAACATAAAATTATTCCTGTTTGTAATGTCTATAGAGTATACCAAAATGAGATAAGAAATGTGGCACATCCATAATAGAATACCAACTTGTAAATCTTCAAACGAGGTCAATGAAATTCGAGATGAGAGTGCATTGACACTTTAGATATATTCTGTTTGTGTTTGGAATAAATATTTTACCAACAAATAATCAAACAACCATCTTCAACCATGGAATAATAACAGGTTCACAGTAAATTTACTTTAAGACAGGGCAACGTAAATATGTTACGGTACGAGATTTAAATAAAAAAGACACACTTAAGATTGTCTATTCATCAAAGGTTGTTTGCAGCTTAATGGAAGCATAGTTCGTACCTTAATAATTAAATGCCAAAATCAATACCATTTCATGTCACACGAAGGTTGTTAGATCGCGCTTAAAACCTTTCGTCACTGTAAAATTGTATATTGAATATACAGGGAGATATTTTATCATTAGAAATGGTGGTTTAGATTTTTTTTTTGGTCGTTTTGTGCGAAAGTTAAAATTTCCAATACATTAATTGGGACTTAATTCGTAACAATAAATGGAAGACGAAATCAATGGGAATGTAGGTCTGGTGTATAGGAGAACTCATCATGTAGATGACGAGGACTATAGAGATGATGATAATGATATTATAGAGGGAAATAACGATGAAATCAACGATGACAATGACGATGAAGAGGAGGATGACGATGATAATGGAAATACCGAAGAGAAAACAAACAAGCTGGTAGGTAAACATGTATAAACTCTGTGCATTTAGAAAAAAAAGTTGGAGTATACAGCAAATACGAACGAAATTTAAGAAATGTTATACATTAAGCAAAATTATGTACATGATTAACGCATTTGAATAAGAAATTTAGCACGAGCGAGAGGAAAGAACCCCGAGAAATGAATAAATAATTGTAACGAGGCCAATCTGTGTTATACTTATACAGCTTACAAATACAGCAAACATGGCGATGATATCGTTTTGTTATAAGCATGAACATCTCTTCATTGGTTCGGAATTCATCGTGAATTTATCCTCCAACCCTTTTTTTCAGTTTTATGTTTATCTGTTCCTTTCATTCATTATTTTCACTTTTACTCCTTTCACTTTTTTCTTTGTTTCATATTTTATCTTGTTTTGGTCCTCTCCTTTGCGTCATTCAAATATTATAAATAAATTCAAGAACTTTATAAACATAAATCATGTATCAAGGTATTTATTTAGTGCTACGTCGGGATTTTACAATTATATTTTTCAAGTACTTATGAAAGGTCTGTAAATATTTAAATTGAAATTGGATTCCGTCGTTCGTTTCATTAAAAGTCTCAAATTTAAACATCGCAATTTACATAGCCTGAGAATACAAATTGGTTGAGATTGAATAGAAAAATATATATAGAACAGTGGGCAAAATAATTATGAACTTGCGCGCTAGTTCATTTTTGCGCCCGCCCGGGGCTGGAGGTACAGCAAAACCAATAGCGTCATCGAATAGAGGGTACCTGAGATAGTTGGAATCCCCATCTCGTTAACCTGTAGCACACCTGGTACCTGAGATATTCACCTTAATTGCAAAAAAATCCTGCGGGAAATTAAAAATTCCTGCGGGAAATTGAAAAATCCTGCGGGAATTATCAAAATCCTGCGGGAAATTGATGAATTCCTGCGGGATATTTCAAAATCCCGCAGGAAAAATTGCAAGAAATAATCCTGCAGGAAAAATAATTTTCCCGCAGGAAAAATAAAATTCCTGCAGGAAATTTTTTTTACGTAAAATCCTGCGGGAGAAAAAAAATCCTGCAGGAAAAATTTGAACTTAAAATATTCCTGCGGGAAAAATTATGTGAACATTTTTTCCCGCAGGAAATTCTGCTTTGTGAAAAAATTCCTGCAGGAAATTTATTTAGAAAAATTCCTGCAGGAAATTTTTTGTGAAAAAAAGAACTCCTGCAGGATTTTTTGTTTAAAGATGTAAAATTTTACATTATACTCACAAAAAAGTATTCTACAGGAAATTCTTTAAAAATAATTTCTGCAATAAACATGATAAATTTCTCCAATTGATTTTCATTGATGCCATTATTACCTTTTAGTAAGTCCATTTGATTCCAAACTGTGTTAGGGCTGCAATGATATGCTTAGACCACATTATGATATGTATCTCAATATTTACATGTACACGATACGATTCATATCACGATCCTGAATTTAAAATACATATATAAAAGTATTACTGTACTATGCCCAATATTTTATTGAAAGTTCAGCAACGACAATTCATTTAGATCAAATCCTCATTAATTGAATGTTTTGAGATCTATCAGGTATGTATATCATGGGTCATAGGGACTTAATATAATAGGAAAATAGGTATATCGTGTGTGAAAATTTAGGACAAATATAGGAATGTTTAAGAGGAAAATCATAGGATTTTTCAATATTCATTGATTATTGAAGTCTTCCGTGCATTTAAAATCATGCGCACTTGGGGGTCATTTGACAATGAATAGAAGATTTTTACATAAACGTGGTAGACTTGAATTTCATACATTTCATGATCCAACATCACAACATTTGACATTATTTCTTACTATGATGTCAAAACATATCTATGATGTCAAAAAGAAAAAAATAATGTCAAAAATTATAGATATGTTTTGACATCATATGATTATCATATAATTTTTTACAATATTTTTTAATATGTACTACTACTACTAAAAATAATGTCAAATGTTGCGATGTCTTGGAATGTCTAAAATGCAAGTCTAGCAGTAATTTGAAAATGATCTATTTATTGTAAATTTTTGCCCCCATGTACCAGTGGTTTAACATGCATGGAAGACTTCAACTCAAAATTGAAAAATAATCATAGGCCTATAAGCCTTTTTCACATTACTGCGCGACTAGTGTTTTGTGGACGGCAAGTACCCACTTTCTTTACATCACAGTTAAAAACTGATTGTCCTTGACGTCATATTGCGGGAAAAGTACTTATTTTGCCGTCCAAAACAACTTGACCGCAGTTATCTGAAAAGGGCTTATTTGCACTTACACATATAGCTCCCCCCCCCCTTCTCCATGATACAATAATCGCTTTATCTTAGGTAAATATGCAAAGTACTGAAGTTGGTTGCTTACAATTTGATAGAAATTGAATTAAGAAAATGGAAAAAATAAAACAGGTCTGTTCAGCTTTTAACGTACCAGCTGCAGCTAATATATCAGTCAGAGGCAATTCGAGTTACATCTAAAACATTACCTACTTGATACTGAAACGAAGGCATCACCCAACAATCATATCATTAAACCTTTCAAATTCTTGTAGATATGATTGTGAGTACTCAGTTAACCTTGTTTTCATCGTAATGATCGTTTCTTCGTTTTTTCTTTCTGTTGGGCATGGTCGGGGTTTTCCTTGTCTAAATATAGATCTAGCTTCACCTGTTTTGAGTAGTTTCTTGTTCATAATAAAAATGTTCGCCTTAGCAGTTATAGGGGATTTTCATAGCGAGATACGGGTGCTGATCCAGAAACTGTCGGGGATTTGGGATGACATGCAAAACAAGAACACGAAGGCCCGAGGGAGATACGGGAGTCCGATAGATGGGGGCGGGGGGGTCCCCGAGGAAAAAAAAATTACCCCACTGCCATCCCCTCCCCCAACTCACAGATGCGAGTGGGCGCTTAATTCAGGCCCATGTGGGTCCAGGGCAGATCGAGCCTAGCTGGTAGAGAGTTTAGGGGCGGGGGAACCCCGGCGACAAATCACGATTTTGAATAGCAATTTATCTAGCCCTTGCAATTTGCGGAGTTTCGGGTTTTTATTCATTTTTTTTTTCAAAATTAAAATCAGAATCTCTCAATATTGGCTTAATTTAACCCTTGGTCAAATTTCTTGAACCGTCCATTACCGAAGAGAATTTGAAGTTACATTTATATTGAGAAAATGTTAAAATGATTGATATGATAACTTTTAGATTCAATTCATATACACGTCTGCCCCATTCATTTTTTTTTCGGGGGGGGGGGGGGGGGCACCCCGAACCACCGAACGACTCTTCGGGCCTTGCAAATCATCCCTCCAAATTTAAGAGCCTGAGTTTGAGCCCCAGGCAGTTGAGGTTCTGGATTCTCTCCTGTATCGGGACGAGTACATACATGTATTTTATGTATGAATGAAAATTCAGACTCCTTAAAGAATATACACGTAATGGACTCTTTTGTACAATCTCATCTATAAATTTGCTTTTCTGTTTTCTTTCTT
This sequence comes from Pinctada fucata, assembly GCA_028142955.1. Lineage (NCBI taxonomy): Eukaryota > Metazoa > Mollusca > Bivalvia > Pterioida > Pteriidae > Pinctada > Pinctada fucata. Next base: position 47,802,448 of record AP027112.1, on the reverse strand, counting down.
TCTGTTACATACATGTTTGTATTTTGGTGTGTACAGTACATTATGCGGACGTACATTAGATGGGCGCACAGGGATTCATCGCGCTTCTCGATTGCTTGAAGTACGTACAATGGGTTACATGTATGTATGTATAACCCTTAGTCTATCAAGCAACCGGGAAGCGCGATAAATCCCTGTGGATGGACGGTATATACATGTACGAAAGCTTTCAGTGAATTGTTAATTATCTTCAAGGCGACAAGGACCGTTTGATGCATTCATTGCACATCCGCAGAGAGAGAGAGAGAGAGAGAGAGAGAGAGAGGGAGAGAGAGAGAGAGAGAGAGAGAGAGAGAGAGAGAGAGATTTGTGGATATAACATCAAATTCTAAACTATTATTATGAACAATGTTTTGCATATAGATTTTTTCATTGATACATATGTGATTTAGAAATTTTCCCTCAACACACGCCATATTATATGCTTTACACAAGACTTTCTGCCACCATAAAAATTAGTTAATCAGACTATGTATTCCTTTCTGAGTCATTCAAAATTTCATTTTTAAAAACAGTATTTTAAAAAAGCAAAACCATGCATTTGCGGATTATTATTTTAAAGCTTATGTAATGATCTTATATATAATACATATTAAGTTTATAAGATAGTGTAGCAACGATTTGATTTTAAGGGGAGGGAAGGGGATACCTTTTTGCAAACAAAAAATTCTTCTCGAGATTTAATACAACCGGGTAAGCATGGTTAGAGAGAAAAAATTATCCAACCTAACTGTCCGCACTATGAAAATGCCCCCAAGTCTTCCTTTCTCTGAAAAAAGGTAAATTGCTACGTCCCAAATCGTAAAACACAAAACAATTATTCAAGATACCCGAGACAGCCATCCGATTATTTATTTTGAGTCAAAGGGAAACTCTCCACAATCTGACCACTCCATGCATGCAATAGTCTATTTTGACCTGCATTTATCTATGACATACATGTTTGACATATACGAACTTTTATTTTGCATGTATTATGATCCCTCCAAGCGCGGATCCAGAGAATGGGGTCCGGAATGCCCCCCCCCCCCCCCCCCTAGAATATTCGAAGCATAGTTAATTTTTTTCTTTAAATATACATATTTTATAAGATTAAGTCTCGATTCCCATTTTGTTGTCATAACATTTGAAAAATATTTTATGAATTTGTATTGGAAATCTTTCATTTTGATAATATTTTGCCGTCAGCATTTCAAAGTTTTTCTCTGGCTCGCTTCCGCTTGTCAGAACTTTATAACTTTCCTATTTATAACCAATATGCATTACACCTTGGTCAGCGACACAGAGAGTCATGAAACCGAAAAAGGCTCTAATAGGGATGTTCGCCGTGACGTCAGGGGTCTCGCGAAAACAAGGCTGGTTGGCAAAAACGTTTGGCAATGAAGGGAAATATACGTGATACCCGGGGATAAATCGACAATTGATGCTCTAATATGAGCTACTTTCCTATTATTATTTTATTGATAAGTCCTGTTGTGACACTGACCATTCTAATCACAACAATAAAGAAATCCCGCTGAGTTTATTAGTATATCAGACTGCCGTTCGATTGGGGGGGGGGGGGGGGGGGGGGGGGGGAGGGAGGGGGCAAGAATCAATAAACTGCCAATATATTTTTCTTCAAATTTTGCTTTTTAAAGAAGCCGGTGTAATTCACAGTGTCCCATTTATATGCTCCTGTATTAGGTGTACCACACCCGACTATTGAGAATATTCCAATTCTGAAAAAAAAAAATCGCTGGCTCGCTTTCACTCGCCATTGATTCACATGTTATCGCCAATCATATATTTTATTTCTAAATGAATTAGAAACACTGACAAATCTTTAATCAAAGACTTAATTTCTGGCTTTTTTTTTATTCGGATTTTAGGGCCAACCCTGAAAAAAAAAAATCTGGATCCGCCCATGCCCTTAATTCAAAATTTGAAATAGCGAGCGTATTTAAAAATACATGTACAAATGTATATCATCAAACAGTTTATCTCAGTATTCAGAAAAATGCTCGAAAATTGGTGTCATGGCTGCCTCATCATCGTATACTAGTACATCATAATTAGACCACATCGTTATTTTATGAAAATGCTTTAAAATGAGAGAGAGGAGAGAGAGAGAGAGAGAGAGAGAGAGAGAGAGAGAGTTTCATTCGGTTATGATATTACAGATCTTTCCCGTATAGACTCCATGATTTTTTCTATGTTCCTTATTAATCAAACATTATATCCAATCTAATTAATTAGAATGACAATATTTCCGAAATCCAATCGAAAGCCCCCCCCCCCCCCCATCCTCTTTAGATGTCTTTCACCGAACCTCTTCAACATTCCTCCAAGTCGTGTTATCAGCGGGCCTGAAGCGATGTGTGACACCCCCTGCGGCATAGGGGTAGAGATTGCGCAATGAAACACGCCTCGGGGTAAATTCAAGGAATGTGTATATTACGTAACCACCAAGTGTCAACCCCTTGATGACAATATACAGTTCTGGTCATTATACTCTCCCTTAAAGTCGGGGGTTCGGGCTTTTGGATCTGCCTCTTTTTACGTTTAAAAAAAAAACTTAACAATATTATCTGATTCTCTCCTAAAATGTATATATGCCCTTTATATCTTCAGAAATTCTAGATAACAACGAAAGGTGAAATTTTTCCCGAAGACTGACAATCAAGATTTCTTGAGGGGTTGTTGGAGAGCTTCCTACTAATCTACTACATGTAATCATTCAAAATATTGATTGATTGATTGAATGATTGATTGATTGATTGATTGATTGTAAACCATTATATATGTATGTCAATATATATCATGGTAAGATCTAGAGATTTTTCCGGGAGAGGGGGTTCCAGCCCTTTATAAGAAGGGGGAAGGGGTCCAGTATATGACTTTCAGTGGCGGATTTAGGGGGGTGCGGAGGGGGCGTCCGCCCCCCCCCCCCCCGGCACTGACCCTAAATTTTCCAAAAAACAGGTATATTTTGGCCCATTTTCAGTAAAAGTCGGCAAAATTCGCCCCTTGACCCCCCGGCAAAGGGGGCGCTGGATCCGCCACTGACTTTGACAGAAAGGTATACTAGAATAAAACATAAAAAGGAGAAAGAATGGCAAATACCATAAATAATTAACTGGACCCCCCCCCCCCCCCCCCCCCCTTTCCCCTTCCGTTATTAGGATACGGGATCGATAATGATTAGAGCAATTCAAGAAGAATTTAAC